>JAWRVF010000308.1:0-371850 GCA_036785485.1 Physcomitrellopsis africana | reverse complement strand
AAAAACCCCAACTGACCTTCAAAGCTTAATTCCCGAGACCTTGACCTACTTAAATCTCAATTACATACAATTAAACCGTTAGATTGAGTTCAAATTCACAACACACATTAACAACAACAATACCCAAAAATCCACAAATTTTCAACTGTAGATCTGCTGCAAAGCTTCTGGAATTGCCTAAACCATCAACCCTATTTTATTTCATAAAATCTCAAGTAGCCAAAAAAAACCCTAACTTTGCAAAGCTCTTACAAAGTCATTTCTAATCTAAATCACTTTCAACTAAATCCTATGTAAAATCTATTAAGTTTTCTTTCTAACCTTATCTTTCGATCTGCCAAAAGACTCTTGATTTTTCCTAGGCAGCCGTTTTAGTAGCCAAAGGTCTGATTTTGACCCTGTCCTACAAACGGCCAACCCTTGGGTATCCATCTAACCTATCCTAGGGAATTTATAGTCCGACCCTACCTTCAACTTAACCCTAATGTCAATCATGTTAGTGATTTATTCTTTTTACTATATTTTTATTATTTTATGGCCTTTCTAAGACAATAAAAGAATTACTACAACCTAGAAGATAAAATTATTAACTAATTCTTATCTACTAGCTATTAAGTGAAGAAAATAAACTAAGAGACTCTCATAAAAACCTTATTAAAATATGTTGAATTTTTGTTGAACTAAGATAATAGAATATTAATTAAAAAATCATTTTTAGTCATAATTTCACCATATAATTGTATCACAACACGACAACGTTTGGATTGTAGAGCTGTTATTAACTTGATTTGATTGATGAAACCTCAAAACTTGGAGCGTGTGCCATCAAACTTGTTTGAAAGGCTAATACGAGATTCCTTTCGTTGTGGAAGTAATGGTTCTTGTTGAACCATAGGTAAAGTTGCTTCTTCTGGTGTAGAAGCTCGAGGCTGATGAAGCCCAGATTGTGCTATTCCGGATACTCCATCATTATGAAGTCTTGCAAAAATTCCTTCCATCACCGTAGTTCTCTGTGATAACGTAGCAAGAGCATTCATAATGGTGTCCATCTTGGACTCCAAAGTTTCACTCATATTAATATCTTGACCTCCAACCATTCTAAGAGAAAGGAAGTAATTGTTTCTACAAGGAGGAAATATTGGTTTAGAAGAGGGTATTCCGCAACCTCTAAAACGCCTTAAGACCTTCAAGAAGAGGGATAATTCACTCTCTCTAAGAAGAATAAGACTCCAATATTATGACAAAAAGATATCAGTTTAGAGGAGAGTAATCCGCAATCTCTAAAATACTAGTGTACCTTCAAGAAGAGGGATAATCCACACTCCAACAAGAAGGAAGTAGCTCTGATATCCAAGGTAAGAGTAGTCTCAACAAACTGTCAGAGACACAAAATATAGACTTTTAGTCTAAACAAGAAGTTCAAGAAGAACTGGTAGGAATTGGATTAATCAGATGAGTACAAAAACAATACCAGAGAGGTGAGCTAGAGCTCCAAGAGATGTGTTGTCGAGACTGAAGAATACTTCAGCCTCGACTCCAATATATACTCCTATCTAGGAAGCTTCTCAAGCAGCTTCCTCCAACTAGGGAGCTTCTCAAGCAACTTCCACCAACTAGGGAGCTTCTCAAGCAGCTTTCACCAATTAGGAAGCTTCTCAAGTAACTTCTACTAACTAAGAAGCTTTTAGAAGGCTCTAAAAGGTTCTAGAGAGTTTTAAAAAACTTCTAGAATGTTCTAGAAGATTTTAACAAGTATGTCGTTGACAATATTAAAAGCGGATATAAAATTATCCTTAGCTTTTTATCCTCAAATTGATGGACAAACAAAATAAATAAATCAAATTTTGGAGCACTATTTGAGATGTATCGTCAACTACCATCAAGATGATTGGACAATTCTTTTGCCATTGGTAGAGTTTGCTTATAATAATTTGATATATTCTTCTATTCAAGAAATTCCATTCTTTACAAATTACGATTATCATCTACGACTTGATACTTTTGACTTTTCAAAAGCTGATAATCCTATGGTAGAAGATTTGGCAAATCGATTGTCAGAGCTACATATAACAATGAAGGCACAATTAAAGAAAGTTCAAGAATGACAGAAAATCAATGCAGATGTCTATCGCAAAGAACAACCTCAATTCTACATTGGCGATAAGCTATGGTTACTTTGTCATAATATGAAGACTATCCGTCCTTGCGACAAGCTCGATTATCATAGACTTGGACCTTTTTTGATTTGTAAACAAAACAATCTAGTTGCTTATTGATTATGCCTACCAAAATCTATGAAGATCCATCTTGTATTTGATGTATTACTACTTGAGCCATATAAGATAGTGGATATACAAAAAAGAAGACAAATGCCACCACCTCCTATAGAAGTGGACAACAATAAAGAATTTGAGGTCAAAGAGATTTTAGATTCAAGGCGACGCTGAAATCGATTGGAATATCTTGTTTATTGGCGCAAATATAATATTAACAAACACACATGGAAGCCATCTAGGAATTTAGCAAATACATCAATAAAAGTCTATGCATTTTATCGATGATATCCGTCAAAACCAAGATAAAGAATCAAAATAATCTTTGCTATAAAGCAAAACAGGTTCTATAGAAGTTTCATCCTACCTTATATCATTGTTGTTATTTCTTTGGATTTGTTCATATTAAAGAGATAGAGGATCAACAACCAACGAATTCAACTCCAGAGCCATCATTTGCTGATTTATTGGATGAGATATTACGACTATCACAACCTTCAAGACAACAAAATAGAGATGAATATCCTTAAAAATGATATTTCCTTCCTCAAATTGATGGCAAAATATAATGTGTTTGGTATCACGACCTTATGAGAGACTCTCAATGTTTGATAATACTTTTAGAGGTAGGAACTATTCTTGATGGTATTCCTAATATTTTCTTTGCAAGAAGTTATGAAGGCCTCAACAATGATCAAATAACAAGGTGGTCTTCTTACCCTAGTATGGAACATTATAGATGGTTGAAAGGACCTATCAACTACCTTCAAAGGAAACAAAGATCAAAGTATGTGGCAAGTATAATTTGATATAACATGGACTTCCTCAACATGTAATCACCGCTCCTCGTAGAACTTGTTTATAGAAGGGGGGATAATATCACGGATATAAGATTTATTCCAATAATTATCTAATTAATATAGATCAATAGAAATAGATAAAATAAGTTAATTTAATAATATCTTAAAAAGAAGCTTCTTAGAAGCTTCATAGATGCGGAATCACGTTTATACATGTCTATAGGTGATTGTTAGGTTAGAAACTTGGTCAACAAGTTAGCCACGTGTTACACATGTTGGTAGCTTATGGAATAAGCTAGCCATATATCGCACATATTAATAGCTTGTGGAACAAGCCAAGTATATGGTACACATGTGGAAAACTTGTCTTGCAAGTTTGACACATGTCTTGCAAGTTTGACACGCGTCTTGGAAATTAGACACGTGTAAGAGATCCTATAGAATATTGCCACGTAGTTCTTAGATAGATAGTATAAATAGAGACAAGAGTGAAGCCTTCTTCACTCTTGTCAATTCCTTTCTTGCTTCTAGTCTAGTTCAAGGATTTCATTTATTTTCTAGTCTTTGGTAATAGCCATTCCAGTTTCTTCTTGAATATACATACTTCTTTATTTCTATCTTGTTATTTTCTTTTGACATAGTTTTTTACTAACTTACGCATCTGTTTTAGTTCATGTCCTTGTCACCAATCTAATGGTTCTAAAATATTCTTAGCAACTTAAAAAATTTGCTACCATATAATAAAATATGTTGATCTACTATGAGTATCTTTAGAATGGTTTTACTACCAGCATAATATTTTTAGCACTTTTAAATCTTAGATATTTTTAAAAAAGTAATATATTGATAATTTTTGAAAAAATCCAATTGAAATAATTTGATAGAATAATTTTAAAAATATTAAAAAAAAAAATTAATAATTTTATTTTTTATCTTATCACAATAGCAATATAGTTGGCCCAACAAAATCAGTATCTCATTTTTCAAAAAGAATCAAAGTCAAAATTAGATTTAATAACATAGCAAAAGTAGAAGTAGAACTTTTTAGTTATTGATAGGGATTACAATATTCTGCATATCAATAGAAATCTTTAAACAAAGTTGACCACAAATAACTTGCAAATAAGTCTTTTTGAGCATTCAAATCTCTTACATAATAGATACAATATGTGTCCAAATAGCATCCTTCTAGAATAGCTAGAATCTTATTCTAATAAAGATATCTTAAAAATATACTATCTAGTTCTTGTATTTATAAGATATTATCCAATTGAGTATAAGATCAATATTACTTAATAAAAAAATAAAGTTATTTCTTAATAAGATGAGTTGAAATAATATTAATAGAAAGATATAATAAATATTGGCATAATTTTTAGTAACAATATCCACTTCAAAAAAATTAGCATCCAATAAGTGATCCAAAACACCATTAAGTAGAACCAAATTAAAAAATAATAAGAAGTAGTTTTTTTTGGTATGGTGTTTTCTAAGTTGAATAATTATTAAAATATTCAAATACTTAGAATAATAAAATTTGGCAATCTAACTTTCTATTTAAATATAGCTTATTAATTAGATATTCTAATACATCATGGTCTACATAAAAATATAAAAAGATGCTATAAAAAATAGTGTCAAAACTTTTAGTAAGTATAAACTATTCTAATAGCTTTTTATTTGGTAGTTGTATAATTTTACTTTATAGCAATTAATTAGCAACTTAAAATATAAATTAGATTATGATAATTATTGTTATCTTTTTGATTGAGTATACAACATTAGCCAAATCTAATACATCTACCTAGATATAAAAAAATTCTTTTTATTCATATAAAATTAAGATATTAAAATATATATACATATATATATATATTTGGTTTAAAGAAGGCTGCTTCACAATTAATTATCCAGATCAAATTTGATCCAATAAAGAGTTTCTTTGATAAATTTGATAATAAAAGAATAATAGAAGTATAAATAGTAATAAAATACTAATAATATTTATACATGTATAAGAAGCTATATACTCTAATAATAAAATTTAATTATTCCAAATTGACATTTACAAAACCTTATTAGAATTAATATATATTCTAAATTTACTAAAAATGAGTTCTAATATTTTTTAAAAGGAACTACAAATTGGTATTTTTTTTTTAAATTAAAAAATATATCAAATTTTTGACATTGAAAAAAATAGTTTTTTAAATAAGCAAGATGATCCATTAATATTCTATAAACACAAAATATGTCTAGAAGTATTTTTATACTTTTTTTAATATACTTCTAAAATGCCATAGTTACAACCATTTCAAAAATAGTTACAATATTACATAATCTAAAAGGCATTATTCTATACAAAAAAAATCTTCAATTGGTAGTAAATATTGTTTTTAATTGATCTAATAGAATAATTTGTACTTAGTTGTATCCCACAAAATCATCTAAGAAGAAATAACATTCATTATTAGCTATTGCATATAAAATACTATAAATAAATAATAGGAAGAAATAATCTTTTTTGGTGTATTAAATCAACTTAAAAAAATATTTTTTAAAAATATAGATTTTATCATTATTTAAATAAAAAATAAAAAATAAAAAATAACATAAACTATTATAAGAATAATCTATTTTTTTATAAGGCATTAGATATATAAAACTATTATCTAGTAGTTTGTCAATTTTCTCTTTAAGAAAAAAATATATATTTAAAATTAATTTGATCTTGTTGTTATTAAATTAGAATTATGTTTTTTTTATATATTGATATAATGTTCACAAATTGCTTTTAGAATCTCTTATAAATCTTTTTAATTTGAAGGTTTTTTTAGAAAAGTTTAGAAAAGAAAAGAAATTATTCATTAAGTTAGAAAGAAGTAAGATTAAAATTTGTGTTTGTTTCTTTATTTTCATTAAAATCATTATTATTTAGCTTTTGATAGATATTTCTAAAGAAGATACTTTAGCTACATATTTCTAAATTGGTACTAAGTCATAAAAAACTATCTTAGTTCAATTCATAAGATGATAAATAAGATTCCAATTTGGTAGCAATAGTTATTATATAGACAAGGTATTTTTTCATCTGAGAAGTAACAATCTTGTTGAAATCATCAACAAAAGCAAGTATACTTTGATAGTTATTAAAACTTCATGGCAATAATTTATATTTGAATGGTTTTAAAAATATTTAATTAATTCTTTGTCTTGTATTGACTTCTTAACTATCAAAATTGTCATGAGGATCTCATATAGTTGTATTAGACAACTCTCAATTGGTTCTACTCTTATATTGGAATTATACATTGGTAATTAAATTTAATTCTTCTTCTAAAATTAATATTTGATTTTTCTAATCAATTTTTCTAATCAATTTTTTTTTTGACTTAAAATAACTATAGGCAACCAAGCAAAATAGGATACATAAAAGATAAACTACTATAATAAAATATATTTTAATTAATTGAATATGTTATACTTTGTTATCTTATTTGAAATGTTGATTAAAAATCCCATTAATTATATACAACTTTGATCTATTATATATAAAACTACTTTTATTTCCTCTAAATTATTAAAATTATGATTTAATATAGCTTCAATTTCTATTAGATTGATTTTGGATACTCTATCAATTGAAGGATAAAAATTTGTAGATCATTAATAATAATATTAATATAAAAGGTCCTAAGATCAATATTATTTTATATTATATTAATATCTTTCTTTTCTTTTTTTCTTTTTTTCTTTTTTCCTTCAAATTAAATTCAATTGTAAAACTTAATAATATTAAAAGATCAAACCAAAAAGCTAAATTATACTAATATTAGCTAAAAAATAATATCTTTTAGTAAAGATATAATTTTAGTCTATCATAGGCAAAAAAAAACTTTTTAGAATTGACTAGTATTCTTATTTTGGTTGTTTTCCTTATGAGATATTAAAAAAGATCATAATTACTTTTTTTTTATAAAATTAATATTATTTGCTGCTATTGGTGACTTTTCCAAAAGCAATTGTTTAGATTATATTTTTGATTGGTCAAAAATAATATGGTCAATTTTAATGGTAGTTGTTATCTTTGAATCATTATATAGTCGTATTATAATACGGCTATTAGGAGAAAGAATACATGAAGACCAATAATTTAGAAGGACTTTATTGAAAAATAAAATAAAATAAAATAAATTTAAATTTAAATTTAAAAATCATAGATAAAAAATAAGTAGGTAATAAAAAAATTAATATTAATTTAATATTAATTTATTAAAAGGACTTCTATCTACTTTGTAGGACCATAAATAAGGCATGACAAGGTATATTAGACATAAAACTACCATAGATATGTTTAAATAAAAGTAAAAGATAAGTTCTAGTAAAAATTATAAAAAAAAAAGAAGCTTAAGTTGATACCTAAGAATAATTGTTTGTAAATCAAGGTTGAAATTAAATCCTAAGGCACAAAACCATGCGTCTATAATATATGCAAGGTTCTTTTGCTGATTAAAGAGTAAGATTAGAGAGCAAACTTGAAAAAGGTTTTATATGCATTAATTTAGAATAATTTGAATTTGTAAGAACTTTGTGAAAGCTTTACAAAATTAGGATTTGATTTGAATGACTATATTTTAAAAAAATAAAGTAGGATTTATATTTTGGAGAATTTTGTAAGTTTTGTAATAGGTCTATAAATCAAAAAAATTTAGATTTATAAAATATAGTTGTGCCATAAGTTTGAATTCAATTAGACAATTAGATTAAAAGTTATTAGAATTTAAGTAGATGAGGGTATTGGTAATTGGCAATTTGAAGGTCAAGAAGGATTTTTAAGATTTGAAGCAATTTGCCAATTAGATTGACTTGAAATTTAGTAGAATAATAGCTGATATGAATGCTAATATCTATAAAAATTTTGAAAGCAAATTAACAATGCAAGAAGGAGATCTTAGCACTAGATTGGAAAAGGAGGTTGGTTGACACCTAGGGGGTTATGTGTCTTTTCTTTCAATTTGTATGTACTATTCACTTCAATTTTTTTGAACTTTTTTTGAACTTTTTTTGAACTAAAAGATTGATAGGTATACAAAGTTTGAAGTAAAATCAATAATTAGTTAAAAAATTACAAGGATTTTAATCTATTGCTAGGTCTATTTAAGATTAATTAGAATTTATTATGAAATGATTAAGATTTTTTTAAGATTTTATTAGGATTTATTAAGGTTCAATTAGAATTTATTAAAAAATTTATTAGAATTTGATAGGTTTATATTAAGATTTGATTAGGATTTTTAAGAATCAATTAGGATTTAATTAAGATTTTACAGATTTATTTTAGAATTTTATTTGGATTGTTTAGGATTACTTAGGATTTGCTTAAAGATTATTTGGAATTTGATTAGAGTTGGATAAGATATATCTAGGGTTGATAGGATGTACTTAAGATATCTTTAGACTTATTAAAGTCCTTGCTTAAATTATTTATGATTGCATGGGATGTAATTTAAAATTGATAGAAGTAAAAATTGATTGACTTGAGGATTCTAAGAAGGTCAAGGTTGTCAAGATGGGTGTTTTTAAATACCTCATACATTTCTCTTTGGTTACAAGAAGAACTTTGAGGTATGTTGAAACTCTTCTACAACCAAATACCTAATATATTTTTAAGCTAAATTTTACATAATACAACAATATTTTGTTAATTGTCATTAAATATGCACAAGTAACTAGTAGAAAATTAATTATATTAAAAAACTTTAAAATATTATTAAAATAATAATTTTTACTAAATTCTAAATTTTTTTTAAATTTAAATTTAAAACCTTTGATTTATATGTTACATGAATCATTTGTCCATCAATTTTTCTAAGCCTAATATTTCAAGCATATTATATTTATTGAATTTGTATCCATTCTATTTATAATTCTTATAAATTAGAATATAAAGTTTTTTAATTTAGATATTTATATAATAATTGCTAAATTATTATAATTAATAATATTAATAGTAAAAAAAAATCTTTTATTTACTTTCTTTAGGATTAAATAACTTATTATTCTAAGTTGGTACTTCTTAGGTATAACTATTATAAGATAATTGATTCTAATCTTTATTATGTAAAAAATAATTTTATAAAATATTCTTATTGTTAAATTATTCTTATTTTTTATGTTTTCTAATTGCTATTGATTGTCTACAAGTAGTATATGCATGCATTATGCATAATTAGATAAATAAAATTAATAATGTATCAATAGTATATTAATAATATAAAAACCTAAAATATATTTAAAATTATTATTTTATTATATTTTTAATTATTAAAACCAAATAAATCTTTATTCAAAAAAATAAAATATAATATTGATCTATAAGCCTCAATCTAATATAATAAATTTTAATTAGCAATTATCTTCTTATAACATCTATTGTTATAAAATAAATTACTTCTAAATAAATAAGATATATTTTTAAGAATTTTTTATAAAAAATTTAAAAATAAAGATTTTATAGAAAATTATTAATATTTTTCTAATAGAAAATTAAATTTAATAGATTTAAATATAATATAAAAAATTATTAATAAATTAAAATTTAAAGACTATTCTACATAAGAAATCTAAATAATAAAAGATATTTTTAGTAATATTTAGATATCTATTGGATTTAAATGAATATATATATATATATAAGAAGATTTAAAATCCAACAAAATTCTTATGTAGTCTAAAAACATATTAGTAAAAAAATCAAAGTATAAACTTTTAAAAAAATTATTCTTAGTTTTTAAACTATTCTTATAAGTAGAATAAATAATTGATAATTTTTGGTATAAAAATATAAAAAAAATTATTTGATATAATTTTTATTTTAAAAATTAAGAAAATAAATGATGCTTAATGATTAAGATTTTAAAACTTTATGAATTAGACTAGAAGACAAGTCAAATTTAAACTCTACCATTTGAATATATTATATGAAAATATTATACATATTATTAAATAAATTATTTAAAAATAATAGATACTATTTTTTAACTACATTTGAAAGCAAGACTGAAGCTATTCTTTGTATACATATTCTTTACAAAAAAGAATAGCTTTAGTCTTATTTTCATATATATTAGCTTACAAAAAGACTAAGTAAAAGCTTTTTAAGGATCATAAAGATAACAATTTAAGTATTTAAGTTACAAGATACTTCTATAGTGGCTTTTTAGAAATAGAAATATTTTTAGAGAAGTTCTTGTAGCCACATGGTGCATCTATAGATTTAACGTGCATTTAAGAAGTTCTTTTGATGTTTTGTGAAGAAGATATTATCTATAAAATTTATTTCTACCTACTTCTACTCACTTATATTTATTACTAGTTATTTAATTAATATAAACATCTATGATGTTACATTATTTTTTAAAAAGAAATTTTTTATTCAGAAAAAAAGAATTTATATTGTTTTAAAAATTATTAAAATCTAAAATCTACTTGATAGATTTTGCCACAAACTTTGATCTATGCTTTATACAAAGATGGTTGGTATTATTTGTTCTTACTTCTTTACCTACTTTGTGTTCTAATTGTTGTCTTTTGGTGATCTTTGTACTATATTACTTTCTTTTACCTTTTTATTTAAATTTTCACTTTGATTTTATTTTTTTATTTCTATTTTAATTATATTCTATACCTTAGCACTCTTTGATATTTTACTAATTGCTCCTTTTGCATCTAGATTCTATCCTTCTTTTGATTACAAGTCTATTTTCTACCTTATTATTTTTTTCACCATTTCTATTTAAATATCTATACTGTTGTTATAAACTTTTAATTTTATTTACACTATAAATATCTATTTTTTTAATTAATTAACTTCTTAATCTCATTTTTTTCTATTCATAATTTTTCTTCTTATTGTTCACTTTTCTTTGCCTAGATCTTATTCTCACTCTTTTGAAAATATTTTCATTTTGTTAAATTTTTTGTTCTATTTTACTTTGGTATTTTTAATTATTTGCTTATGCCTTCGCATATCAATTATGTGTTATTTGCTTCAAATCATGCTACTTCTCTCCATTATCTAATATTACTATATATATTTTCTTATAACTATTATTTTTATATTAATGTAATTGATCATATATCTTAAGGTCATTTAATTGTTGATTCTTTCACTTCACATCATTAGTCCATCTTTTGCTCAATGTTGGCTATCACATTATCTACAATGCCAATTCTTTTCATATTGGTCTATATTCTCTATATTAATTCTACTTTATTGGCCTTATTAATTTGTTGTTATATTTTTTATTTGCATAAATTTTATTTTAATGCTTTAGATTAATTTTCTTCATCATCTAAAATTTTTATTATTATTATTATTATTATTTTTTAATATGGCATCACCATATCTTTTTTATAACTATTATTTTTATTTATCTTAAGATGATATCCATGTAAGTTACTCACTTTTTATTCTTATATGGTAATATATTAATAATACTTAGAAAATATACTAATATATAGATTAATTTTGATATTTTTTTTGTATCATTATTTTTTTTGATACTTGCTAATATCCCTCAAAGTCTTAGTTTAAAGTTGATACTCTCAAAAATATTATTTCTATTATAATCCTTTTTATTAATTTATTATTATTATTATTATTATTATTATATATATAATTTTAATGATAAATATTTTTTATATATTAATTATATTTTATCTAAAATTCTAAATTTTATATTTAGATTTTTAAAAATAATTATTTTTTAAAATATTATCTAATTAAATAATTTCTTACATAAAAATATTATATTATTTTAATTATTCGAAGAAAAATGTGTCTTTTTTAAAGATCTTTATCTTGATTTTGATATATAAAAGGTTGTAGAAACTTACATTTTTTATTTGGAACCTTTGTAAATAATATCTCTTGAGATAAAACTTTAGGTTGTTCCTAAAGTTTGTAAAATATATACAAAAGAATTAATTTATAATATCTCTTGAGATAAAACTTTAGGTTGTTCCTAAAGTTTTGTTATAAAACTTTGTAATTTTGAAAAATAAATTCTATAAAGGATTTACAAATATATACAAAAGAATTAATTTTAAAACTTGTTTCTCTATATTTTATACTATCTTGTTATTATTGCCACTAGTTGATCTATGGGTTGTGTAGCTGCTATTCATCAAAAATAAAATAAAAATAATAAAATTATAAATAATAATAATAATAATAATAATAAATTCTTATATGTGCTTTTAAATATTATATCTTAGCTAATATATAAGATATTGCAATTTTTTTTTAGCATTAGATTAAATCAAGGAATTTTTTCATATTATTTTTTTTATTATTTATTATTTTAAAATAGTATTATTTTTATTTTAATTAAATAGAATTATTTTTATTTAAAATAGTACATTACAAGTGTCACTCTAATACTTGATTTAAATATTTGATTTGTCTATTGGTTAAAGATTAAAAACACTAAAGATAATTTAAACTCTATTTCATTATCTTAAAGAGTTTCTTCTAAAACTTTAATGCAAAATATGATGTTAACTCAAATTTAATATCAAATAGTTAATGACATAGGATCTTCTCTAAAGTACATATCATAAGAATGTAAAAATTTCTTGATATATTCTAATATTTAAAATTATCAAATATCTTTTGAAATAAATTTTAAAGTCTTATGGTATTTAAAATACATTGTTGCTAGAAAATAGTATTGAACATAAAGGACATATAATTGTGCTTGATCTTTTAAAATACATATATTTATTTTAAAACTAATATTTAATTACTTTTGTTTAAATACAAATTGTGAGAATTTGTATTTAATTACTTTCCCACAAAGATATATTCTAAAAAGCTTGGCAAAAATTCAAGATATGTATTGGTATAAAAAATTTATAAGTCTTATGATTAATTTTAAGTTTTTTATTGGATTATAAATATTTTAAGCTAAAAGTACTATTCTTGTAATATATTTTTATTTTTATTCTTAATTGTGAATCTTATAACTAATGTAATTTTTAAAATAATATCAATTAAATTTAATAAAAATTTAAATATATAAATATGTATAATTTTTATTTGTTATTATGATATTATATCTAATACAAAATCCAAATTATCTATCTTAACAAAAAAAATATCTTAAGAAAATCAAACAATATAAACTAGAAATTAAGATAAATAAAAATTTTAAAACTTTAAAAGATTTTATTTTACTATAGTTTAGTTTATCTACAAAAGTCAACTACACAAAAATCTCCAAAACTACTATGTATATATATATATATGATAATTTATTTTTTAATAAAATTTAATTATAAGAAAATAAGAAAATAAGAAATATAATAGTAATAATAACAACAACCTAATATCATTTCTTTATAAATGTATAATAATAGTTAGAAATTTTTAAAAGAATTAATCTTTTTATATATTCTTAGATATTTTATAATCAATATTATTTTGAAATATTTTAGAATCTATATTTAAAGTGTTATTTAAAATGAAATATTCCAAGTATATTGTTTTAACTATGTAAAATACACATATTTCTATCTTAACATATAATCTTAAATCTTTGATTTTTTGTAATTCAAGAAAAATACGTCTATTTTTTTGTCTGTATTCTTAGAATAATCAAATCTATTATCTTAATAATAATATTAATAAATTATAAAAATTTACAAAAGACATATTTGTCACATATTTTAAAGCAATTAGAACAATTTTACAACTAAAAGGCATAAAATAATAATCAAAATATCTTTACCTGATTTAGAATCTAATATTTTATTTACTTCTTGCTTAAATATGTACTTTGTTATATACTTTCTACATATTTAATTTATAACAGACTTTAGCTTGATTTAATTGGTCAAAAAAGTCCAATTATCAAAAGTAATTATAATAATTATTGATAGTCAATTCTTATTGATTCTATAATAATTCATAGTTTATTGTAAATATTTTCTTAAAAAAAATTTATTTTTTACAAAGAAGATTGGTACGATTGTACAAGATTTTAAATTTTAAATAAGAATTTTTAAAATATATTTATTAATATAATATTTAATAGAAAAAAAATTTATAATAAGTTATAAATTGATCCAAATAGAAGTTGACATCTTACTAGAATATTATTTGTATAATTTAAAAAAAAAATATCTAAATATTCAAGTAAAATATGTCTACTTTGTTTTTCAAGCACATCTTAAAAGTCGTTTTATTTTCTTAAAATTCTATAAGATTAACACTTTATTGCTGCATAAATGACCATTATATATATATATATATATATATTATTTTTTTAAGGCATAAAATATAATTTTTATTTTAGAATTTTTAAGATAAATCAAAAAGAAATTTAAAACTATAAGACATCTATTTTATTTGAAGTTTTTATTTTTTTTATAACAATAAGCCCTAAATGTCAAGATTGCTTTGAAAATTAATAGTATTAAACATTATAATACTTTAATGACCATATACAACTACTTCTGCTAATAGGATTTTATAGATGACTTCTTCAAAAGATAAAAATATTTTATTTATAACTTTAAAAACTAAAAGTTTAGATTTATACAACAAAAGTAATTTAAAACATTCAACAAACTTTTTATTAAAAAAATAAACAAAAGTTCCAAAATCTAAAGGAAAAAAGTAGAAATTGTAGAATTTTTAGATAAAATTCTATCAAAAAAGATGTAAAGTAGTTTAGATAATAATATATGATATTTAAAAAATATTATTAAATAAGAATCTAATAGCATAATATGTATTGTAGATAAAATTTTTTATTTATCAACACATTGTCTTGTTTTATAATTACATTTTTTGTTATGAGGTTGCACCACTTCTTTAGAAAATGATGAGGAATATGTTTAGATTTTTAAAAATAAAAATAAAAATCTTTTTGCCAAAGTTGAGTCTTTTATGAAGCTATAAGAGGTTTAAAATATACAACATCAATGTATATATCTTCTACTTTTGATTATATATTTTAAAAAGATATATATGTTCCTACAAAATCATAAAAAATAATAAGATAAAATCTTTTTTTTTTTTTAATAAAATTAAAAATGTTGAATCTCAAATTTAAAAAAACAAAAAACAAAAAAAAAAAAAAAAAAAAAAAAAAAAAAAAAAAAAATTACTTAAATTTGAAGATTAGACGAATTTTGAAGCATTTTTTTTAAATTATGTTTTAAGTTGTAAAAAAATTACTTAATAAATATAGCATTATTTTATTTAAAATTGTTTGTTAATTTTTATAATTTTAAAGTATATACAAATATAAAAAGTATTTTTTTATTGCAATATACAAATCTTATTGGATTATATTTTTATATTTAAATCAAAAATTTTCAAAAAATTGATCTAAATTTTACAAAGTCAAGTCTTATTATATTAAGTTTTATAAAGACCATGAAGATTACATTCTAAGTGTTTAAATTCTAAGACATTTCTTCATTAATTTTGTGGATCTAAAAACTTTTAAAAGGCATTTTTATATCCACATGACACAGTCAAAAATACTTAAAGATTGACCATCTATTATTGATAATTTGTATTGAAGATATTATTTACATAATCAATTTCTATCTACTTCTACTTATTTAGAATATCTAAAGTATGTATATTATGTAAATATATTGTTATTATATCTATAAAATTTATATTATTAATATATATTATTTTTAAAAAATTTAAAATATCTAAAGTACAAATATAATATAAAATAATACTTTTATTTTAAAACATATTTTTTAGTTAAAATATTAAAATATCATATTTAGAGTCTTCAAGCTTGTATTCACATCTAATTATTTAATTATCAAATTCTAACATCTAAATAATTATGTTCATGAATAGTAAGAATATTTTTATTTTTATTTTTATTTTTTGAATTGATTTATATTTTAGATTTTTTTTTCTATTGAACTTCTTTTGTGTAACATTTTAAAATCTATAAATTATATAATTATTTTTTAAAATATATAATAATAAACAAATCCAAATAAAATCTTATAATAGAATATAAAAAATTATTTTAATTTCTATTAAACTACTAAATAAGATATTACTATTATTATTTATATTATTTATGGTCTATTTTTATTTTTTATTTTTTTATTTATAGATTTTATTTTTTTATTTTTTTAATTTAAGAATATTTTTTAAATATATATCTTTTATAAAGACTACTCTTATAATATTACTTAAATTAGATATATTCATAGAATAAAACTAGAGAAAAAAAGACATGTTAGTTAAAAATACTAGAATTGAAAAAGAAATTTTTATAAAAGTATTATAATTTTTTTGTTAAATTAGGGATTAAAATATAATTGCTAAGCCCATTAGGTAATATATATATATATATATATATATATATATGTATTTGTTTTTAAATTTAAAGACATAAACCAATATATGTTATAAATCTCAACTAGATTTACAAGTCTTATGGTTTATAGTTAGTGAGTACATTATATAATTTTATATTATAGTTATAATATTTGTAAGGATAGTTTTTAATTTATTACATTTTTTCTAGAATTGATGTAATTTTTAACAAAGAATAATACTAACCAAGTATAAAACTAGCAATATTTTGATTTATTTCTTTTAAATAATAAAATAATATATTTTTTATCATTTTAAAAAAACTATTATTGTATATATATATATATATGTGTGTGTGTGTGTGTGTGTGTGTGCGTGTATACATATATGCAATTATTTAACTAACAATGAAATTTAATATAATCATTATGTTATGTTTGAATTTTATGTTTTGTATTTTTTATGAAATCAAATTTGAACTTTTAAAAATATTTAAAACTCCTTGTATATAATTAACATAATCTATTTTCTTGTATTAAAATCTCCAAATATATTCTTAATAAGATTTATTTATATTTTTTGATGTTTAATACATTAAAAATTTATGATTAATTTTTAAAAAATAATTGGTATAAAGTATAACTTAAAGATTAATAAATGGTCATTTTTATATATTTTTGGTACAAAAATTTGTTAATGTTTTTAGAATAATATTGTTCTTTGAGTGATTGTGGAGTAAAGCATCAAAACTTGCAATCATTATAGGCATAGGATGTGATTTTGTGTACTTTTTATATAATTTTTGTTGAGAGAGATTTTTCCATTAAAATTTGATACCTGAAAATGTTAAAGTATCATTAAATTGTCTCATTAGATCTAGTCTTTAGCTTTTATAATTTTCTTAAACAGTACATTTTGTGTGATTGTTTTGGAATATCATTAATCACCACCTAGCATCTCGATGCATGGAAAAAAAAAAATCCCTTAATGGATTTTCACATATGAATAATTGTGTACTTTTATTTTTTGAATTATATACATTCTTAAATCAGTAAGTATTCTATGTAGTAATTTCCTTCTATTATACATTAAAAATACAAACAATTTTAGGATCATAAATTTATCAAGATTTTTTTTTTCCATGCTGAAATAAAGCTAAGAAGTGCCTCAGTAGAAACAATCATTGTAGTTATCTCAGGTTTACTAATGTCCATCTGCAATAGCCTCCTTTAAAAGGTGAGGCCACATTTTCTGTTTGTCTCGACGACCGTCGTGCATTCTCAACGAAACCCTAACTTCGTACATCCAATACACGAAGTGAAGTCGCTCAAGGAAGCATGGGTGGCTGCTGCCGTTGGATGAAGGATCTTACGGCTCTCCGATCGCCTCTTGAGGCTCGGTGACCTATTTGTACTCCATCAAGCGCTCCGTCTTGCAGTGTTCTCCTTACTGTTGTGTCACAGACGCCGCATGCGCTGTAGCTGTTGGTCGCGAGGTGTTAATTTTTGAATTCGTTAGTAGTGTACTACATTGTTAAGATCTCAACCTCTTGCGTGTGCGTGCTTTTTAACGAAACCAGTGATAGTTCGTAGTTTGAGTCCCCTCACTTGCTGTGCTGTGATGATTATGCATTTTTTTCTGACACCTCTTGTATGAGAGCATTCACAGTGCTCGTTGAACGGAGATGCGTCTTTCTGAGCACTTTTGACCTAAGCATGTGTCCCACGGTATCACTGCCTTAATAGATTGGTATGTAGTCTGATAGTTTGTTCCTCCAGGTTGAATTCTCGTGTCCTATGTGGCTAACCTCACTTAGTACTTTTCTCAGTGTGATGCGAATTTTTCTCCTTCAGGTAGTGGGATACACTGTATTTTTCGTGGTACTTTGTCACGCGCTTTTACATAGAAAACCAACTGGAACTTATTTGCAACCTATACGGATCCTTCACTGCTTCGTATAGTATACTACTTTTGGGAAATAAAATCCAACTCACTCACCTGCGCTGAATACTGATGTAAGCGGGCCTTATGATTTTGGATAAATCTCATTTTCGACAGATTTGAGTGTCCCCGTCCGTTCCCTTGCTCCACTTCGTACGTGTATTTCTCGTGTCCTCAAATCTTCTACGAAGGTGAGATTGAGAATTCTGTACGTCATTTTCTTGTTGGGTCGCCTGACTCCTGATGGAAGACCCATTACAATCGAGATACTATATTATCAGTCACCGTATCATAAGGGTAAAGCCATATCTAATCTTATATAATGGACAGTCTTCAACCAGTAAAGAATCCGAAGTGTGTAACTGGCGACAGTTACATCTTCAATAAACAAAATACTAATACTCAACTATTTACAATGTGTAGCGTCATATCATCTTAACCACTTTAACATGTACCCATTCAATGAAATGATCTTCGAATATACTCTACTCACTTTGAACCATATACTTGCTAGTAGCATAGTCAGTCTATGTAGTTAGTGTTAGTTTACAACGCAGATACTATATATCCACGCATGTCGCACTTAACTAAATCATAGCCTCCATAGTTAAACATGGAAAGTGCCGTCAAGTTCACAACATTGGCACTATTCAGCCTGGAGGATATAACTATACCAAGCCAAATTACATCTAATTCGCTAACTGCCACCCCTCAACGGTGCTTTTCAACGCATTGATTGACGTAACACAAAAGCTACCAATCAACCTAAAGCTGGCAAGGGGAAGATATCTAAGCCTTTGTGTTCCACCAGGAGCACAATGAGAGCAATGACCAGTGCCACAGTGCTTACAAGTGTAGCAATTGCACAAGCTGCAAGGCCCGGTCGCTCTCTGGGGTCGTTATGATGTTGGGTCAATAGAAATCGAATTGTGCCATAATACCAGAACAAGGGGAGGAAGAAGCCCGCAAGGAACGAAAACCACCCGACTCCACAACCACAGCAAGGAAGACGTCTGTCATAGATGCCAATGTAAGGATGTAGATCTGAATCAGAGGCATATTCTTCAGAGTTCAGTAACACTTCGTAGAGGCCCTGACTGTTCTTCTCCCTTTTCTCCATATCAACGCCCAGTGTTTGAAACTCTCCAAAGTCAAAATACACCACCTTGCATTGAATCTGCTTCAAGCCGACGACGACCTCTCCTATCAACCACCTCCGATCCTGGCCTAAAATCGAAAAGACAAGGTCAGACTTGGCCAGAAAAGACACAAAAATCTATCAAATATGCAATGAAAAGACTGATAGGGGACATCAGAGCAGTGTAGTATAGATCTCCATCAAATGCACATGCTCCGAACCAAAACAAAGCATGAATTTTAAGAATTACAATTTTATGGAATAAAAAATTGAAACAAATGCACAATTTCGACGCAGCTTAGAGCCGATACTATCACAAACTGTTTGGTATGTCCCATGATTTCCCCACCTCAACACAAGCTTTCGTAATTGCTAGGTCACGTCATCCTGTTTGTATTACACGACTCCTTCGCGCAAAAATATGCAACCCTATTACAACGCCCGACTTTACCATCGATGTCCTACAGAGGCGCTCAATAGAGCCTCTCTACGTACACTTAAAGAACAAAAGAGAACCTGCCCTAACATTCTCAAAACAATAAGGTCATAAAATTGCGCGCCAATTTAGCCGAATTTTGAAAAAATTTACTTAGTGCTACAGCGAAGGAAAATCATGACAAATACTGTAAGACTCTCAATTCCACAATATGCATGAAACGACCACCGATTGTTCCAGAAAGAATCGCAGCAAATCGCGATGAGGAAAACAACCAAACTGACCACTACGACCTAAATGCGTCCTAACTCAAGTGGCATCCCCGATTTCGGCAAGACGAAACGGAAACAAAGCGTCCTAATTCCACAAACTTCCACGCACCTTTGCATTACATCCACCAACTTCTTGCTATTCCCGATCCTCGAACGCATCCATTCACGTAAAGCAGTGCAGCTCCTCACCCTCCAAGAACGCCGCCAACATTCTTCTAATTCACAAATCAAATACAAACCCATTAACCCTCACACCATCCGCAGTACACAACAACACGAACCCACCCACCCACAATAAACCGCGACATGGAATCCTTACAAATCCTGCGCCAAGCGCAATTGACAAAAATTCAACCCAGGAGCTGCACATTCGAGCACTGACAAAATCGTGGACGAAGCGAACCACGTCAATGTCATGGTGGCAACCACCTCGAAGAAGGCGAGCGGATAGCTCCCAATCATCCACCTTCGAGCACCGCATCATCGTGCGGTGTCAGAGAATGTGCGTAGTCAGCAGGTCTTGACGGTCCACATGGGTTGTCAGCATTTTGCTGAAGCTTCCCCGTCCTTTTGGCTTCCGTAGATTTTCCATCCTGTCATTTGGTAAATCGCCGAGGAAATCAGCACGCGAGCGAGCGAGTGAATGAGTGTGGACACACGGCCTGGCGAGCGGGTGTCAGCGACACACTCGCTGTAGGACTCTAGGGTTAGGGCTTGATGGTGATGACGTGGCACTCATCTATTGCCGTATGTCTGTTCCTTTTCTCTTTCACGATTCCCCTTGTCCAACACATTTTCCTTTAACAATAATAAAGTAGGTAAAAAGAAACGTTAGAGAGATGGGTTTTATTCTTAATGTGAACAATCCTTCACATGTAAGAAGAGGATCCTGTTCCGGAGTATTGAGGACATAGTACGCTGGCCGCCTTTGCTGGTTTTGAAGGTTTCCAGGCATGCTAGTGTCATACTTCTATGGCCGTCTTTAGGATTTTGCAATGAGCAGAGATTTGTGGACTTTGAGAGGCTTTGTTCGAGGCTTGAAGAGAAATTGTGAGTGAATCCAATGTTTCTAGGTTAAATGTGTTGACATGAAATTTACTTGTTGGGTATAGGTCTTGGGCCCATGGGACTTTTGTAGGTGCAGTTTAATTGAAAATTATTGTGGTTAATTGTCTATTTTTATTATTTATTACTTTTCAACTTTTTTAATTGATTGAACATGACAAAGGTTTGAACAGTTGAAACTTAATTGATTGATTTTATTTCTTCTTTTAAAAAATAATTAAAATTAAAATGATCATCATTATTATTTTTGTTAACCTGAGGATATTATTATTATCGTTCATCAATACCACTATTCGAAATTGATGAAAAATTTAAGGTAAAAAGTTAGATTTTATTTTTATAAAATTTAAAAAATTTCAATAATTTTTTTTCTTAACTCATTAAAAATGATGTCAATATATTAAAACTTTTATCAAAATTTATATTTTTAAATAAATGAATAAATAAATATAGATTCTTTTTGTATAATACAATTGATACACAACAAATCATGGCTTCAAATATTTTTTAGGACTCTTCAAATTCTTATAGATGTTTGTATAATTTTTATAAAATTTTAGTTGAATACCTTTTATAAGCTTTTATAAGACTTAATTGTCATAGTATAAATTAAAAGACAATAAGGAATTGCTGAATCTTGTCAATATAAGTTTTGGAGACTTCTAAATACTACATTGTTCTTAGTCTTGTATGTACTCTTGTTTCCAATTTAATGTCTTGTTTTTCTAATACTTTTTAATCTCTTGGTTCCTTATCCTTATTTTCTTAAAATTTTAGCAATAATATATATATATATATATATATATATATATAGGTACATATAAATATATATTATTAAAACTTTGTATGTCTTTTTTAAAAAAAGTAGATTATTCTACTTCTTAAAAAATACTATTATATCTTAAAAATTATAAATTATCTAACTTTGAGTTTATTACTTGTTTAATACTAATGTTTCTTTTAAAAAAATTGATTATGCTTCTTCTAGAAGGTACCATTTATTTTTAGATATCACAGATTACTTCCTTTTCTTTTTTCTTTTGAAAAATATATTATTATAAAAAAAATGATCTATTTTTAAATATTAATATGTCATAAAAGAAATAAATTATCCACTTCTAAAATAAAATTTATAATCAATCTTTGATTTTTTATAGCTAAAATATTCAAATAGTTTGTTGTGGCTTTAAACATTTTATAAATAATAATAATAAAAATATGCAATTCCTAACTTAATGGTCTTTTATTGCAAAACCTTAAAGACTATCTAAACAAGTTGTCAAGAACATGAATCAAGACAGAACTCTTAGAAGACAACACCATCTTTTATCATTGAAAGAGAGAGTAAGAAAACAAATAAGAGATAGATAGAAGATAGAAAGAAACTAGAATGGCTATTGCCAATTACAAAGAACCTAGAGAGTTTTGAATCAAGATTGGAATAAGAAAAGGAATTGACAAGAGTGAAGATGGTCTCAATCTTATATATATATATATATACACATAAGCTACCAAGAAGGTCTTGTGGAAGCTTTCTAGGAATCGCAATGCTTGTAGCCCAAGTATTAAGTTGTAGATTGCTTCTAATGCAATTCCTTAAAAGTAGGAAACTTTGTACAACAAGTTTCAATAGCCACAAGGCATATTTGTGAGTAATCTAAATATCTAATCTACATCTAGAAAACTTCTTTAAAGTTCCTTGTAGAAGATATTATCTATCTCACATGTTTCTACCTACTTTTACTTACTTCTCTTTATTTGAGTAATCTAAACATCCATTACAGAAGTTACAATAAAAATTAAAAGAATTGTATTTGATAAATAATAGAAGAAGAACAACAACTAGAACATTTTTGTAAGAGATTCTTATTTTGTAATAAAGTGATTCAAGTCTTACATCTTAAATAAGTTTAAATAACAAGTATATAAATTTAATATTTTTTTATTAGATATATTTATTACTATAATTGCCTCTTTTAAATTATTTTAATAGATCTATCTATATAGGATTTGTAGGAATTTTTAGCACTTATAATATATTAACTTGATTTGTACTATTTTAAAGAGAAATATTATCAATTTAGAAGTACTTATAATGATATTTGAGACAATCTTTGGAGAAAGTGATATAGAAAGGCATACAAAAATAAAATTATAGAATTAAAAAAATAAATATTCTTTGTTTTTAAAGATGTTATTAGATTTTATCAATTTGCATATAATATTTATAATATTTATAATTTAATAAAATTATATATATCTATATAAGCCACATGATATTGAAGAATAAACAAATCTTATAAATATATATATATATATATATATATATATATACGTAAACAAATCTTACAAAAAAAAAAAATATATATATATATATATATATATATATTTTACAATGTCAAATATCAATACTTTAATTAAATTTATTACAAGATTTATTATATATAATAAACAATTATTTGTAATATTTTTGAAGTTCCTTATAAAATCTATTTTAAAAAGAAGAAGTGATGTCATAGACTTATAACAAATCACAATTTTAAATTAAAAATCTTTTAGATATTTGTATGACTTTCTTCAAATCTTCAGAAGCTTATAAAATTATCTAAATTCTTCTATAATCTTTTAATATTAAAACATAAATTTCTATGTTATTTTAGATGTTTTTATATAATAATAAATTAATTTAAAATTTTAAAAAAATATTAAAAAATATAGAATTTAAAATTTAAAAATGAAATGATTGTTATGATATAAAATTTAAAATTAATTAAATATCTTAAATAGTTGTAATAATCATATTTAATAAAAAAGAATATTTTATTTTATTTTATTCTTCAACATCATATGGCTTATGTAGATATATATAATTTGGTTAAATTTCTTAAAATAAAATTATATTTTATATATTTTTATTTATTTTTTAAATAACCTAAAATGATCTTTTTACTTCATGTGATTGTTATCCATGTGTGTCTATAGACTTCATGTGATTGTTATCCATGTGTGTCTATAGATGTTGGGTAGCTACATCAAATTTTGTGAGGAGTTCAATGAAAATAAATTTATATTTTATATATTTTCATTTATTTTTTAAATAACCTAAAGTGATCTTTTTACTTCATGGGATTGTTATCCATGTGTCTATAGACATAAATGTTGGGTAGCTATATCAAATTTTGTGAGGAGCTCATTGATGGGCAACTAATTGTTGGGAATCTCTGAAATATTGGTAAGAAGGGTGCAAGGTTAAGGATTTGGGATTTAAAAAAAGAAAAAAAAGAAAATACAAAATCATTTTTGTGACTTCCACTGGCAAGATTCCTGAGCCTGGAAACATTCAACGCAGCATCTTCACAGCAGGAATAATTGACCACTGAATTGGGAACTGAACAATCTAAAAATACAACACGTAGAACTATGCAGTTATACAATAAGATTCAATTGTAATTATATGATAGTTGTTAAGAACCAATAAAGACATGAAGAAGACATGCAAGGCAATAAGAATGCAACGGTAGATGGGGTTGAGTTACGAGATTCACCGACGTGAGTTGTGATGGTTTCGGGCAGCCAGTCGACATCGATGCTGCATCACCCACTTCTTTGTTTTATTATTGAAAAAACGAAGGATTTTCCTCGAAGAATGGTACAAGTCTTCTGATCAAAGCCTTGTCGGTGCTGTCTATACATGACATTTTTGATGCTAATCGATAGGTTTCAAATCCGGAATCTAGTTGGAGGTCTACTACGAGGTCTAGTACGACAAATGAGCTGTCTGCAAAACTATGAGCAGAGCCTCCGGCGGCGCCAGCTGCAGCAGGGACATGCAAAGCCCAGTTTTTCAAAACTAGTTGCACTGCTGTCTAACTCGAGCGATGAGCTGACGTTTAGGACTCTTCGAGATCACTTGGCCAGACGTGAAAGACGTCTGTCCATGGTGACGAGGCAAGTGTGCCACAATTTCGGTGTTTACGGTGTCAGTATGTATCAAGCAGATTGGAGTTCCGACTGCTGGATGCTACCCATTCTCTATAAAGCTCTCTATGTATATTCTCTATAAAGCTCTCTATTCTGGAAAGGAAAAAATGACCGCTAGGGGGGGTCGCTCCAGCTAGGTACATTAAACGCAAACTCTACTTAGTGTTTTTTGTTTATTTTTAAAGCTGACAACTAAGCCTGCCGACGGGGAACGTGACTCTTTCAACTGCAAGGACTGGTAACAAAATTTCGGTTCATCTCGTGTATCTTAGAAAGCTAAGGGTCTCGAGTTCGGCAGAGATTGGATTCAGTTATCAAGGATTGATTTGTTTTCTAACGACGCCCAGCGTGTTACTTATATGACGATTCAAAGAGGAGGATTGGCGCAGGATCTTCTCCCACGAGTAAGGTTGCTCGCAATGCCAGTCGACTTCATATCTGCGACGAGGGGCTCTTTCGTGTGCCGCAGCTGCTCCCCGCACTGCTTGGCAACGGTTGGGATCAGCGCCTCGCTCTGCCGGTGGTAGCTGCGGGGCTATTTGGTGGGGGAGGCTGGGATTGGACCAGTCTTCCTCTCCGACGTGCCCAGCCACTTCGAGCTCATGTAATCGAGTGTGCGCCACGGAGGTAGGTGCATGTCGCTCTGTTGCAAGGAGGCTTTTGCAGCCTCCGACATGAACTCCAGGATCTGCTTTAGCTTGGTCGATGAACCGACAAAGACTGCGGGGAGGATCTTCAAAGCTGCCTCATATTGCTGGGTGGGCCTGGCGATCTCGAACTGGGCTTGGAAGTCCACGTCCACGATCAGTCGTTCCGTCTGTTGCTCGTCATTCACAATAACGTCAATGTATTCATACTTACCTGCAGGAATTCGTAACCGTCAGCATGCGAGTCCATTGACACTATATCACCTCTTGCCAATAGAATCGAGGAAAAGAGATACTAGAAAGACCCTAAAGATTTGAAAAAACGATGAAGCTGCATCAATCACACAAGCAGCACACAACCCCCCGAAAAATCCGTTTATCGGAATACACCGACAAGAAACTAAAATGCATGGGGGGTTTGAATGTGAAATGGTACCTCCAGGGACTCGGCCGGAGCAGTGCCACTTGGACTTACATTCAGCGGCATCGTAACCGGCAACCTTTAGATGCTTGATCACAAAGCGGTTCACACAACTTCCTTTGCAATCAGAGACCCCAGGCTTACAAACGACGTCCATGACGTCGTTGATAAGGATCAGGAGCAGCTTCACCTCGGTTGCTAGTTCTATTTCCAACGCACTAGGCGCTATGCGTATCTGCAAACCCCATTTCCTTGTAGTCAGTATGGTTTCTCATCTCAATTGCATCGATGAAGCAAGTGGACTGTTCACGAAAGGGACAGGAGATGTGTGAATATTGACGTGACTAGTTCTGTGTAGTGCAAAATCCAAGCCTCCTGAATTGAGAAACTCTCTTGGTAATAAAGGATTCATTCAAAATAACAGCGATACGACCCTTCCCTGTCGGTGCGATAGCAACCCATCGGGATCGAACTGACGCAATACTTGAGAACAGCACTTGACAGAGTGAACTCACCAGTAAGTTTTCAACAAGTTTCTTGTCGGAGGAAGAGTCATCGCTGTCCACTCCATTCATGTGCTCCAAAGGGTCATTCTCAATAAAATCATGCACCATGGCCAGCAAGTCGTCACTTTCCATGCTTCCGTTGCAGACTGACGAGGCAGGCGCGGTGCTCGCGGCCTTGGTACCCAGATAATTGCACTTGTCCCTAGTCCCCTTCTGAGACCTCAGGGGCTGGCGCGGCACAACCTGCCGGGTCGCAATAGGTCGAGAGACAATGAAATTCTCGCAGTGCCATGAATATTGATGGACAGCGGGGACAGGCGTGAGCATATCTGCATGGTAGATGGAGTTCGTGTAGGAACTAATGCCTGGCTGTCTCCGAAGACCCGGCATCGTGCTCACCACGGAGTTCTCAATAGCGATCCTCCCCAACTCGGCGACGATTTCCAGATTCTCCAGCTACCGTAAGAAAGGAGACACCCGCGAGCTGATAGACGAAGTTGTGAAGATTCAAGGATTTTTAAAAACCCTGTCCACTGATGCTACGTCTCCAAGTATGCAGACGAAAGAAAGGTGTAGTAATTGCTGGTGCGTGGGTTGTACATAAGAACTGTAGAACTCGGCGACGAAAACATCGGTCTTCGTCAAAGACAAACTCAAAACCCCAAAACCTATCCGCGTTTTGTTTTTGTTTTATGTATGTTTTGCATTTCTGTTTTTGTATTTTCTTCCTCCGAAATACCCAGTAAGCCGGTGACAAGGAAACAAAGGGAGGCAGAAGCAAGCAATGAAGCAACAACTCTCGCGTTGATTCAGCCAGAAAGTCCACTGGTTGAAAAAGGCACTCTCCTTCACGTGAACAACCTCAATCACCACTCAGATCTCCCCTCCCTTACCACCACTGTCAACCAACAAAACCTTCAACATACCACCCAATCAACCACACTGCAACTTACATAGGCTCAAAAACCTCAAATCCTTTTGTGTTCTCGCAGGAGGCCTCTTCGACGATCCAACCACTTTCTAACATACGAAGTCTTTTCAAACAAACCTTGATCATCAAGAAAACAATTCAGAATTACAATACTAGGTAAGCAAATCGAGCGCCCCAATTCGACAAGTAGAAATCGGAGACAATAAACAGCCAGCAACCTCAGACACTACTCTCTCCCGAAGACAGCTAAGAACAATAAATCCCAACGATACAATCACATGTGGTGCATCTCCTAGTGGCAAGCTTCTCAGAAATCATTGACCACCTCAAGCGATGGCCCAATCGCAAGGGGAACCGCCAGCCAGTTGCCACTGAACTATATGTGGCGTCAGGTCGGCGTCAGTTAGGAGCAATCTTTGAATGTAAGTTTGAAAGGAAGAACGCGTTTGAGATTGCAGGCGGGGAGCGTTCGAGGTGCTGGCTTTTGTATGCTAGCCGAGAGCCATGGGGCAAAATACTGGGAAGCTGTGGCGTACTATATAAGGCATCAGATAAGTTACTCAAAGGGTAAACGGATTTGGAATGCGCATGGGAAAACAAGCAATCTGCGGTTGCGGGCGCCTTGACCATTTGATTATTTACTGTCTGCGGAGACTTTACGTCTTGCTTCGTCGCTACTTGGATGTCTCACGGCTTCATCCATTTCTTTCTCGGCAGGGTTCCTCATCTGACATCGCGGGGAAGCTAGTCTTTGCAACCGCAGAACTGCGGCAGAGCAGTTGGGTTCAATTGGAGTCTTGTTTACTGTCCCAATGGGATGTCCGTCGAGAGGTTTTCTTGGCGTCAACCACAAGTTTACTTGAGTGTATGTGACGCTCGTCGAGTAAGTGTATAATCCTTTTGTGTTACTCTCTCGTTACGATACAGGGTTAGAAAAGTTGGCACGAGTTCGTTTTGGAGTACGATTGCGAACGCGTTGTTGTGAAGTTTCGTGTGAATTGATTGCGGAGTGGAGCAATTGAGTGAGATTCCGGTATCTCCTCTTATTTTAAAATGTATATTCTGGATATGGTAGACCTAAACCCCAAGTGAACGATTAAGGTTGTACCCCTGCATTCTTCGGTATCAATGCATCAAACCATCGCACCCATTCTTAAAGGTGGTTACAATCTTACATTGTTTGGGATGTACAAATGCGTCTACGCCAATAGTGGGTGCATGATTTCCAAATTGCAGCCAAAATTGAACACAAGCAGTAGATTAGGTTACATTCAAGGAAGTCCCAAGAGGTTTGAGACTCGAGAGTTGCTGGATGGTGCAGGGAAGCTTAGGGTCAAGCCTTGAAGACTTCCATGACTGACAGCACATCCTTAACAGCTTATGGTTACTGCAGATTGCGGCGACTGAAACGACGAAGGCAGTTTCCACCGAAGACCAGAGCTATTGTTTCCACGTGATGCGAGACAGCTTGCTTCATCCCATCCGGAGTGGTAACAAGCTCCGTCAACTGATGCTCTCATTCCCCTTCTCGTGGGGTCATTGATGTTGTAAGCCCTCGATTCTAAGAAACATCCCAACACGTTTCTCTGAGCAATTGGTCCCATCAAGCGGGATCTGTTGCGAATCCGTTATTGGTCGTAATCCTAACTCGATTTTTCTGTCCGTCTAGATTTTGGTAGAGGTTACTCACACCCAACCTTTTGTGACGTCATTCTATCATTGATAGGTCTCGTGCGGAGGTAGTAAGAGTGCACACACGGCTGCTGTAGGTGTGTCCTGCACACCTTCTTCGTCAACAACTTCGTCGTAAATTATTTTCCCCATTTTCAATTGAAGTCAAGATCGTGTTGTATCGAGGCAACTAAAATTGTCGGAGCTTTGCGGCTGTTGCGTGTGCAGAGGGCATGAAGGGTCACTTGCGGCCTTGAATGAGAAAGATCTGGGAGCCCGGCAGGATATAACCTCTCAGCGGGGATGATTGGCCATTTTATACACATTCCTCGTTCACCATGTGTCGGCAGGAAGGCAATGCTTCAGAAGCATCCTGTGCAAGTAGATCGTGCTCCTTCGTATGTCAGTATATTACACAACAGATTGTCAAATGAGTTGTCAAGCGAGCTTGTGGTCGGAAGCAAAATGGTCAATGAGGGTGCTTGTGACTACCATGCGCGTCTAGATTGAAAGAGGACCCCATTACAGCTTGGAGAGTGATGTTGCTGTTTGAAGAATTTTGTTAAAGAAAAGTGTTAACATCATTTCTTTGAGCTGAAAAATGCGAGGAGAAGATTGTGAGAATCTTTTGAAGCAATTTTTTCTCTGTACCAAAATTTCTACTTACTAGTTCTTGCTGAAAATCCCACAACTGTAAATGGTAGAGTTGATTTTGGATGGTGGTTTGGTTGTCGCCAGCATCTAAACTTCGAAGGAGAGTCGATGTATATGGTTGTAACCCGTGGAACTGGCTTTACAATCCTTGGACTGGCTCTTGGTATTGCTTTAAACCGGTACATGAGATCGTTCGTGCTGAGGCTGACTTGGGTCGTGGCTTTATCCTGCGCGTTCACCATCTTTTTGAGGCACAGCTTACGAGTTGAAGTCGACGAGTTTTTTTCTTCTTTGTTTTCTTTTTTATCTTTTTGCAAGGTTTCTTGACAAGTAGTAGGCGTGATGTTAGCAGATATTGGAGAAGGCAATAGGGAGCAAGGTGATAGGTTTCTGTGTGAATTCAACCAAGTATGTGATACGCAGTCATCGTTCGAGGTGTGAATGTTCACTAAGAAGAGCCTTAAATCTTTTTCGCTTACAAAATTGGCTTAAAAGATGTGGAAGGCATCAATACTGATATATTGCAGCTCTTCCTCTTCTATTGAAACTCCAATCTCTATCTGATGCTGCTGGTGCTGTTAGTTCTCTCTCGATTGCGTTTCCGTTAGACTTGGCTTGCTGTGGGAATCAGGTTGCGTGAGATGTGATCTCTGCATCCTCTCTCATGAGTCTTTCTAAAGAGGTGGCCAACCTCTTCTCATGGTGCGGGGTCTTCGTATGAATCATCGAAGAAAAGCCATTGAGACCCCCAGGTTCACGTCCATTCATGACGTTTGGTTCGCAACTTGAGCATAGAAAACCTGCAGCAACTGTTTCGTCATGTGGGTATGTCCTGGCAGTTGTGGCTGGTCGGCACTCTTAATCAACCTTGGAGACTCTGAACTAACCTTACTAGTTTTGTGCTTTTCTCAATCCCAACTTGCTCAGATCATCTGATAATCTGGAGAGCATCTGGTAAAGCTCATTTCCTTACTCTTTTCAGTTGTCAATCAGGCTACTATCTTTCCTTTAAGGAAGGTGGAACAAGATCCAAGGTTTTTCAAACTAAGAGGTACGATCTAATTTGATAATGTACGTTTCAATGCATAGTTTATAGTTATTTTAAACACCAGAATACGAGGTTCGACATGTGGAGCTTCAAAGGGTTTGAATATGTGATTAGTTAAGTAAAACAGCGAGCAACCATTATCTTGTTACAAAATACTACCATGAGGCACAAGTTGAAGGTGAAACAGAGGCAGCACGTGCAGAATGTAATCTTTGACCATGTCTACACTTTTTCATCAAATGGAACAAATAAAAATTTAATCTGGTTCTTTTATTTTTTAGAAAACGTATAATAAATTTTAGACTTAGTAAACACAATTTTGAATCCGTCGTTTTCGTTTAATAATTTCAATTTCAATGTACCTTCTTTTACTTGCATTTTAGGTTTTTTTTTTTTTTTAATGCTGTATGCTCCTTTCTCAGGAAATAAGTTGCACACTTAAGAAGGTGCTTAAAAGAAGGCATGGTGATACCTTGTCTTATTAAACACATAGCAAAAAAATCACACTGAAATGTGGCTCTTTCACCATAATTACAAAACATTTTGTGTGGGTTTTTGTATTATGGTGAAAGAGCCGCATTACAGTAGAATTGAAAATGGATGAAAAAATGTCAAGACAATCTACATGCTAACTCTTCCTAGAAATTGGCATATCCGGTTGACCATTCTGGTAGAACTCTTGGAACCTTGAAGATAGTTAAAGATATTTAATGATGAATTCTATCTTTTGCCACTTTCTAGTCAACATATGGGTAACATTCTCTGTTGGTGCTGTTTCTAAATGATAACTCCGGCAACACCACTGCCTGACCTCCCTGGCTGCTGCTTAGGTCAGGCTTTCTCTAATATTGCAGAGATGCCTGCAGAACATGCCTTGGAATGTACAAGATTAACTATAATTAACATAAAAAGTAATCAACGAGTGTGGAATCCTCAACAAGAACAATGGGATGTTACTGGTCATTGATACTTGCGCCGAAGGTGGTATTTCTTGTACCTTGAAGACATTAGAATATTTTTATTTGTGAAACAGAGAAGGCTTGTAATTCAGTAAATCTGCAGTGTAAGCTGTCCACTCTCAGCAGGTTTGATTGCCATGAATGGGCAATAAAGCAAGATCATTCCTTCACTGTAATCGTGATTGTTAGAATCAAGAATCAAAACAAATCACAATTCTAAGAATCATCTTGTGGGGTAGAAACTAATCGATTGCAGAATTACCAACGTGCACAATACTGAATAAAAGTCCCTGTTGCTAACGAAGACCTGAAGTAAAATGGCCCAAAGAGAACGGTGGTCTCCACTGGTTGGATCTGCAGATAAGGACCAGGTGAAAAGGTAACATCTAGGTCCCTTGTCCCATTATACCCAAAATAATATGGACAAAATTTGCCTCCAATTCCACTATTGCCTCAATGAGAGCTATATTTAACAAGATTAGCAGTGAGCTGATCCATAGCAACACATCTTTTAACTTTCCTCTTGTCAACCAAACGTATCAAAAAAGTTATCATAGACCACACCGTCTTACTTCTAGAGTCACAAAGGAACAGTAGAAGCTATTTGAAAGTGTGTGTGTGTGTCGAATATGCTCACACATTCGCGGCGTATTTAGCAGCCAGAATATCTGAAGTTTTGTTTGTGTAGTGTCAGATTGGATTTGGTTATCAGCACTGTGACGTATCTTCAACTCGGTATCACTTGTATAATTCCAGTCTACAAGCCTTTGTGCATGTAGGAAAAACACAATGACTTCAGATGTAGCAATGCTAAAACAAAGGATTGCGCAACTTCAAACTCGACCATAAAGGATGTCAGCCTACAATCGGTCTCCCCACATATACATATGTATTCACACTCACATACATTTAACTTTGAAGTCTTTGAATTCAACCTCCTCCAGCGTTGTACAGCCCATCAGAACTGATTCATCCACAAACCGAAAGATCTGTAAGCTCTGTAAGATGCGAAAGGAAAATCTTATGACAAATATAATAAGAGGGACAGAAAGACCGTGGGTAAAGGATGGGTGCTGTACTCTGTTGCAACATGAAAAGCGAGGGCTTTGCAACCACAAGCTTGTCCTCTAATGAGTCTTTTATGGCACCGACCACGAATACAGCTCCTGTACCAACCAGAAGTCCACCGATTTTGCTTTTTCCACATTGTTAACATATAGACCAATGCAAATATCAAAAGTATAAACGTACGAATCAATGCACAAATTAGCAGGTCTGTCAAGCGATTCAATCAGATTACAGCCCTTCAGAAAATCGATTTGAAAAACTATCATTAAAAGTATGTTTCCCCATTGTCGACATTCGGGAAAAAATGGGAAACGATATCACAGTTGATGTCGATGAATTTGCACCCAGGATATCCACAAAGATACAGAACTGGATGCCTGACATACATGACGAACTGAGTTTAGCAATGCCATCTAAACCAGCATCGTTCAAGTGTATACACTCATTATCAGCGTGCAGAAAATGTAAACGATACAACAAATCGCTGTTCTTGACGGCCACATGTAAATAGTGCCTAATTTGCAAACTTACTGAACCCCGTCGTAATTGTTGCATTGATCAAATTCCACCATTACAGCTGCCACCCTCGCAAGTGATGTTTTAGGAAAGACTTGTCTAGGAAGAATTAGATTGAAAAAACCAACTAGTAGAAAGAAAGATGGCGTTTCAGAGTACAAGATTGGCAATTAGACGGTTGCTTCATTTTCAGTTCTATGGGAAACATACATCGTCATCCTACAAGTGATAGAGCGACTGTTTTCGTTAATCTTCCTGTGAAGGTATTCAGATATAAATTGCAACTTTATTGCCAACCTGCAGTCTTACATACCTGCATTTATCCATGCAGCGAAATGAAGCCAGTAAAAGAGCCCTGAAGTGTGCAGAACATGTTTAATATACCTGCTCAATCATCAAAACTGAACAATGTTGAAGAAAATTGTGCAAAGCATGCAGGGCCTTCAACGCAATTGATACCAGCTTATTTGAGCTCCAACTAAATGCCAACTTCACCTTTTCAAACACGTTCAAATGTTTGCAAAGATACAAACTAAGAGAACTCAGAACAAAGTGCGAAGAGGTATGCAATGCAGCTTCAGATCAGCAGTTCATGGAGGGTGACTACGAAAAGAAGAATGTAAATAAGGACGTAAACTGGCAACTAATACAAGACCTGAGGGCTACTTGTGTGAACTACCTTATTGCAGTAAAATTCCAGACTGCTCACTCACTTGCTTTGAAATAAAAATTAAACAACCACGGACTATAATAATAAGGCTCACACATCCCATATTTCAGCTGTTTTTTCCATTTCCAGTGTTCTAGCATCAGGACATTATGATATTTTGCGGAAAAGGTCTGGCAATATTGATATCAATGTAAAACTACTTAATCAGCCTAGGCCACGCCTTCCGTTTGAAGAAAGATTGATCGACAGAAAGTATACGGCACCAGCCAACGAAGATGTACAGATCTCCTGCAGAATGAAGTGGCATGTACGGCTGCAGGACTATGCACAGCATCATTTCATTTTGAAAATTCAGAAATGCGTGACACATGTAAAGTTTAGACATTAGAGTTTAATGATTCAGCGGTCAAACTTTCCCTGTTATGCCTCCTTAACTTGAGTGGAATTCGTCAGAAATACATAGTGCTTACCCTGCACCACTAGCCGTAAGAGTCAATGTAAACCTCATCAGCTATACACACTATCGCTATATGTCCTTTCTAAAAGTCCAAAGAGTAGTAGATTCTTGTGACTTTGGTAGTGCTATTTACAAATAACGACAAGATTCCAAGAAGTACTGACTTTAGATCGAAACACAACGAGCTTCTCAAGGGCCCCTTCGATCAGCTTGTCTTCCTTCCATGTAACCATCCACGTAACAGCTGCACTCCATTTTCTGAGGGCTTGACGGAGCTGTTCTGCGAGTTGCGCGTGTCGCAAGGGTAAAATGTCAACTAGGCGATTATATCTAACCAGCTCAACGAGGAAGTCAAATCGTTAATTAACCGGTCTTCCTTTAAGGAGGCGATTTATATCCTTAGATAGCTTCCCTTATTTCCCAGCAGATAATTTAAGGAAAGAGAACAACACACCATCACATTTGAAGTTGAATATAACAAGGAGACCGGCATAGCTGCATCAGCATAAAATAGTTCAGAAAATCATTGTTAGAATCACATCACCAAAAAAACGCAAAGAATTTTCGACACTCAGACTAACGCCTACTTCGACTGTGTGTTAAGTTATTAATGGAGAGATATTTCGAATTGGCCGGTAGAATAAACCCCATCCAGTGTGAAAAACAAGTAATTAGGAAAAGATCACTTTCACAATGTTGCCGACACATCCAACCACTGTCTCAGAATGCTTCATTCAGAATGCTAGGTCATACACAACCCTAAACACATTAACGAACGACAAATTAAAAATGCCACTCCCTCAGACGACAAGAACATGTGATGCTTGCCTTCAGAGAGATGAAGCCTTCGAACGATCACAAAGTCGATATAGTACAAAAATCGGAAATTTATACATTTATTCATTAAAATACAGACGCCATGCAAGCGACGTTTCAAAACATAGTTGGACGACCTACTGACCACCTCGAAGGCGGAGCACCAAGTGCAAAGTCGATTCCTTCTGGATATTGTAATCGGCCAGGGTGCGGCCGTCCTCCAATTGCTTCCCTGCGAAGATCAACCTCTGCTGGTCCGGAGGAATCCCCTCCTTGTCCTGGATCTTCGTCTTCACGTTATCAATCGTGTCAGAGCTCTCCACCTCCAGGGTGATGGTCTTCCCTGTCAAAGTCTTCACGAAAATTTGCATACCTCCTCTCAACCTAAGAACTAAGTGCAGGGTTGACTCCTTCTGGATGTTGTAATCGGCCAGGGTGCGGCCGTCCTCCAATTGCTTCCCTGCGAAGATCAACCTCTGCTGGTCCGGAGGAATCCCCTCCTTGTCCTGGATCTTCGTCTTCACGTTATCAATCGTGTCAGAGCTCTCCACCTCCAGGGTGATGGTCTTCCCTGTCAAAGTCTTCACGAAAATTTGCATACCTCCTCTCAACCTAAGAACTAAGTGCAGGGTTGACTCCTTCTGGATGTTGTAATCGGCCAGGGTGCGGCCGTCCTCCAATTGCTTCCCTGCGAAGATCAACCTCTGCTGGTCCGGAGGAATCCCCTCCTTGTCCTGGATCTTCGTCTTCACGTTATCAATCGTGTCAGAGCTCTCCACCTCCAGGGTGATGGTCTTCCCTGTCAAAGTCTTCACGAAAATTTGCATACCTCCTCTCAACCTAAGAACTAAGTGCAGGGTTGACTCCTTCTGGATGTTGTAATCGGCCAGGGTGCGGGCTGCGAAGATCAAGCTGGTCCAAGGGTGTGCTCTCCACCTCCCTTCCCTGTGTCTTGGTCTGAACTGGCGGCCAGGTGCGGCCGTCCTCCAATTGCTTCCCTGCGAAGATCAACCTCTGCTGGTCCGGAGGAACTCCTTGTCCTGGATCTTCGTCTTCACGTTATCAATCGTGTCAGAGCTCTCCACCTCCAGGGTGATGGTCTTCCCTGTCAAAGTCTTCACGAAAATTTGCATACCTCCTCTCAACCTAAGAACTAAGTGCAGGGTTGACTCCTTCTGGATGTTGTAATCGGCCAGGGTGCGGCCGTCCTCCAATTGCTTCCCTGCGAAGATCAACCTCTGCTGGTCCGGAGGAATCCCCTCCTTGTCCTGGATCTTCGTCTTCACGTTATCAATCGTGTCAGAGCTCTCCACCTCCAGGGTGATGGTCTTCCCTGTCAACGTCTTCACGAAAATTTGCATACCTCCTCTCAACCTAAGAACTAAGTGCAGGGTTGACTCCTTCTGGATGTTGTAATCGGCCAGGGTGCGGCCGTCCTCCAATTGCTTCCCTGCGAAGATCAACCTCTGCTGGTCCGGAGGAATCCCCTCCTTATCCTGGATCTTCGTCTTCACGTTATCAATCGTGTCAGAGCTCTCCACCTCCAGGGTGATGGTCTTCCCAGTCAACGTCTTCACAAATATCTGCATCTTGAACTAGAAGGCAAACCACTGGAACTAATACTCAAACCACACAGCGTTCTCAGTTCGAAAATGAACCTCGCACCCGCGAATTCTAAAAGTCCAAGGTTCTCAAGGAATGGAAACTAGAATGCTTCACCCGAATGGGGCTCGTAGGTATATATACACTCAAAACGAAAGACGTTGGCTCTTCGCGAAGAAACCGAGAAAGATGGGCCAACGAATGTTGTTGAATGATACGTTGGTTTCAGTCATCGAATAAGACATCCACGAAGGGATTACGGATGATATTATGAGGATGGATGATACTGAGTTGGAAGAGTCCAAAGGTTTCCAGTGGTTTCCTCGAATTGCGTGTGTCGAAAGCAACGTGGAAAGGAACCGCTAGTTGGAAGGAGCCTCTGAAGGACCTCGAAATTTAGGACACTTCCATGGAATCAAAATCGACTCTTGTCCTCGTTACCAAATTGTTCTGACAGATAACGGAACGTGGCATACCAAAGCTGACCGGTGCGAAATCTTTTGTGGACCCCACACGCCCCGACGTCGCAAGTCACCTTCACCCGAGAATGCTCCAATCGAATCCATTGTGCTGGTGGCGATGCCGTGATAACCTCGCCACGCAAGCCCTCGCTGGCGCGGAGTGTCCGTAGATCTGTACGCAATTTGCTTGCAGGATGAGATTTTCTTCCGAGGTTGGATTCTTTCCCGTCTTTCATGTGATGGTGCTCGTTGTGGAGCGTCGCCGTCAACAATTTCACGTCATGTTGCGGACAGAGTGGGTGGTGAAGCTTTGTTTGATTCTGTTAAGAAATTATTGTTTCCTCTACGTGTAGCTTGATATGAATCTGGATTTGATATTCTGAATATGATGGCATAATTTTTGTTTCCAATAGTTTTAACCTGAGATTTGACTATTAGACTTGCTTATGTATTCATACATGGCTTGTATGTTTTTGTAGTTCTTTTTCTATTGATATGGTGCATGTTGTGGTCAATTTTGTTGTTTGTTTTAATGTAAGTCATGGTAAATCATTTTGTCCAATTGCTGCCACTAAGAAAATGAAACCAGTTTTCAAATTAATTTCAATACAAACATTTTAATAATATTTTATTTAATGGTATTGTTCAAAAAGTAATTGTGTTTCATTTTTAAGAATACATATACCAATTAACTAGTATGAATGAAAATAATAAATAAATAAATAAAATCTTTGTGCATTATACCAAATAATTTAGTAGTTATAAATTGAAACATTATATATATATATATATATATATATATATATATAATTTTTTATCTAAATTTTTTTAATAGAAATAAAAATCTCTTATTATTTTTATATTTAATGGGTATTAAATAAAAAAATTTAATATTAAAGAATCATTAAATTCTTATATACTTATCAAGCTTTATATTCTTTATATATTATATTATAATATTATTATTTTACAAAAATTATATAAAAATTTTAAATTTAATCTTTAAAAAAATTATATTTCTTTTGTAATATATATTTATAACTAACATATTTCTTTTAAAGAAATTATAAATTTAGAATTTATATATATATATATATATATAATCTTTTTAAAATATTTTTAAAATTTTAAAACTTTCTATGATCTTTGTAAATATTTATAATTAATTAAAGATGTATTTAGTCTCTTAAAAATAATCTATTGTACTATAAAACCTTTGATTTTTTTTTAAAAGAAAAAAAAATTTTAAAAATCCTAAATCCTAAATCTTAAAATCCTAAACCTTTAAGGTAAAAACCTTATATTTCTTAAGTTAATAACATGTTTAAATTACTAATTTAAGGATTAAAAATTGCTAAACCTTAAATTGCTTGCAATGTCCTTGTAATTCCAAATCCTAAGTTCCTAATCATATCATTAAAGTTGCAAGCATTATAAATAAGAGAGTATATCAATTCAAAATTTTAAAAAAAATATCAAAAATCTTTTTTGGAAGATACTTGTAATCTTACATCATAAATTCTAAATTCTAAAACTCTAAATTTTAAATCTTAAAGTTTTAAATCCTAAAACTAATATAAATATACAAACCTCTAAAGCAATCATTTTAATCTTTGATTCTTTAGTTCTTCTTGGTGCATATTAGAGGATATATATGTTTAGAGAAGGTGTATGTTATATTATGATTTGGCTATCATGTGAAAATAATGTATATATATATTTAATATATAATTTATGACACAGTTGGATGAAAGCCATGTCAATAGATTTCAATTGGTTATAAAATGTAATTAGATTATTACTTTAAAAGGGCTACTATTGAGGTTTGTACAATTTTTATTTTTTTATTTTTTTATTTTTAATAGTGACCTTTGAGGTTGATTTTATATTGATAATAACTTTTATATATTTAAAATCATTTTTATTAGACATTAGCGATCCTTAGAATCTTGTTTTGTTTCTTTTATTTGATATTTAAGACACATCTTATATATGTCTTATTTAAGAAACATGATTAGAAAAGATCTTGATATAAAAAAGAATAATTAGGCCATCCATATAGATGAATGGAGATTGATGATAGAAATCTCTATTCCTATTGGCCAAAAGTCATGCCCAATAAGCTTGAAGGAGGCTATCAAAGGCCTTATTAGGAATTAGGATTACTCTTTTGGAATCATTCATACATTACAGTTTAGGATCAGGAAGTTTAAGATTTTGGATATGGTTTTGGTGCAAAAATTGAATGATTTGGAGTTTTTGTAAAAGAAAATAGGTGCTTAAAGTCAAGGTATCAATTTTGTATATACTATCATTCTTTTGAGCATAACACATATATATATATATATATATATATAGAAAGTAATAAAAGATCAGCAATTAGGATTAGAATTAGTACTTTTTAGCTACATTATACATATATAGTTCAATGAATTATAAGTTGAAATAAAGGAGATATTATCTAAGATACAAACTAAAAGAAGATGAATAAATCAGTAAAATCTATGTCAAAAGAAAGCGACAAAATAAAAATAAGAAAATATATGTATTCAAAAAGAAACTGCAATAGCTATTGTCAAAGACTAAAAATTATAAAGACTCTTAAATTAGACTAGAAGCAAGAAAAGAGTTGACAAGGGTGAAAAAGGCTTTATTCTTGTCTTTATATATACTATCTATTGGATAACTATATGGTGGCATTCTATAAAATCTCCAATATGCGTCTAATTTGCAAAACACGCATCAAACTTACAAGACAAGTTTCCTATATGTACGCCACATATTTAGCTTGTTCCACAAGCTACCAACATGTGCAACATAAGGCTAACTTATTGGCCAAATTTTTAACTTACTAATTATCTATAAATATTAATAATGATGAAACCACATCTATGGAGTTTTTAGGAAGCTTCTCTATAAGATATTATCAAATTAATTTATTTTATCTACTTCTATCTATCTATGTTATTTAGATAATTATTAGAATAGATCTTATATTTGTGACATTACTCTCCTTTTTAAAGACAAGTTCCATAATGAGCAGTCATTACATCTTGAGTAAGTCTAAAATATGCCAAATTATATTTGTCATATATTCTAATCTTTGTTCCCTTTGAAAGTAGTTGATTGGTCTTCTCAGCCTTCAATAGTGTCCCATATCAAAACAAGAGGACTACCTTGAAATTAGATCATTGTTCAAGCCTTCATAATTTCTTTTAAAGAAAATATTTAAAATACCATCAAGAATAGTTCTTACCTCTAAAAATATCATCAAATATTAAGAGACTTTTTCAAAGTTGTGATACTAAACATGTTATATCTTGTCATCAATCTAGAGAAGAACATGTTGTTTTTGAAGATCTTCATCTCTATTCCATCATCTTGAAGGTTGTGGTAGTTATAATATTTTGTCCAATAAATCAACAACTAATAGCTTTTGAGCTAAATTTATTGGTTGTTGATTCTCCATCTCTTTGGCGTTAGAAAATTCAAAAAAATATCAAATAATGATACAAGATAGAATAAAATCTCTATTGAATCTGTTTTATTTTATAGCAAAGATTTTCTTAGCTCTTCATCTTGATTTTGATGGATGTCATTAATGAAATGCAATGGCTTTAGTTGATGTATTTGCTAGATTCTTGAATGGCTTCTATGTGCTTTCACTAATATCATATCCGTGCCAATGTATAAGATATTACAATCAATTTTGACACCACTTTGAATCTAAGACCTCTTCTACCTTAAATTCTTTATTATTGTTTACTTCTATAGAAGGTGGTGGCATTTGTTTTCTTCCTTATATATCCACTGTCTTATATGACTTGAATAATGATATATAGAATATAAGATGGATCTTCATAGATTTCGGTAGGTGTTATTGATAAGTAGCTAAATTGATCTATTTATAAATAAAAAATGATTCAAGCTTACAATAATTCAGCTTATTACAAGGACAAATAATCTTGATATTATAACAAAATAATCATATTTTATTGTCTACTTGGAATTGAGGTTGTTTTTCATGATAGACATATGCATTGATCTTTTGTCATTCTTGAGCTTCTTTTTAATTTTGTCTTCATTGTTGCATGTATCTTTAAGAATTAATTTGTCAAATCTTCTGCCATAAGATTATCAACTTTTGAAAAGTCAAAATTATCAAATTGTGGATAATAATCATAATTGGCAAAGAATAGAGTTTGTTGAGTAGAAGAATGTATCAAATTATTGTAAGCAAATTGTACCAATGGTAGAAGAGTTGTTCAATCATCTTAATGATAGTTGATTATATACCTTAAATATTGCTCTAAAATTTGATTTACCTGTTTCATTTATCCATCAATTTGAAGGTAAAAAATTGAACATAGTTTTATATCCACCTTAAATATTTTAAAAAGGATTTTTTAAAATCTTGATATAAATTGCATCTCTGTATCTGATATAATATCTTTTGATAATCTATGATAGAAATAGATGTTGTCAAAGAAGAGTTTAGTTATTTTTTTTACTTGTGATAAATTTTGTACATGGTACAAAATATGCCATCTTGGTAAAACGATCTATAATTATAAATATAAAATTTGTCATGGATATAAGATTTATTATAATAATTATGTGATAAAAATAGATAAAATAAGTTGATTTGATAATATTTGATAGAGAAGTTTTTTAGAAGCTTCATAGATGCAGAATCACCTTTATACATATCTATAGGTAATTGATAGGTTAGAAACTTGGTCAACAAGCTAGCCACATGGCGCACATATTGGTAGCGTGTGAAACAAGCTAGCCATGTGTCGCATATGTTGGTAGCTTGCAGAACAAGCCAAGTACGTGGTGCACATGTGGGAAACTTGTCATGCCAATTTAACACATGTCTTACAAATTAGACACATATAAGAGATCCTATAGAATATCGCCACATAGCTCTTAAAAAGATAGTATAAATAGAGACAAGAGTGAAGCCTTTTTCACTCTAGTCAAGTCCTTTCTTGCTTCTAGTCTAGTTTCAAGAGTCTATAATTTTCTTGTCTTGTGGTAATAGCGATTCTAGTTTCTTTTAATATATATATTTTCTTATTTCTATTTTGTTATACTTCTTAATGGAAGTTTTATATATTTATTTGCTTTCATCAAGTTCTTGTCCTTGACAAAATCATATGAACTTGAATTTAAAAAATTTGTGATAAAATCCATAGAAACAGAAGATTAAGATTGTTCTAATATAAGTAATGGTTGAAGAAGTCTGTAAAATCGATGACAAGGAGTTTTTAATCTTGAACAAATATCAAACAAGTGTACAATTTTTTTAATAGTCTTTCATATTTGAAGCCATCAAAAAATCTTTTAATATTAGCTTCAAAGTCTTATTATGTCAAAAATATCTTGCTGCAAGGAAGTTGTGATGAGCTTCAAGAATTCATAGTTGTGTTTCACCTTCTAGAACATATAAGCGTCTTTTGAAATAAAGTAGATTGTCTTTGAACTCAAAATTTGAAGTATCATAAGACTTAGAAGAATTATTCTTCATATCATGAATAAGAAGATCTAAGGATATATTTAACTGGACTTGCTTGAAAAAAGTTGAATCAACAGTTAATGTTGATTTTATTGCTTAAAGATAAAATTTCTTTGGCTTCAAGAAGATTATTCTTTATTAATCAAAAGTTGCATCTCTTTCTTTTGGTCTAAGATAAGAATGTTTAAAAAAGACATTAGACAAGCCTTCTTATTTTTCTAGCTGATAAGTGATAATGAATTCAAATCTTAACAAAGATATGATCTAACAAGCATGAAAATGATTCAATATATATATTGACATAAAGTATTGAAGGTTCTTGTCATTTGTATATATGGTGATTGGACTAGAAGTGTCTTTTAGATAGTGATGCCATTCTTGAAAAGAATCTATAATTGCAAAAAGTTCTTTATTATGGCTTTCATAGTTGATTTTTATTGCTGAAATTTTTTTGAAATAGAAAGCTACTAGATGGAGTTTGTCATTTGCTCCCATTTGTAACAATACAATGTTTAAGACAAAGTCTGATGCATCTATTTCTATAAAAAAAATCTTATAAAAGTTAATGCAATATAAGATTGGTGTAGAAGTAAAAGTTATTTTCAAAGCTTCAAATAATGTTTTTGCTTCTTTACTCCACTCAAGTTTGTCCTTACAAGTTAAGCATATAAGTGGAACTACAACTTGAAAAAAGTTCTTGATGAAGATTTGATAATAATTGAAAAATCTCAAAAAGCATTGCACATCTTTTATTATTCTTAGAATCTTTTAATGCATGATTGTTTGGATTTTTTTAGGATTCATCATAAGACCACCATTTGAAATGATGTATTTTAAAAAGTGAACTTGAGTAGTATAAAATATACATTTTTTCATCTTAGCATACAATTTTGTATCTCCAAATTTTTATAACATATGACAAATATATAATTTATGTTCTTTTATATTTTTAAAGTAAATTAAAATATTATTTAGATAATAGATAATAAAATTATCTAAAAATTCATAAAAAATATCATCTATGAGATGTTGAAAAGTAGTTGGTGCATTCGTGAATTCAAAAGCTATAACATTATATTCAAAGTGTCCATATCTTGTTCAAAATATAGTCTTCTATTCATCATTTTTTTATTTTTATGTGGATCAAATTGTACCCTCCTCGTAGATCTATTTTTGTATAGATCTTAACTTGATTTAGTTGATCAAAAAGTCTATATATCAAAAGTAGAAGGTATCTATTCTTAATAGTAATCTTATTGAGTCTTCAATAATCTACACACATCTATAATGATCCATCTTTTTTCTTTATAAACAAGATAGGAGCTTATTCTAGAGATTTTAAATGGTATATAAAATTCTTGGCTAAGTTCTTATGAATGTATTCCTTGAGTTTAGTCAATTTATTTTGTGATAAATTATAAATTGGTCCAAATGGAGGTTAAGTTCTCTCTTTGAGATTGATTGAGCAATCATATGGATGATATTCTAAACAAATATATTTATTTTTTTCTCAAAAATATCTTGATAATCTTAATATTGGCTTGGAATGCTACTTGAAGTCTTTCCACTATAAAAAATGGATGTAGCATAAATAGCAAAAGGTGATCTTTTTTTTGCTGCATGCATAAAAAATTTTGCACTTACAAGTATGGATTTATTATATTAGACTTATAGCTTTTTACTTGATTGATAATATTATGAAAAAAGTCAAATCTATAAAAAATCCAATCTATTCAAGGATTATGCTTTTTTAGCTATGATAAATTTAAAATATTTGGATTAAAAAAATTTTAATTATAATAAAAATTATATAATTATTATGATCATTTATTATTACATTTATAAAAAAAATTCATAAATAACATTTTCAAAAGACAATAGATGACCATTTATGACTTTTATATATATAAGTTTAATTTTTTGTATTAAAGGTATTCTATGACTTTTAACAAACTCTTCATCTAAAAAATACGTTGAGGCTCTTGAATCTAGCAAGGTAAAGCCTTTGTGATTTTTAAGTTCCAAACATACATCTATTATAAAAGAAAGAGAAGGTTTTGAGGAGAAAATATGACATTTACTAGGAATTATATAAGATTCTAATTATATGGTCTCTATTGTAGTTGAACAAACTTATTTCTTGATATATTATCTTTTTTGATAGCTATATTCTTCATTTTACAGTTGTGTCATTTTTTTGAATAATATTAAGCAATGTATTTAGATTCTTTATAATATAAGCATAATCCTTCTTGATGACAACAAGTCTTTTTTTATTCAGTAAGAAGTTTAAAACATATTGCGTCAATTTGTATGTCTTTTATTTTTGAATGTACATATTAAAAAGATGTTGATGTTGCCATTGATTTATAATAATGTTGAGGCTCCTTTGTATGGCTTTTACATCGAAATTCAAAAAAACAATTGCCACACTTTATAACAAAGTCAATTGTTTGACTTAATGTTATCAAGGACAAGAACTCGATGAAAGCAAATAAACATATAAAACTTTTATTAAGAAATATAATATAATAGAAATAAAGAAATATGTATATTAAAGAAGCTAGAATGGCTATTGCTACAAGATAAAAAAATTACAGACTCTTGAAACTAGACTAAAAGCAAGAAAGGAATTGATAAGAGTGAAGAAGGCTTCACTCTTATTTCTATTTATACTATCTATCTAAGAGCTATGTGGCAATATTCTATAGGATCTCCTACACATATCTAATTTGCAAGACACGTGTCAAACTTGCATAATAAGTTTTCTACATGTGCGCCATGTACTTGGCTTGTTTTGCAAGCTAGCAACATGTGCAATACATGGCTAGCTTGTTCCACAACCTCTCAACATGTGCGCCATGTGATTAGCTTGTTGACCAAGTTTTAACCTACCAATCACCTATAGACATGTATAAACGTGATTTTGTGTCTATGAAGCTTTTAGAAAGCTTGTCTATCAGATATTATCAAATCAACTTATTTTACCTACTTCTATTGGTTTATATTAATTAGATAATTATTAGAGTAAATCTTATGTCTATGACATTATCCCCCCTTCTAGAGATGAGTTCCACGAGGAGCGGTGATTACATGTTGAAGAAGTCCAGAATACGTTGAATTGTGCTTGCCACATACTTTGATCTTTGCTCCCTTCGAAGGTAGTTGATATGTTCTTTCAGCCATCGATAATATCCCATACCAAGGCAAAAAGACCACCCTATTATTTGATCATTGTTGAGGTCTTCATAACTCCCTTCAAAGAAAACATTAGGAACACCATCAGGAATAGTTCCTACCTCTAAAAGTATCACCAAACATTGAGAGTCTCTTCTAAGGTTGTAATATCAAACACGTTGTATTTTGCCATCAATCCGAGAAAAGACATGTCGTTCTTGAAGGTCCTCATCTTTATTCCGTTGTCTTGAAGGTTGTGATAGTCATAATGTCTCATCCGATGTCGTATTACGTGTTGTCTCGGTTGGGAATGCACCGAGCACTTGGCTGTAGAAGGTAAAGTACTATTTGCAAATACTCAAGAAATCCTAATAGGTTTCATCCATATATAAGGAATATAATTTAAGCTTCAATTCAAAAGTGTTTAAAAACACTCCTCTTAGTAAGATCAATCTTACATATACCCCAATTACCTTATTTCCTTTATAATTAAGCAATTTTTATTTTTGTTTATAAGTCCTAACCCTAATTAGTGAGCTTCAATAAGCTATAACTTTTAATCAAACTGTCCATTTAGTGTGAAATTTTGCACACACATGCTGGTATAAGCCTTTTACATGCTCAAAAAAACTTAGTCCAATCCAACTTACAAATTGCAAGAAAACGCCCAAAATGCACATTGATGACGCTCGGCTGCCAACTTGAAGATTGATGCAGAAATTCCAGTGGTGATTTCTCCTTCTTTCACCGTTAACTTCAGCTCAAACTTGGTGTGTAGCTCAACTTACAAGTCTTTTATCAGCGTATCAAAAATTACATTGATCCAATCAGTGGATCTTTAGTTATCATAGAAACCCTATTCAACCCTAAATTGCCAACTTCCGACAACCCTTTGTATCAAAACTCAAATATCTCCTGATTGCATCTTTAGATTAATACAAAACTTTGTATGCACTTAGCACACCCAACAATCCAAACAATATCAAATTTTGAACCATAGATGCTTCACAGATTTCACGAATCACTCAACAATGCAAGCCATCATTGTCTTTTATAAAAACCCAAATCACCAATACAAACCCTGAATTTGAATAGCGATTGCTAAGTCTTCCAAAACCCTATGGTTGCAAGCTAAATGCCCTTGGAACTCCTTTCAAGCTAACTATCCAATCCTAATTGCCGATCTTTGAATGTCCCCCTCCCTTGCCTTCGGCAGTGGTTTTTGTCCCTAGAGGTCTGATTTTGACCCTGTTTCATATCCGGTCTTTACTTGGGTATCAATTCAACTAAATTTAAGGATTTTTAAGTTAAATCCTATTCTCAATTTAATCCTAATACCAACCATAATAACTATTTTCCTTTTCTATCCTATTCTAATTAACTTATGGCTTTTCAAAATCAGTAAAAGAGTTTGTATAGCCTAGAAGAAAACTTTAACAACTAACTTTTATCTGTTAGCTATTAAAACAAGAAAATAATCTAAGAGGCTTCCATAAACCTTTTCTTAAGTATCTTAAGTTCCTATTGAACTAAGATAATCAAGTATTAAATATAAATTGCTCTTATCTATACCTTTCACTATATAAACGTGCTGCAACATGACACCAGTAAATCAGCAAACAAAGGTTCTTGAGTTGAATCCGCTGGTTGTTGGTTTTCTATCTCTTTAATGTCACAAATACAAAGAAGCTACAAACAAGGATAGAAAGTAGAATGTTATCTTGTCTAGATCGTGTTTCTTTTATAGAAAAGGTCCTCATCTTGGTTTTGATGGATGTCGTTGATAAAAAGCTTCTACTCTCCTTACTGTATTTGCAAGATTCTTTGCTAGTTCTCATGTGCATTCACTAATATTGTATCCACCCCAATGAATTAGATATTCCTCCACATCTATAGGAGGAGGTGGCACTTGTCTTCTTCTTGGTATGTTCACTATCTTGTATGGTTTAAGAAGAGACATGTGGAATACATGATGGATCTTCATGGACTACGGTAGGTATAATCAATATGCAATTGAATTGATTTGTTCAGAAATAAGAAAAGGTCCAAGCCTACAAAAGTCCAACTTATGACAAGGATGAGTAGTCTTGATATTGTGACAAAGTACCCATATCTTATCTTTCACGTTGAATTGTGGTTGTTTCTTACGATACGCATTTGCATTTATTTTTTGTTGTTCTTGAGCTTCTTTTAATTACACCTTCATTATTGCATGTAGCTCTGACAAACAATTTGCCAAATTTTTTGCTGCTAGATTATCAACTTTTGGAAAATCAAAAGTATCAAGTCATGGATGATAACTATAATTGGCAAAGAAAGGTGTTTGTTGTGTAGAAGAATATATTGTATTATTAAAAGCAAACTCTGTCAATGGTAAGAGAGTTGTCCAATCATCTTGTTGATAGTTGATGGTACACCTCAAATATTACTCTAAGACTTAGTTTACACACTCCATTTGTCTATCAATTTGAGGATGGAAAGCTGAAGATAGCTTTATGTCCACCTTTAAAATCTTAAAAAGCGTTATCCAAAATCTTGATACAAATTGCATCCCTCTATCTAATATAATATCCCTTGGTAATCCATGATAGCAATAGATGTTGTCAAAGAAGAATTTAGCTGTTTCTTCACCTGTGATAGATTTTGTATATGATATAAAATGTACCATCTTGGTAAAATGATTTATGATCACGAATATAGAATCATATGAACTTGAATTTGAAAGATCCGTCATGAAATCCATAGAAATAAAAGACCAAGGTTGTTTTGGTATAGATAATGGTTGGAGAAGTCCGTAAGATTGATGACGAGGAATTTTTGATCTTAAACAAACATCACACGACTACACAAACTCTTTAACAACCTTCCACATTTGAGGCCACCAAAAATCTCTTGAAATTAGCTCAAAGGTCTTATTGTATCCAAAATGTCCAGCTATGGGGAAGTTGTAATGAATTCCAAGAGCACGTAGTCGTGCTTTACATTCATGGACATATTAACATCTTTCAAAATAAAGTAAGTTGTCTTTAAACTAGAACTTTGAAATATTTTAAGATTTAAAAGAATTATTCTTAATATCATGATGTCACGGACATAAGATTTATTCCAATAATTATTTAATTAATATAAACCAATAGAAGTAGATAAAATAAATTGATTTAATAATATCTGATAGAAAAGTTTCTTAGAAGTTTCATAGATGCAAAATCACCTTTATACATGTCTATAGGTGATTGATAGGTTAGAAACTTGGTCAACAAGCTAGCCACATGGCGCTTATATTGATAGCTTGTGGAACAAGCTAACCATGTGTCACACATGTTGGTAGCTTGCGGAATAAGCCAAGTACGTGACACACATGTGGAAAACTTATCGTGCAAGTTTGATACGTGTCTTGCAAATTAGACACATGTAGGAGGTCCTATAGAATACCGCCATGTAGCTCTTAGTTAGATAGTATTTATAAAGGCAAGAATGAAGCGTTCTTCACTCTTGTCAATTCCTTTCTTGCTTCTAATTCAAATTCAAGAGTCTATAATTTTCTTGTCTTGTGGCAATAGCCATTCTAGTTTCTTTTAATATACATACTTCCTTAATTCTATTTTGTTATTTTTCTCAAAAGAAGTTTCATATATTTATTTGCTTTCATCGAGTTCTTGTCCTTGACATATGAACAAGAAGATCTGAGAACATACTTTATTAGATTTGCTTAAAAAATATTAAATCAATAGTCAATGTTGATTTTATTGCTCAAATATGAAATTGCTCTGATTTCAAGAAGATTATTCTTTATTGATAAAAAGTTGCATCTCTTTCTTTTGGTACAAGATAAGATCACCTAAAAATAGTATAAGATAGACTTTATTATTTTTTTGGCCAATAAGTGATGATGAATTCGAATCTTGACAAAGACATGCTTCAATGAGCTTGACGACAATTTAACATGCATGTTGATATGAAGTACTTGAGATTCTTGTGATCTATATACACAGTGATTCGATTAAAAGCGCCTTCTAAATAGTGGGTGCCATTCTTGAAAATAATCTACAATTGTAAGAAGTTTTTTATTGTAGATTTTGTAATTGATCTCTATTGTTGAAAATTTCCTAGAATAGAAAGCTACTCAATGGAATTTGTCATCTACTCCCATTTGTGACAATATTGCATCCAAAGTAAAGTTTGAGGCATTTATTTCCATAAAAAATACCTTGAAAAAGTTGACACAATATAAGATTGGTGTAGAAGTAAAAACTATTTTTAACGCTTCAAACGATTCTTCTGCTTCTTTATTCCATTCGAGTTTGTCTTTACAAATTAGACGTATAAGTCGAACTGCAACTTGAAAAAAGTTCTTGATAAAGATTCGGTAGTAATTGACAACTTTCAAAAAGCATTGCACGTCCCTTACTGTTCTTGGAATCTTCTAATCGATGATTGACTGGACTTTCTTAGGAACCATCATGAGACCATCATTTGAAATGATGTATCCTAAGAAATCAACTTGAGTAGTGTGAAATATACACTTTTTCATCTTGGTATATAATCTAGTATCATACTGCATTTACGTACAATATATAAAAATATTAAATATCTTGTATCTATTGTTAATATATGTGTGAGTGCTAGAGGTTATTTTAGAAGATATTATAAGGAGAGGGTTTATTATAGTCACTTAGTTAGTGAATTAAGATGGCTATTTGTTTTGTTCCTATCTTATTTATATCCTAGAATAGACTCTTTTGTAATTAGAGAAAAGGTAAAGGTTGTTTTATCTTTCTTGTTGACTTTGAGATAGAATGGACCTTGTGAGGGGTAAGAAAGAAGAGCATGGGGTGAATAGGGCCTATCCAATAGGATTTGGCTGCCCATGTGGGCGTGTCATAGTCTAATATGGAAAGAAATGGAGATATACTCCTCTTGCTAGACCTAGGATTTGGGGCAGTTTTTGAATGGTGAATTTGGAGAGAGATAGCTCCGAGGAGATAGAAGCGTTTGTAATGAAAATTGGTAGGTGTGTTCTTCAAGTTGTGAGGATTCTATAACTTACTCACTTGCTTGTTTTGGAGTTGTGAGCAAACAGTTATGCTTGTTTTAGTAGAGTAAGGTTTACTGCCACCCAATGAAGAGGGGCAGAAACTTCGAGCTGCCACTGCAAGTTTGATTTCGACTCTTTCTTAGTGAAATTTATAGAGAGTGTGGAAAATTGTGCTAGCTTTCTGTCAAGACATCTTTTGTAGCATTTGGAGTTGGAGAGCAAAAGTTGTGAGCTTGAGAGTGGGAAAGGGTTTGCTGCCACCCGATGAAGAGGGGCAAAGACTTTGTTTAACCACCCAAGTCGGACAGTCTCTTCAATCTTTTTGATATTTTAGGTGCTTATAGTAGCTTGTGTAAACTTTCTACAAAAACAAAAATCAATACATTTGGAGCTTTGATGAAAGTTTTATAAGCCGTGAAGTATCAAAGAGGGCAAATTGTTGCTAGGGTTTGAAGAGTAGAATCAACTAGCTACAAAATCTAGAGTTTGAGAGGCATGCATGCGAAATTTTAGAATAAGTTAGATGATGGAGTGAGCTTTCTAAAAAGCTATTGCATGTCAAATTTGGAGAAGGGAAGTGATCACAACAAAGGCTGAAGTAAAGAGGAGCTTTGCTGCCTTTGCATTTGCTTGGAAATTTTAGCGCCTACTTCTTTTAGCCATAACTTTTAAATGCTAAGTCATCTTTTTGTGAAATTTTGATATGTTTTACAATGGATTATTGGCTTTCTATAAGTTATAAAGACGCTTGATTCGACCTTTGGATGAATTTTTAGTGATTTATTTAGTTTTAGCTTGTTGTATAACTTGTATTCCTCATATGCGGTTGTATTTTGAGGTATACTTGAATACATACACACTTTTCTTATATCTTTTATATAAGTATATATACTTGTATTTATATCAAGTATTTATATAAGTATTTTACAAGTATTTTATAAGTATTATATATAATATTTATACAAGTATTTATACAAGTATTATACCAAAGATTATATATTATTTTATATAAGTATTTATATAAGTATTATATAAGTATTTATATAAGTATTATTCAAGTATTTATACTTTGTATTTATATAAGTCTTATACAAATATAATACAAATATAATTTGAAAGCTTGAACAAATATTGTGCAAGTATAGAACATACTTGCACGGCTTCCTCTCATGTTCCCTGCTAGTTCTAGTAGCAGCTAGGAACCCGGCGTTTTCCCAAGGCGAATTTTTTCTACTCGACACCGGTATCTCTAAGTTTTTGTAATACATGACAAACATATAATTCATATTCTTTTACGTCTTTAGAATAGATTAAAATATCATCTAAGTAACAAATAACTAAATTATCTAAAAACTCACAAAAAAACATCATTCATGAGATGTTGAAAAACAATTGGTGCATTTGTGAGTCCAAAAGGCATAACATTATATTCAAAATGCCCATACCTTGTTTGAAAAGTAGTCTTCTATTCATCTCTTGTTTTGATGTGGATCAGGTTGTACACTCCTTGTAGATCTATTTTTATAAAGACCTTAGGTTGATTTTATCAATCCAGAAGTCTAGATATCAATAGTAGAGGGTATTTATTCTTGATGGTAATCTTGTTGAGCCTTCAATAATCTACGCACATCCGTAGTGATCCATCTTTTTTCTTTACAAATAAGATAGGAGCTCTTGCTAGAGATTTCAAATGACGTATAAAATTCTTGGCTAAGTTTTCATCAATGTATTACTTGAATTCAGCCAGCTCATTTTGTGATAAACTATAGATTGGTCCAAATGGAGGCTAAGCTACCTCTTTGAGGTCAATTGAAGAATCATAATGACGATTCTTTAGAAGAATATTTGTATTTTTTTTCTCAAAAACGTCTTGATAATCCAAATATTGGCTTGGAATGCCATTCAAAGTCTTTCCACCATCAAAAACAGGTGTGGCATAAATAAAAAAAATTGGTCCTTCTTTTGCTATATGTATAAAAGCTTTTGCATCTATAAGTACGGGTTTTACTGTACTAGACTTATAGCTTTGTACTTGATTGACATAATATTTAATATTGTTATGAGAAAAGTCAAGTCTACGAGAATTCCAATCTATTTGAAGATTATATTTTTTTAGCCATGATAAACCTAAAATAACTAGATTAGATAAAGATTTAATTATATTAAAAATTACGTAGCTATTATGACCATCTATTGTTGTTTTTATAGGACAAATTTCATGAGTGACATCTCCAAAAGATAATAAACAACCATCTATGACTTCTACATGTACGGATTTAGTTTTCTGTATTAAAGGTATTTTACGATTCTTAACAAATTGTTCATCTAGAAAGCATGCTGAGGCTCTTGAATCTAATAAGGCGGAGGCTCTTGAATCTAATAAGACAGAGGCTTTGTTGTTTTTTGGTTCTAAATATACATCTATTATAAAATAAGGAGAAGGTTCTTAAGAAAGAATAAGACCTTCACTAGGAATTGTATAAGATTCAAGTTGCACGGTGTTGTAATGTAATTACTTATAGTATTTAAAAATTAATTAAAATATATTATATTTTTATGAGTCTAAATGTGTATTAGAATAATTAATAAATTAAATTAAAAATTGTTGATAGAAGAAACTTTATTTTATTTTATTTTTACTTATTTTGATCATGATATTTAAAAATTATAAGATCTAAATATTTAGTATGAAGCCTTGAGAGAAGGTGAGAGCCTAAGGATGAAAATTTAAGCTAGTAGGAGGCTAATTGGAAGGGATGAAATCAAGGCATGGTCGGATGAAGGCAAGGAATGGAGAACTTCATCCCTATTTTGTCGAATACCATACCCAATGGGCTTTGAGGAGGCTGCTTGTAATCTTAACAAGGGTTTTGGCGACTTCAAGGGAAGCAGTTGAAAATCAGAGACTAGGGTTATAAAGCTTATTTTTTGGGCTATAATTTTGGTATAAAAATTGAGAGATTTGGAATTTGTATGAGGGAGGAGTAGGTGCTTGAAATTAGAGTGTACAAATTGTATCTACTGTCACTCTTTTGAGGATTGGAGGAATTGTACAAGAATTTTTTGAGATTAAGAGGTGCGGCTAGAGAGGCAATTTCAAGATATATACTTGATATAAAAGAATTATTATATCCAAATCTTTAGATATTGCTAAAATCCTTGTTTCATACTGCTAGGATTTTAGCGATATCTAAAGATTGGTAATGTATCAATAGTTGAAATTTGTAGTGATAGTTGTGAAGAATATATCAGTACTTCATATAAATTTGAAGTAGATTTGGACAATTGGATTAAAAATTATAGATTTTTAAAGTTTGGAAAAAATTCCCTTTCTTTGAGTGAATGAGGGTTTAGAATTTTTTGTTATATATTGAGTGTTTTATGAAAGAAGACTTATGTATTAGATATAATAGTCCTATGAAAAAATCTTTTATATAAATTTGGAGGTTTTGTTATACTTAGATCTTGATTGAGTAGTTAGTAGCACCCAGAAGCCCAATGCTTTTTTGAGGTTAATTCTTTCTACTACGGCAATGATCCCTATTGTAGCTAGACAAATTTGTTTTCTAATATGTTATCTTCTTTGATAGCCATACTCCTCATTTTGTAATTGTGTCATTTCTTTGGACAATGTTGAATAGTGTGCTTAAGTTCTCCACAATATAAATATAATCCTCCTTGACAATATCAAATCTTTTCTTGTTCAGTAAGAGATTTAAAACATACCAGATAAATTTGCATGTCTTCTACTTCCGAATGTATGTTTTATGAGGACGTTAATGTTACCATTGAATAATAATGTTGAGGCTTCCTTATACGACTCTTGGATTGAAATTCAAAAAATTAATTGTCACACTTCACAGCAAAATCAATTGCTTGACTCAATGTTTGAGGATCAGGTAAATTGAGTATTAATTTTTTTATTTCATATTGTAATTCCTAGAAAAATTGGCTAATGAGTACAACATCATCCCACTTAATATCAGTTACTAATTGTCAAAATTATGAAGCATACAGCGACACTCATTGATTGCCTTGTCATAGGATGCAAATCTTGTTAGTTGCAACACGGGTTGCATCATGTTTTTCATATATAGATCAAAATTTTGCTAAAAATGCCTCCAAATTATCCAATATTGAATCATGTCGTTCAAGAAAAGATAAAAACTATGATAAAGCAAAACTCAAAAGTAATATTTCAATAAACCTAACTTGAGATCCTTGCGTAGGATAATTTTGAGGTTGAAGTTCAATCACCAATTGTACTTGATTGACAAATCATTGAAATTTAGATCTTGTGCCATCAAACTTCTGAAGCAAACTAATTTTTGGTTCTTTAATGCTTGAACGTTGCTTCGTCATAGGTGAGGTAGTATGGTTTGGTGTAGATATTGACGCAATTCCAACCATCTCTATATCTTCACTTCCTGCTAATCTTGTTGCTCCTTGTGATGGTAAACTGAGTTGATGCATTGCAAGCATTAGCTCTTTCATTTGTTCTTGCATTTGTGCCATTGCAGTCTTCATTTTGACAAGCTCTGCCATGATAATATAATAAGAAGAAAGGTGTCTATTTTCACTTTAAGAAATATAAAATAACACATTCAAAAGAAAAAATTCTAGAAACAATAGCAATTTAGAAGTGGATACTCCACAACTTCTAATATGCTTATGTTTTATCAAGAGAAAGGGATAATCCACTCTTAATCAAGAAAAAACAAAGCTTTGATACTATATGTGCATTCTTGTCAATGTGTCAAGGACAAGAACTTGATGAAAGCAAATAAATATATGAAACTTCTATTAAGAAAAATAACAAAATAGAAGTAAAGAAGTATGTATATTAAAAGAAACTAGAATAACTATTGCCACAAGACAAGAAAACTATAGACTCTTGAAACTTGACTAGAAGCAAGAAAAGAATTGACAAGAGTGAAGAATGCTTCATTCTTATGTCTATTTATACTATCTATCTAAAAGCTACGTGGTGGTATTCTATAGGACTTCTTACATGTGTCTAATTTGTAAGACACGTGTCAAACTTACACGATAAGTTTCTCATATGTGTGCCACGTACTTGGCTTGTTCCGCAAGCTACCAACATGTGTGATACATGGCTAGCTTGTTCTACAAGCTACCAATATGTGCACCATGTTGCTAGCTTATTGACCAAATTTTTAACCTATCAATCACCTATAAACATGTATAAAGGTGATTTCGCATTTGTGAAGCTTTTAAAAAGCTTTTCTATCAGATATTATCAAATCAATTTATTTTACGTACTTGTATTGGTCTATATTAGTTAGATAATTATTGAAGTAAATCTTATATCCATGACAAATGTCTAAGGATCAGATAAGTTGAACATTAATTTCTTTACGTCATATTATAATCCATAGAAAAATTGGTTAATGATGCTAGGCACGCAAGATAGTAGGTTAGCCAAGAACCACAGAAAAGAATTTAGAATCAAAATAATTTCAAGAACAAAGAATTAGATAGACAAGAACAAATACTAGATCAAAAATAAAAAACTGGATTAATATCAAGAACAAAGAAACACTTTGGATTGCTCCTAGACTTGTGTTGGTAAGACTTAGGTGCACCTCAGTCTTGATTCTTATTTATACTATGAGGCCTTGTGTTCTATTGGATCTTCTAAGAATATTTTAGAATATTCTAAAAGCGTGAGGAAGATTTTGGAAGAGTCTAAAAAGTCTACAAGAAATCTTGGAAGGTTGAAGAAGATTCTAGAGGATTTTCAAAGACTAAAGAAGATTCTAAAAGATTCTAAATAACTATAGAAGATTCTAGAAGACTACAGAAAGTTTTAGTGGTGGCTTAAAATATGTTCAAGACATCACCTTCTCTTCTAGCAACAAGTTTCACGAGGAGCCGAAGCAATTTGATGATCAAATCACATGCGTAAAAATTCTAGAATTTATCAGAGTAGAGAAGCAACATATTCCATCTTTTGTTTATTGGTTATGGATTCAATAGGATCCTTGAGATGGCATCAATGACTTCTAGATATAACCTCTGTTAGACCAACATTCCATCCAAGAATTTGTTCTTTATTGTAACCTTTAAAATATCCTTCGAACATAATTTTTGATCCACCTGGAGTCACCCTATCAACTTCGAGGAGTATTATCAAAGCTTGGGCATTTGAATCGAAATTCTTGTGATGAGGCCATATCTCCAAAGACTCCAAGCATGGCCTTACTTGACATTGAAATACTCCTTCTTTATCTTGTCTATGTTCTTCTTACCTAGCAGATTGTGAAAGTTGCAATGATTTCTCAGCTGCTTGTATGGCAAAAGAGTCTTTTGATTCTTATTCTTACAATTCCCTTGAAACACTATCGTGTAGTAATTTGACCATTAGGTGAAAGAAAAAAGGAGTGGTTATATTATAAAAAAGCTCAAATGAAAATATTTTTAAAAATTATCTTAGATAAATAAATAATAAAAAAAGAGGTAGAAAAAAATCAAAAGGTGTTAATATTATCTTTTATAGAAGTGACTTCTAATTGCTTTGTATAGCCATAAATAAGGTAAACAAAGTAGATTAAAAAAATAAACAATATAGATATCTTTAGAAAAGAGTTGAGAATAGATTTTAGAAAAATTTACTACAAAAGTCTCAAAATAGATATCCAAAGAAGACCGGTTATGAGTTGGGGTTGGAATTTGATCCTGAGGCACAAAACCGCATGCCTGCAGCGGGTCAAGAGGCTATTTGTAGATTAAAAGATAGAACTAGAGAGGAAACTAGAAGATCTTTCTTTGAGCATTACTTAAGAGTGATTTGAGTTAGTAATGACTTTGTAATGGCTTTGCAAAGTCAAGGTTGATTTTGGTGACTTTGATTTTATAAAATATATTGGGATTTATATTTTTGAGCATTTTGTGAGATTGGTTATAGATCTACAAGTGATATTTTGTGGATTGGTGCATGCAGTAGTGCTTCTAGGGTGTTGTAAATTTGAATTTGATCTAACAATTCAATCAAAGATTATTGAAGTTTATATGGGTTGGAGTGTCAAAAATTAAAGATTGAGGGTCAGTTAGGTTTCCTAAGATTTCTAACAATCTAATAGTTGGATTGGAGTGAAATTTGTGTATATGTATAGAAGACTTAATTTTCTACATGCATTTGAAATTTGGAAGCAACTAAATAGTGTAAAAAGGAGATATTAGCAATAGACAATTGCCATTAAGATAGAAGAAGGAGACTGGCAAATACTTGATTGAAATTTTGGATTGAATTTCTTGCTAGTAAGTTTGATCTTCAAATTTCATGTGCTTGTTGCTAACTTAGTTTTTAAGTAGTGTGTAAAATTTTAAGCAAGATCAATGGTTTAGTGAATAGTTATTGAGGTTCTAAAATTACCTTAGGAATTGCATAGGGCTTGGTTAGGATTTGATTAGGGTTTAGGATTGGATTTAGGATTTAATAATTATTTAGAATTTATTAAAGTTTGACTAGGATTGATTAGGATTTAATTAGGGTTTATTTTAGAATTTATTAAGATTTGACTAGGATTGATTAGGATTTAGTTAGGATTTGTTTTAAGATTGTTAGGATTTATTTTAGGATTTGTTTGTATTTGACCAAGGTTGACTAGGATTTAGTTAAGGTTTGATGAAGGACTATTTAGAGATTGATTAGAGAGGTTAGGATTTGTTATTGTTGCATATTTCTTTTTTATCTTCCATAGCCAGGTGCCCGGAGCATTCTCAAGCAAGACTTCACAACATACGAAAATGCAAAGATTTGATATAATAGCTAATAAGCTTCTAGCAAGATATATTCTATCCTAGGAAAAATACAAGTGAAGGTCTTGGCGTGGCTCTCTCCTTTTTATATTAGTCTTTTATTATTGATAAAAAGCGTCATTTAGAAGCCAAGAGATGTTACTATCCGCAAAATCTTCAATCACTATTGAATCTACGTATTTTAGGATATTGTTGATGGAATTGGCAAATTTTTTTAGGTGCATTCTTAAGGTTATCTGAGGGTTCCCATGTTCTTTTGCTAATTCCATAGTCTTTCTAATAGATGAAATATTCTAATCATCCATATTTTATACATAAATCTAATATTTCATCCACCTCATATTCAAGCTTTTGATTGATTTCAACTACAGTTGGTGGTGGAATAGTTCTTCAAGCAATATTTGATTTATAATAGGTTTCTAAAAGTGAGACATGAAAGACTGGATGAATGTATAAGCTACTTGGTAGTTTGAGATGAAAATTTATTGGATTTATTTGGTGTAGAATTATAAAAAGTCTAAGTCTTTAATAGTCTAATTTCCATGATAGTATATTTGTTTGTATATTTTGTCAAAGTAACTAGACACAAATTTCTACTTTGAAATTTGATTGGTTCTTACGATAAATGTCTGCATCATCTTTATATCGATCTTGGACTATTTATAATTAGGATTTCAGTTCTTTATTGATGATTCTTGAATGCTTCTTTAGCCTTATTATCCCAAATAAATTTGTCCTTGCCTATGAGTTGCTTTAATGGAGTCGCAATCTTGAAATAATCTTTGATGAAGATTGTATAGAAATTTGTAAATTCCAAGAAACATTGTACATCTCTAATTGATGACGATTGTTTTCACTCTATAATAGTTTGTATCTTCTTTGGATCCATAGAAATCCTATTTTTTGAAGCGATGTATCCCAAAAATTTGTCTGATGGTTAATGAAAAGAGCATTTCTCTAATTTGGCATACAATCCACTTTCTTGTAGTTTTTCTAATACCTTCCGTACATGATATTCATGCTCTTGTTTAGTGTTAGAAAAGATCAAGATATTGTCCAAGTAGATGACTACAAAATCATCTAAGTATTCTCGTAAGATATCATTCATCATATGTTGGAAGATTGCAGGTGCATTTGTAAGTCCGAAAGGCATAACATTGTACTCAAAATGTCAAGGACGCAAGTTAGCAGGTTAGCAAGAACTAAGGAGAAGAAATCAGAAACAGAATAACTTCAAGAACAAAGAACAAGATGGACAAGAAAAAGAACTAGATCAAGAATAAGAAATTAGATTAATATCAAGAATAAGGCAACACTCTAGATTGCTCCAAGATTTGTGTTGGCAAGATTGAGGTACTCCTCAGTCTTGCCTCTTATTTATACTATGAGGCCTTATGTCCTATTAGACCTTCTAAGAGTATCTTAAAATATTCTAGAAGCTTGAAGAAGATTCTGGAAGATTCTAAAAAATCTACAGGGAATCTTGGAAGGTTGAAGAAGATTGTAGAGGGTCCTAAGAGTATCTTAGAATATTCTAGAAGTTTGAGGAAGATTTTGGAAGACTCTAAAAAGTCTACGAGAGGTCTTGGAAGGTTGAAGAAGATTCTAAAAGGTTCTAGAAGACTACCAAAAGTTCTAGTAGTGGCTTAAGTATGTCCGTGACATCATCTTCTCTTCTAGCGACAAGTTTCACGAGGAGCCAAAGCAATTTGATAATCAAATCATATATGTAAAAATTCTAGAATTTGTCGGAGTAGAGAAGCAATATATTCCGTCTTTTGTGCGTTGGTTATCGATTCAACAGGGCCCTTGAGATGGCGTTGATGACCTCCAGATATAACTTTTGTTAGACCAACATCCCATCCAAGAATTTGTTCTTCGTTGCGACCTTCAAAGCATCCTCCGAACATAATTTTTGGTCCACCTGGAATCACCCTTCCAACTTCGAGGAGTATTATCAAAGCTCGAGCATTTGAATCAAGATTTTTGTGATGAGGCCGTATCTCCAAAGACTCCAAGCATGGCCTTACTTGACGTTGGGATACTCCTTTTTCATCTTGTCCATATTCTTCAAACCTAGCAGATTGTGAAAGTTGCAATGATTCCCTAGCCGCTTGTATACCAAAAGAGTCTTTTGACTCTTGCTCCCGCAATTTCCTTGAAACGCGAAGATTTGACATGATAACTAATAAGCTTCTAGCAAGATCTATTCTATCCTAGCAAAATACAAGTGTAGGTCTTGGTGTGGCTCTCCCCTTTTTATATTGGTCTTTTGTTGTTGATATGAAGCGTCATTTAGAAGCCAAGAGATGTTATTGTCCACGAAATCTTCAATGACCATTAAATCTAGGTTTTTTAAGATATTGTTGATGGAATTGGTGAACCTTCTTAGATGCATTCTTAAGGTTATCTGAGGGTTTCCATGTTCTTTTGCTAACTCCATAGTCCTTCCAATGGATGAAGTATTCCAATCGTCCATGTCTTATACGTGAATCTAATATTTCATCCACCTCATATTCAATCTCTTGATTGACTTCAATTAGAGCTGGTGGTAGAATAGTTCTTCCAGCAATATTTGATTTATAATAGGTTTTTAAAAGTGAGACATGAAAGACTGGATGAATGTGCATGCTATTTGGTAGTTCGAGATGAAAACTTACTGGATTTACTTGGTGTAGAATTGTAAAAAGTTCAAGTCTTTAATAGTCTAATTTTCGAGATGGTCGATTTGTTTGTATATTTTGTCGAAGTAACCAGACATGATTTTCTACCTTGAAATTTGGTTGGTTCTTACGATGAATGTCTGCATAGTCTTTATATCGATCTTGGACTATTTGTAATTAGAATTTCAGTTCTTCATGGATGATTTTCAAATAAGTAGCTTGATTCTCTACAGTAGGGCTTTCCATATCTTCAATTTGGAATGGATCTGCTCGAAGGTGGTATCCATAGTTTGAAAAGAATGGAGTTTGCTTTGTTAAAGAATGTTTAGAGTTATTGTATGCAACCTCAGCCAATGGTAGAAAGTCCATCTAATCATCTTGTTAGTAATTTATATTGCAACAAAGATATTATTCCAAGATCTGATTCACTTGTTCTGTTTGACCGTCAGTTTGAGGATGATAAGTGGATGAGAGGTTGATCTTGACCTTTAAAAGTCGAAATAATCCTCTCCAAAAGTTTGATACAAATTGTGGTCTTTGATCTGAAATAATATTAATTGAAAGGACATGTATTTGGTAAATATTATCAATAAAAAGCTTGACTCTTTCCTCCTCGAAATTAGTCTTGTTGCACGGGATAAAGTATACAATCTTGATAAGACGATCTACCACCACAAAAATTGAATCTTTTCTATTTGAAATCAAGAGGTCTGTAATGAAGTCCATAGATAATGATTGCCATGGGCCCTTAGGAACTGGAAGGGGTTGTAGAAGTCCATATAATTGGTGTCTTGGAATCTTTCTTCGCGCACAAACTTCACATGATTGGATGAACTCTTTCACCAATTTCCACATTTGAGGCTACTAATAGTCTCTTGATATCAATTCCAAGGTCTTATTGAAGCCAAAGTGTCTAGCTGCTGGAAGGTCATATCGAGCTTGAAGGATTTGAAATCTTGTAGGTCTTGGAGGAACATATACGAGATTCTTGAAATATAACAATCCATCTTCTAATTTGAAATTATTGTCTTCTTTCACATGTGTATTTTTTAAACGTTGTTGGATGTTATTTATAAATGGATCTGTCTTCATTGCTTTCTGGATTTCCATCTTCAGAGTTGTATCTGTATAGGTAGATATCGTTGATGTCTTTAACTGCAAATTGGACGGCTTCAATATAATTGATTTTTGTTGATCCAATACAATGTCTCTTATTCTTGGTGCAAGATATGATCGTTGTCATACTGCATTTACGTGCAGTGTATAAAAATATTAAAAATCTTGTTTCTATTATTAATATATGTGTGAGTGCTAGAGATTATTTTAGAAGATATTATAAGGAGAGGATTTATTATAGCCACTTAGTTAGTGAATTAAGATGGCTATTTGTTTTGTTCCTACCTTATTTATATCCTAGAATAGACTCTTTTGTAATTAGAAGAAAAGTAAAGGTTGTTTTACCTTTTTTGTTGACTTTTGAGGTAGAATGGACCTTGTGAGGGATAAGAAAGAAGAGCATGGGGTGAATGAGGCCCATCCAATAGGATTTGGCTACCCATGTGGGCATCTCATAGTCTAATATGGAAAGAAAGGGAGATATACTCCTACCTTATATAGAATGTTGTCTTCTATTGATCTCCTTCTTTAATCTTGAGTAGGTTGTAGGCACCTTTTAAATCAATCTTTGTAAAAATCTTTGCTTGTCTTAATTGTCCAATAATCATGAGATTAATGGTAATGGATAATTATTTTTTTATAGTTACTTTGTTCACACCTCAATAGTCAACACACATACATAAGGAACTATCCTTCTTTTTTACAAATATTATAGGAGCTCTAGCAAGTGATTTTGAATGTCAAATAAAATTCTTGGCTAGGTTTTCATGAATATATTCTTGCAAGATTGTAAGCTCTATTTGTGATTGATTATAAATTAGACCAAATAGAGGTTGAGCTCTATCTTATAATTTGATTGCATAATTATAAAGATGATGTTCGGATAATATGTCTATTTTTTTCTTTACAAATATGTCTTCCAAGTTGTAATATTGACTAAGAATATCCTGCTTCAATTGCTCCATTGGATCTTTCATTGGGATAGCATACAATATAAATACATCTTTTTTTTTTGCTGTTTGCATAAATATTTTAACTTTAAAGAATAGAATAATATCTTGTTTCTTCTTTTGATGTATAGATCTTGAAAAAATCTTCTGCATAGTCTAATTAATATTACGATTATGTAGTTCAAATCAAGGGAATCCAATGAAAATAGGATTTGTCGGATATTGAATGATGTTGAAAATAATTTGTGATCACTTCCAACAGTTGGATTTCTTCAAGAACATCTCTTGATGCAAGGTTTTGTCTATCAATGACTTAAACATGTATTGGATGGATCTTCTTTACAAGTAGTAGATTGTGTCTGGTTGCAAAATTCTTATCCATAAAGCATACTAAGGCTCCAGTATCTAAAAGGACTTTAGCAAAAATTTCTTATTTCAAGGTTCTTATATATACAGGAAGTATAAAACAAGATGTTGGATCTGGAGGTAAAAAGAGATCTTTTTTTTGGTGCTTTAGATTTGGAGGTATCCAACTAGAAGGTCCCTACTATGGTTGGACATTTTCATTTTTCAACATTTCCAATTCGGATATTATATCTTGTGTTTTGAAATCTCTAGACTCATTTGGACAATTTACTGCCTTGTGATTGAATCTTCCATAATATAGGCATAAATTCTTTTGCCAATGCCTAGTCTTTTCCACTGGTGTTAATAGCTTGAATGAATTGCATCAATCTGCATAGATTCAAAATATATTTATGGCTTTTCCAATATTCTTAAAAATGTAGCAGTCGTACTTTAATAGATATTGCTAAAAATTGATCGCCTTTCTTGTCGTAGTTCAAATAGGCAATTGTTACAAGTAATAGCTTGAGCTATGAATTCCTCTAAGCTTTCAATTCTTGGCATCGTGATTAATAAATTCTTTATATCATCTTTTAGGCCATAATGAAATTGAGTCATAAAAGCCTTATTATTCTAATCAAGATTACAAATAAGTTATTGAAATTCTGTGGCATAAATTGTAGCTGAACGTTGTCCTTCTTATAGATTTTGGATCTTCTTCTCTGCCACCCTCTCTTGATCACTATTTCCAAATGCAATAGTAAATCTTTCTATAAAAGCTTATAAATTATATAAGATTGGAAAATTATTTTTCAATAGTGGCGCAAATAATGATTGAGTACTTCTTCATAAAAGAGTGTCCACAAAAGTGACTTGAATGAACTATTCTAAATAACAAGAAGGATATAGTCATAAGTAAAGTCGCACTTGTTGTATAAATCCTCGAAAGTTGGATCTTGTTCTATCAAATTTATTAGGCATACTAGCTTTTGGCTCTTTTATGACAACCCTTGAAACTTCTAGAGAAGTTGTGTGCATAGCTTGTCTACTGCTTGCTTCTCTTAATTGAATAATTTCTTATTGCAAGTTATAAATCTCTTGCTTAGTTTCTTCAGATACTTGTTCTATTTGTGGTTTCTTTTTTGGATTGTAGAAGAATGCCATTTCTTCTCGTATAGTATCTAATAGAGCTCAAAGATTTACAAGAATTGCTACTCTATTATTTATTTAGGAGGATGCACCTCTATTAATCTAATCTATTTCTATCTTAAAAAAAAAAAAAAAATTGATAAGGTGTTAGTATTTTTTATATTAAAAAAAATACTTTTAGATAATTAGTTTAGAGGAAGATAATCTGCAACCTCTAAAATGTAGTGATATATCTTAAGAAAAGGATAATCCATTCTTTCCAAAAAAAATCAACTGCAACAAGTAAGCATAACAATCTAGAAGGGGGTAGTCCCACTCCTCTAGAATGCAATAGTATCTTCAAGAGGTATAATCCACTTTCTATCAAGAGATCTAAGCTCTGATATGATTATGTAAGTTAGTCTTGCCAAACTGTTAGGGATGTAAGATAGCAAATTAGCCAAGAATCAAGGAGAAGAATTTAGAACCAGAATAACTTCAAGAACAAAGAATTGGATGGACAAGAACAAAAACTAGATCAAAAATAAGAAATTGGATTAATATCAAGAACAAGACAACACTCTAGATTGCTCTAAGAGTTGTGTTGGTAAGATTGAGGTGCTCGTCAATCTTGCCTCTTATTTATACTATGAGGCCTTATGTCCTATTGGATCTTCTAAGAATATCTTAGAATATTTTAGAAGCCTAAGGAAGATTTTGGAAGATTCTAAAAAATCTATGGGAGATCTTAGAAGATTGAAGAAGATTCTAGAGGATTCTAAGAGTATGTTAAAATATTCTAGAAGCTTGAAGAAGATTTTGGAAGATTCTAAAAAGTCTACGGGAGGTCTTGGAAGGTTGAAGAAGATTCTAGAGGATTTTCAAAGACTAGAGAAGATTTTAGAAGATTCTAAAAGATTCTAAAAAGCTATAGAATATTCTAGAAGGCTATAAAAAGTTCTAGTGGTGGCTTAAAGTATGTCTGTGATAAATGAATGCAACATCATCTCATTTAATATCAATTGCTAGTTGTTAAAATTGTGAAGCATATAATGTTATTGATTGATTGTTTTATTGCAAGATACGGATCTTGTTGGTTATAATACAAATTGCATCATGTTTTTCATACATATATCAAAATTCCACTAAAAATGCCTCCAAATTATCCAATATTAGATTACATCATTCAAAGAAAGATGAAAATCATAATTATGTAGAACCTTAAAATAATGTTCTAATAAACTTGACTTGTGATCCTTGAGTTGTATAACTTTGAAGTTGTAGTTAAATTACTAATTGTACTTGATTGACGAATCTTTAAAATTTAGATCTTGTGCCATTAAACTTCTTAAGCAAACTAATTTTTGGTTCTTTAATACTTGAACAGTGTTCTATTATAGGTGATGTAATATGGCTTAATATAGATATTAAAGTAGCTCCAATCATCTCAATATCTTCACTTCTTACTAATCTTATTGCACTTTGTGGTAGTAAATTGAGTTGATGCATTGTAAGTATTAATTTTCTCAATTGCTCTTGTATTTGTGCCATTATACTCTTTATTTCAACAAGTTCTACCATGATAATACAATAGAAAGAAAGGTATTTATCTTCACTTAAGAAGTGTAAAATAAAACACTTAAAAATAAAGATTAAAACTTTATGGACAATATCAGTTTAGAAGTAGATAATCCATAATTTCTAATATGCTTTAGTCTTATTAAGAAAAAAGAATTATCCATTCTTAATCAAAAAAAGACAAAGCTTTGATATTGCGTGTGCACTCTTATCAATTTGCCAAGGATATGAATTGAAAGAAGATGCATAAATTAGTAAAATCTATATAAAAAATAATAATAATAAAAAAAAAGAAAGTATATGTATTTAAAAAGAAACTGGAATTGCTATTGTTAAAGACTAAAAAATATAAAGACTCTTGAATTAAACTAGAAGAAAGAAAGGAATTAATAAGAGTGAAGAAGGCTTCACTCTTATCTTTATATATACTATCTATCTAAAGATACTATCTATTTGAAGTCAATACTTATAATTTAAAGGTAATAAGTGACCTATTTAATTAGTAGTTGAATTTTGAGCTATATTTGAAGAAATTTTATAAAATTTTAGTTCAAAATTTTAAAAAATATGTATTGTCATATTATAAAGCTATATACAAATTTTGGTAGCATTTGAAATTTTGGATTTTTGAGATATGAATAAAATAGTACTTAAATATCTATAAATTAGAAATTTGAGCATCTACTAGGATTTTTGAGATATCAAACAATTGAAAGTAAGTCTATAGCTAATTTTTTTTGTAATGAAACTTAAGGATATAAACAATACTTTTGAAAAATTTGATAAAAATTAAATAGCTAGAATAAGAGATATTAGATTCCAAAGTTAAAAAAAAAAAATCTTTTACGGATATATAAGGTATTGAAGGATTTTTTTTATAATTTGAGCATTTTGTGTAAGCTAAAAAAGTTTTTTAGAAGCCAAGACTTTGTGGAGGTATAAAAAATGGATATTTAGAGCTATGATAAAATATTAATATAAAGATGAATCTTTAAAAAGAGAGTGTAGATTTTCTTTGAAGTTATTGAGAATCTAATTTATTAGCAATTAGTTAATTATAGTTTGATATAAGAAAGAGTATCAATAAAATCTTAGATGCTATAGAAAATATTATATATAAATTTATTTAAATATAAAAGGTTATTATTAATATAATATCTTTTTATATTATTATATTTATTTATCCTCTTTATTAAAGATAAATCATTAATTAGAGCTTAGCCAATAAATTAAAAATAAATTCTTTATAGCTAAATACCTAATATATTTTTAAATTAAAAATCATATTATACGACAATACATTGGTGGTATTTCTTTGTTTGGTTGGAAGTTCAAATTTCAAATATAGATGAAGAAAAAGCACCAATAATTTTCCATTTTTAATAAGTAGTATATCTTTGAGCTATTATTGTAGCATCTAAAATATAAGGCACTCCAAACTTACACTCATTGGATAAACAACCATGCCAATGAGTTGTGCAATGTAAAGACATACTAGCAAACTTATGTAGAACTCATTACATCTTTCACAAAGGACATTGTAACAAATATGATTCCATTACCAAAGAATGTGAGCAGCTTAAGGACAAAGATAGGGCACCTTTTGACAATACTATAGATAAGGGTGTTGTCATATTGTAATTTGGCTACCATGTAAAAATGTTATATATATATATATATAATTTACTACATAGCTAAATAAGAATCATATCAATAGATTTTTATTAATTATAAAAGATAGTTAAATTATTATTTTAGAAAGAATCCATTTAAAAAGGCTATTATTGAGATTTATATAACTTTTTTTTTTTATAGTAATTTTGAGGTTGATTTTATATTAATAATAGATTTTATATATTTTGAGTCACCTTTATTGTTAGAGATGCAAGATAGCGAATTAGTAAAGAAACAAGGTGAAGATTTTAGAACTAAAATAATGTAAAGAATAAAAAATTGGATAGATAAGAATAAGAACCAAATCAAGAATAAGAGACTAGATTAATATCACGAACAAGGCAACACTTTGGATTGCTTCAAGACTTTTGTCGGCAAGATTGAGGTGCTCCTCGGTCTTGCTTCTTATTTATATTACAAGGTCTATATCCTATTGGATATTTTAAGAATATCTTAAAAGATTCTAGAAGCTTGAGGAAGATTTTGGAAGAATCTAAAAAGTCTACGGAAGGTTTTGGAAGATCATAGAAGATTCTAGAGGATATTCAAAGATTATAGAAGATTCTTAGAAAACTAAAAAAGATTTTAGAATATTCTAAAAGATTCTAAAAGGTTTTAAAAAGCTATAGAAGGTTCTAAAAGACTATAAAAAGTTCTAAAAAGTGGTGACTTAAAATATGTCTATGACATCATCTTTCTTTCTAGCGACGAGTTTCATGAGGAGCCAAAGCAGTTTGATGATCAAATCACATATGTAAGAAATCTAAAAGTCTAATATTTATTGATTATCAGTTCAACAAGACTCTTGAGATAGCATCGATGACCTTCAAATATAACTTCTATTAAACCAACGTCCCATCTAAGAATTTTCTTTTCATTACAACCTTCAAAACATCCCCCGAATATAATTTTTGGTCCACTTGGAATCACCCTTCTAATTTCAAGGAGTATTATTAAAGCTTAGGCATTTGAATCGAGATTTTTAAAATGAGGTTGTATCTCCAAAGATTCCAAACGTAGCCTTACTTGATGATGGAATACTCCTTCTTCACCTTGTCTATGTTCTTCAAATCTAACAGTTAGTAAAATTTACAATGGTTTCTGAATCGTTTATATGGCAAAAGAGTCTTCTAACTCTTATTCCTACAATTTCCTTGAAACACAAAGATTTGATATGATAACTAATAAACTTCTAGTAGGATCTATTCTATTTTAAAAAAAATACAAATGCAGGACTTGGCGTGGCCCTTTTTTTTTTATATTGGTCTTCTATTGTTGATAGAAAACATTATTTAGAAGCCAAAAGGTGTTGTTATCCACAAAATCTCCAATGACAATTGAATCTAGGTTTTTTAGAATATCATTGATAAAATTTGCGGACTTTTTTAGGTACATTTTTTAGGTTATTTAAAGGTTGCTATGTTCTTTTGCTAACTCCATAGCCCTTTCAATGGATGAAATATTCTAATCATCCATGTCTTATATGCAAATCCAATATTTCATCCAATTTGTATTCAAGTTCTTGATTGACTTCAATTGGGATTGGTAGTGGAAGAATTCTTCCAACAATATTTGATTTATAATAGGTTTTTAAAAATGAGACATGAAAGATTGGATGAATGCGCATGCCACTTGGTAGTTCAAGATGGAAACTTACTGGATTTATTTGGTGTAGAATTGTATAAGGTCAAAGTCTTTGATAGTCTAATTTCTGAGATGGTCAATTCATTTGTATATTTTGTTAGAGTAGCCAAACACAATCTCCTATCTTGAACTTTGGTTGGTTCTTACAATGAATGTCTGCATAGTCTTTATATCAGTCTTGAGCCATTTGTAGTTGAAATTTTAGTTCTTTATAGATGGTTTTTAAATAGGTAGCTTGATTTTTTGCAATAAGGCTTCGCACATCTTCAATTTGGAATGGATCTAGTCTAAGGTGGTATCCATAGTTTGAGAAAAATGGAGTTTGCTTTGTTAAAGGATATTTAGAATTATGATATGCAAACTTAGCCAAGGATAGAAAGTCCATCTAATTATTTTATTGATAAATTATACTGCAATAAAGTTAATATTCTAAGATCTAATTCACTCGTTCTATTTGACCATTGGTATGAGGATAATAAGCTGATGAGAGGTTGAGCTTGACCTTCAAAAATTGAAAAAGTCTTTTCTAAAAATTTGATATGAATTATGATCCTTGATCTAAAATAATGTCGTTTGGAAGACCATGTATTCAATAAATATTACCAATAAAAAGCTTGGCTATTTCTTCCTCAAAAATAATCTTGTTGTACGGGATAAAATATGCCATCTTGGTAAAACAGTCTACCACCACAAAAATTGAGTCTTTTCTATTCAAAATTGGGAGGTCTATAATAAAGTCCATAGATAATGATTGCCATGGGCCCTTAGGAACTAGAAGGGATTGAAGAAGTTTATATGGTTGGTATCTTGGGATCTTTGCTCGAGTACAAATTTTGCATGATTGGATGAATTCTTTCACCAATTTCTATATTTGAGGCCACCAATAGTCTCTTGATATCAATTCCAAGGTCTTATTGAAGCCAAAATGTCCAGCTATTGGAAGGTCATATTGTGCTTGAAGAATTTGAAGTCTTGTAGGGCTTGGAAGAACATATAAGAGATCTTTGAAATATAACAATCCATCTTCAAATTTGAAATTGTTGTTTTCTTCTACATGTGTATTTTTTAGATGTTGCCGAATGCTCTTTGTAAATAGATATGTCTTCATTGCTTTTTGGATTTCCATCTTGAGAGTTGTATCTATATAGGTAGATATCATTAATATCTTCAACTGCAAATTGGATGGCTTCAATATGACTGATTTTTTTTGATCCAATACAATGTCTTTTATTCTTAGTGCAAGATATGATCATCAAGAAAGGACATCTGGTTTCTCTTGAAGTTTTCTCGGATAATATATAATGACAAAGTCAAATCGAGATAATGACATGCTCTATTGCACTTGTCAGTGATTCAAAACACGAGTACTTATGAAATATTCTAAATTTTTGTGGTCAGTATAAACCATGATTTTGTATTGAGTTCCCTCTAGCAAATGGCACCACTCTTCAAAAGCATCAACAATTGTGAATATTTTTATTCAAAGATCTTGTAATTGATCGCTACAACTAAAAATTTTTAAGAGCGGAATGCTATTGAGTGTATTTGACCATCATCACAGGTTTGAGAGAGTAGAGATCTAAGTGTAAAATCTGAGGCATCCATTTCCAAAATGAATAGTTTTATTAGATTTGTGTTGTTGTATTATGTGTTGTCTTGTTTGGGAATGCATTGGGCACCTAGCTATGGAAGGTAAAGTTTTGTTTGCAAATAATCAAAAAATCCTAATAGATTTCATCCATATATGAAGAATATAATTCAAATTTCAATTCAAAAGTATTTAAAAACACTCTTCTTAGTAACATCAACCATACATATATCCCAATTGCCTTGTTTCTTTTATAATTAAGGAACTTTTATTTTTCTTTGCAAGCCCTAACTCTAATCAGTGAATTTTGACAAGCTATAACTTTTAATTCAACCATCCACTTAGTGTGAAATTTTGCATACAAATGTTGATATAAGCCTTCTATATGCTCAAAAAATTTCAGCCCAATCCAACTTACAAATTGCAAAAAAATACCCAAAAACCACACTGATAACACTCGGCCGCCAATTCAAAAATTGATGTAGAAACTCCAGTGGTGATTTCTCCTTCTTTAACTATTAACTTTAGTTCAAACTTGGTCTATAGTTTGATCTCCAAGTCTTCTATTATCACGCCAAAATTTACATTGATCCAATTGATAGATCTTTAGTTATCACAGAAATCCTATCCAATCCTAAACTGCCAACTTTCGACAATCCTTTGTATCAAAGCCCAAATATCTCCTAATTGCATTATTAGATTAATACAAACTTTTGTATACACTTAGCAGATCCAACAATCCAAATAATATCAAATTTTAAATTGTACATGCTATACAGATTGCATGAATCAGTTAAGAATGCAAGCCATCATTGTCTTACATAAAATCCAAAATACCAATACAAACACTGACTTTGAATAATAATTGCACAATCATCCAAAATCCTATGATAATAAACTTAATGTCTTTAAAAGAAGTTTTAAGCTAGCTATCCAATTCAAAAACTTGATCTACAAAATCCCTCATATTTTGCCCTAAGCAGCCATTTTAGTGGCCAGAGGTTTGATTTCAACCCTGTCCTACAAACGGCCAACCCCCGTGTATCAATCTGACCTATCCTAGGGATTTTATAGCCTGATCCTACCTTCAACTTAATCTTAGTATCAACCATACTAGTAATTTATCTTTTTTATCATGTTTTTATCATTTTATGGCCTTTTTAAGGTAGTAGAAGAATTACTATAGCCTAGAAGATAAAATTACTAACTAATTCTTATCTATTAGCTATTAAGTGAGGAAAATAATCTAAGAGGCTTTCATAAAAATCTTGTTAAAATATGTTGAATTCTTGTTGAACTAAAATAATAGAGTATTAACTGAAAAATCATTTTTAGTTATAGTTTCACTATATAATTGTGTTACAATACGGCAGCGTGGATTGTCAAGAAATCTTTTACAAACTCCAATCAATATCAAGATTATGTAGCTCAAACCAAGGGAATCCAATGAAAATAGGATTTATCGGATATTGAATGATGTTGAAAATAATTTGCGATACTTGATCTTTTAGTATCACTTCCAATAGTTGGGTTTCTTCAATAACATCTCATGATGTAAGGTTTCATCCATCAATGACTTCAACGGGTAAAGGATGGATCTCTTTTATAAGTATTAGATTGTGCTTGGTTACAAAATTCTTATCCATAAAGCATGTTGAGGCTTGAATATCTAAAAGGACTTTAGCAGAATTCTCTTGTTTTAGAGTTCTCATATATACAAGCAGTATAAAACATGATGTCGGATTTGGAGATAAGAAGAGACATTTTTCTAGTGCTTTAGATTTAGGGGTGTCCAACCACAAGGTTCCTACTATGGCTGGACGTCTTTATTTTTTGACCTTTCCAATTTAGATGTTAAACCTTGTGCCTTGAATTCTCTAGACTTGTTTGAGCAGTTTGTTGCCTTGTGATTGGATCTTCCATAATATAAATATAGATTTTTTTGCCAACATCTAATCTTTTCTATTGGTAATAATGGCTTGAATTGAGTCACATCAATCTGCATAGCTTCAGGATGTGTTAATGGCTTCTTCGATACTCTTGAAGATGTAGCACATGTACCTTGATAAGCATTGTTGAAAATTAATCGCCTCTCTTGTCATAATTCAAATAAGCAATTGTCTTAAGTAATGGCTTGAGCTATGATTTCTTTTAAGCTTTTAACTTTTGGCATTGTGATCAATAGATTTTTTACATTGTTCTTTAGACCATAACAAAATCGAGTCATAAAAGCCTTATCATTCCAATCGAGATCACAAGTAAGTTGTTGAAATTCTTCAATATAAATTGCAGTTGAATGTTGTTCTTGTCGTAGATTTTGAATCTTTCTTTTAGCCATCCTCTCTTGATCATTATATCCAAATGCAGCAGTAAATCTTTCTATAAAAGCCTCCAAATTATATAAGATTAAAGAATTATTTTCCAAAAGTGGAATAAACCTTGATCGCGCACTTTTTCATAGAAGGATGTCTACAAAAGCAACTTGGATGAATCCATCTGGGTAACGAGAAGGATATAGTTGTAAGTAAAGTCACACTTATTGTACAAATCTTCAAAAATTGAATCTTGTTCCATCAAATTTATCAAGCATACTAGCTTTTGGTTCTTTTATGACAATTCTTATAGCTTCTAGAGGAGTTATGTGCATAGCTTGTCTACCACTTGCTTCCCTCAATCAAATAATCTTTTATTGTAAATTATGAATCTCTTGCTTAGTTTCTTTGAATACTTGTTCCATTTGTGATTTTTTTTTTGAATTACAAAGGAATGCCATTTCTTCTCATATAGTATCCAAAAGGGCTCGAAGATCTGTAAGAATTGCCACTTTATTCTTTGTTTGTGAGGATGCACCTCCATTAATCTGATCTATTTTGATATTGACGAAGAAAAAATCAATAAGCCGTTAGTGTAGTATTTTCTATATTAAAAAAATTATTCTTAAATAATTAATTTAGAAGAGGATAATCCGCAACCTCTAAATATAGTGATATATCTTAGAAAAGGAATAATCTACTCTTTTAAAAAAAAAATCAATTGCAATAAGTAAATATATTAGTCTAGAGGGAGGTAGTCTGCACTCCTGTAGAATGCAATAATATCTTGAAGAGGGGTAATCCACTCTCTATCAAGAGATCAAAGCTCTAATATGATTATATAAGTAATTTTGCTAAATTGTCAGGGATGCAAGATAGCGGATTAGTAAAAAAATAAGGTGAAGATTTCAAAGCTAAAATAATATCAAGAATAAAAATTGGATGGACAAGAACAAGAATTAGATCAAGAACAAGAGACTAGATTGATATCACGAAGAAGGCAATACTTTGGATTGCTCTAAGACTTATGTTGGCAAGACTGAGGTGATCCTTGATCATGTCTTTTATTTATACTATAAGACCTATGTCGTATTGGACCTTCTAAGATTATCTTAGAAAATTCTAGAAGCTTGAGGAAGATTTTGGAAGACTCTAAAAAATCTACGGGAGGTTTTGGAAGATTACAAAAGATTCTAGAGGATTTTCAAAGATTATAAAAGATTTTTAGAAGACTAAAAAAGATTTTAGAAAGCTATAGAAGATTCTAGAAGACTATGGAAAGTTCTAAAAAGTGGTGATTTAAAATATGTCTATGACATTTGTTAGATATTAGCCATCCTTGAAATCTTGTTTGCTTCTTTTATTTGATGTTTAGAATACATATTATATAAATTTTTTTTAAAAAAGGATTTGAAAGGAATTTTTAATACAAAAGTGAATAGTTAGGCCATCCTTATAGATGAATGGATATAGATGATAGAAATTTCTATTCCTATTGGCCAAAAGTCATATCTAATAGACTTTAAGAAAGCTGCTTGAGGCTTTATTAGAAATTAGGATTTGTTTTTCAAGAGGATTTGAACAATAAAGGCTAGGATTAGTAAATTCAAAATCCTAATGCCAAAATCCAAAATCCTAATGAAAAAATTATTATCAATGTATAAAGAAAAAATTTATGGCATTAGGATTTTGGATTTTTGAGATATGAAGAAAATAGTACTTGGATGTCTATAAACTATGGTTTTAAGGACCTGCTAGGATTTTTAAGATATCAGACGATTGGAAGTGAATCTATAGTTTATTTTATTTTTTTTATTGAGACTTAAAGATATAAGCTATATTTTGAGAAAATTTGATAAAAATTGAATATTTAGATCAAGAGTTATTGGATTATAAAGTTTAAAAAGAAATCAATTCTTGCGGATGAATAAGTTATTGAAGGATTTTGTTGTAATTTGAGCATTTTGTTTAAACTACAGGGATTTTTTAGTAACCAAGATTTTATGAAGGTGGAAAAATAGATACATAGAGCTATAATAAAATTTTAATAGAAAGATGGGATTTTGAAAAGAGATTATGGATTTTCTTAGAAAATTATTAAGAATCTAATTTACCAACAATTGGTTAGTTATAATTTTATATAAAAAAGGATGTTAAGGATTTTCTACATGCCTTAAAAAAACTTTATGTACAAATCTACTTAAATATAAGAGATTTTTAATAATATAATATATTTTTTTATAATACTATTATATCTATTTGTTTTTTTTATTAAAGACAAATGACTTATTAGAATCTTGCTAATAATTTACAAGTAAATTTTCTACAGCCAGATATCCAATGTATTTCCAAATTGAAGATCATGCCATATAACAGTATAGTAATGTCCAAAGAATAGAATATGTTGTTTATAATGTTATAGATGGCTCAAGCTATGCATATAGTTATGATTATTATAGAAGAACTGCCACTTTTCGAATCCTTGTATTTGTTTATTGCATATTTGGAGACTAAATATGAAAAATTCAAGCATGATAAGATATAGTGCATTCAAGATTTTTAATGAAATAATTCCTAAATGCCTTATTCTTTTAAGTTTTTTTCACAATTAATCATCCAACTTAAAGCTTATTCTTCTCCATGAATCTATTGCAATGAATGTCATATGATTGGAATGGTATTACTTGAGATTGCTACTATTTTAGATTATTAATTCAATCTCTCTTTACTATCAAATATTAATATATAACATATTCTCTCAATTTAATAATTTTGATGTAGACATTAAAAATACATTGAAGCCATCACAAACTGTCTATTTCTATATCCAATCTTATTTATACACTTAAACAAGTTCTATTTATATTTAAAATTTTAAAATGCAGCATACTATGTCCCTTTTTGATCTCATATAACACTGTCATTATGTCTGCTCAGGCTAGGATTATTTTGTTTTCTTACTATTCTACAGAGGAGCTTATACAAGTCTCATCATTGCAGATCAAAAACAAAGATGACATCGATTCTCTTGCTTTGGGAACGGGAGCATCTGTGTACTGTTCAACATGCTCAGATCTAAAGAACTGTCCAGGGCACATGGGATCTATACTACTTGGTACACCTATCTTTAATTCTTTGTGCCTAAAAGATATAGTAAAAATTGCAGAGATGATATGTTCTAGATGCATGTCGTTCGACTCCATCACGAAAGTTAAGCAAAGAAGAATATGCAATAAATGTGGTGATCATGCAAGAACATACAGATTTGATCCTAAAAGAATGTGACTTATTGATAAGAAGGAATCGAGTTATATTATGTCATCTTCTACTGTAAAGAGTATGTTCTGTGCTCTAACTCCTGAGCAGTTGTGCATCGATAGAATTGGGATACACCTTGTCCTTTCTCTCTTTTAACAGGGTTAACTTTCCTTTGGAATCTATAACAAACTCCGATATAACATTATCCTTGAGTTTTGTATTCTCCGATGCTATCTTGAAGCCTGAGTCGACATTGCTTCCTTGACTGTATCCCATTAGAGTACCTTGACTGTATAGAAGGTCTACTGTCTTTTGAGGCTTCCATCTCATAACTGGATGGAAGTATGATGAAGCATGCGTGTATATAATACCATCGTACCTGTCTTCTCTCATCTTGTTGTCCAGTATCTGGTGGTATCTAGAGAAGGTGTTGAAAGTTCTAAACATGATATTGCTATGATAGCTTTTTTGGGTAGCTCGCACCCAGGTTTGCCCTGTTCGAGAAAGTGCGACTGAGCCAGAGTAGGCTCAGCAGTCGACCTATTTATTCGGGCGCATGCATAAACGCATGATTAGTTCCACAAAGTTTGATGTATGATGGTGAAGAAGAAGAGTATGATTCTGACTATTCTAAGGGTTCCGTTGCCGGAGACTACATTCCAAGATTCATTGAATGTCTTACACCTAAATCCAAAAAGTATGAATTGTGGAATGATAGGCATTATGGTTAATCTTAGTAGAGGGTAGTATCAACTAGTCAGACCATACAAATATTCGGGGTAGTATCAAAATCAGAATGCGTTACAGCTTTTGAGGTACAATATGTGTCGTCTCAATCATCTAGTAGTATACTTTAGAGACTATGACAAGGCAGCTCTAAACACAAATGTTACAACAACATAAGATATGACTGGAGTTTTTCAAAGCTGATAGTACATGCATACAAAGATCTGTATATTGTATACTAGAACAGCTTCATCATAAAGTGTAATTCGAACTATTCTTCAGGAATACAATATAGTGCAAGAGACATATGAATATGATGCTAAAATCGAGCCAAGACCAAGATGGATCTAAGCAGAGACAGATAGACACTTTTCGTAACTTTGTCGATGCGAAAAAGCAACAGAGAAAGTCGTCGGCTAAAATCATGTTGCGACCTATCGAAGACATGCCAGGGGTATGTGTGGACTTAAATAATAAACTTATATTTGAAGAGTTTGGAGATAAGCTGGTAGCTGTTGGCCATCTATATGGCGATGACATGCAGGTGCTTGTTGCTTAACCATTCTACTTTCTCCCAACATTTATATATATTGTGAATTTGTAAATAAAAAACTTTACTATTTTAAATAAATAAATAAATAAAATATATATCTTTTCAAATTATCAAAAACTATCAACACAAAAATCTTCTTCATTTCTACTTCTTATTAATCATTAAATATCATCTTAATTCTTTTTTTTTTTTTTTTGCTAATTATTAAATAAAAAATAAGTTAATTAAAAAAAACAATCAAAATCAAAAATTTAAAAAAAGAGGAAAAAAAACTCTCTTTTCCTGCTATACTTCAACAAAATTCTCTTTTGCATTCTTTGCCAACTTCCATCAAATTTGTAAAAGCTCATGAACTTCCCAAGGATTTTTATATTGTTGCTGCTTTGAGACAAAAACTCTTAATTAAATCTATTAGATCCTTCTCTCCAATAATAAATAGAATTAAGCTTTAGGTTAATTTATAATTATAAAATCCTTCAAAAAACCAAATTTTTTGCAAGTATGTATAAAATCATGGTCCAAAATTCTTTATTTTTTTAAATATTATGAATTATAAATAATCCAACTCTTGAACTATATCTTTGTTGAAAATTGTACCACAATTATGCTCAATGTATGCCACTTCTTATCTTTGACTATCCTTTATTTTTATAATGAAGTATTATTTCTAACATTCATTATAAAAGAATGCCTACAATCCACTTGTATAGTTGTAGTTGTTGATACATCTTTAAAATACCTTCTATATATAACAAATACAAAAAATAAAGACAAATATTTTCCAACAAGAAGAAAGTACGAGCTATTGAAGATTGCATGTTATAAGCTTAAAGCTAATCTTTTATACAAGGGTCAATCAAAAAGCACAAGAAATAAATTTAAATTATAAGTTAATCTAAATCTTTAGCAAAATAAGATATAATCCTAATATATTTAAAAGAACTATTTACATCACAATAATGAGAGTCTTTGTCATATTGGATTGTTGGATCAAATTTGCTAATCCAAGTTAATTCTATCTTTTAGTATTTTGCATGCCATTACTTCTAATTGCTTTGTTATTATAATCTCAATGCCATCTAGAGGGGCTACTATTTTAAATACATCATATACTTTGGCATATAAAGTGTTATAATTGCCTATATTTTCTAGTGTATAATATATAGTGTTAGACTTAAAATTGATGTCATATTACGTATTGTCTTATTTAAAAATGTGCTAGGCACCTCGTTGTAGAGGATGAAATTGCGCTTTACAAATATTCAAGAAACCTTAATAGGTTTCATCCATATAAGAAGAATATGATTCAAATTTCAATATAAGAGTGCTTAAGTCAATATAAAGTGCTTAAAAATACTCTTTTTGGTAACTTCAACGATATATAAACCCAATTGCTTTGTTACCTTAATAATTAAGCAACTATGATTTCTCTTTGTAAGTCCTAATTTTAATCAATGAACTTTAGTAAGCTATAACTCTTAATTTGACTATCAACTTGGTGTGATTTTTTGCACACAAATGCCAAAATAAGTCTTTTATATGCTTAAAAAATTTCAGCTCAATCCAACTTACAAATTGTACAAAATCAACCAAAAACCACATTGATGTTACTTGGCCGCCAACTTGAAAGTTGATGCAAATATTCCAACAACAATTTCTCCTTCTCCAATAGTTAATTTCAGCTAAAAATTGGTATGTAGTTGGACCTTTAAGTCTTTTAATACTACCAAATTTCACCTTGATTTGACTAATAGATCTATATATATTACAAAAATCTTAAATAATCTTAAACTACCAACTTCTAATTCTTCTTCATACTAAAGATCAAATAAATCCCAATTGCACTATTAAATTGTTATAAATATTTATTTAGTTTTAGCACATTCAATCATCAACATATTATCAAACTTTTAATTGTAGATGTTACACCAATTGTACAAAATAGCCAAAAGTGCTAGTTCTAATTTTATTGTATAAAAATCCAATCTCCAATATAAATCTTGATTTTAGATAATGATTGTTAAGTTCTTCAAAATCCTATAGAAACAAGTCTAATGCCTCTAGAATAAGTTTGAAGCTAGCTCTCTAACCCTAATTGTTGATCTTCAAATGCCTTGATATCTTGCCCTTGGTAACTATTTTTGTAGCTAGAGATTTGATTTCAACCTTGTCTTATATATGGTCAACCCTCGGATATTAATCCTACCTATCTTAAGGATTTTTAAGCTTGATCATATCCTCAACTTAGTTTTAATGTCAACCATATCAATTATTTATCTCTTCTATCCTATTTTTATTAATTTATGGCTTTTTAAAGATAATAAAAGAATTCCTACAATCTAGAAGGAAAAATTAATAACTAACTTTTATCTATTAGCTATTAAGACAAGAAAATAATCTAAGAGGCTTTTATAAATTTTTTTTCAAATATCTTGAATTTCTATTGAATCAAGATAATTGAATATTAAATGGAAATCATTCTTGTTTATATTTTTTACCATATAAATGTATTACAACATAACATCCATCTTTTTTGAACCTGCACATCTTTTGATATGTGCCATATGAATCATATGTCATAGTTAGCATCACACCATTTTTTTTATTTTTTGCATCAAGTTCTTCATCATGATATTCATCATTTATTTCAATACAATTATCTTCTTTAGAATCATTGATATGTTCAATATGATCTTTCACATTGATTTCTCAATCTTATTTTTTAAAAATCTTCACTTGTTTTCAACAATAGGTATTTTTGACCTTGTACCATTCAATTCTCTCAATAAATATGTTACATTAATATAGATTATTACCACTACATATGATCCAAACTAACATTTTAAAAACTTTCATAAAGTACTATGCTGATTATTCAAATTGCTATCATAAACAAGTATCCAATCACCTTTTCAATTGCTCTAGGCTTCAATCAATGTTGTTTATCAAATTGAGCCTTATTCTTTAGCCTTATCTCATGTAATCATTTTAATGCTAACTCCACATCTTATAATTTTTATTCAAGTTGCCAAATTCTAATAGCCAATAATTCTTCTCTTCTCAAGGTAGCATACTCCAAGTTGGTACATGTTCTTCAATCGATATAATAGGTTTTTGACCTGTCATAAATTCCATCGACATATATCCTGTCACTGAATAATGTATTCTTTGATCAGTCTATAATGTATAAAATAGAAGTTGAAGCCATTTCTTTACTCTTCTATTACAACCTTTAACCAAGGCTTTTATAATTGGTGGATGTCCATGTTCACTCTTTGCATTCCTCTATAGATTATAAGCAGTAGTCAATGATAATTTAATTATGTATCTCTTATAGACTTCACGAGCTTCATGTGCATCAAATTCTCTACGATCTGCAATGATCTTTTCTACACATCCATAGCGACAAATAACATCCTCAAGTAAAAACCTACAGATTCTTTCTATAGAAATTGTTCTTAATGTTCTACCTTCGACTTAGTTTGATAAATCTTTAAAAGCCAAAATTAAATACCTCATTTTTCATAATTCCATTGGCATAATAACCAAATTTATAACCCATTTAAAATGAATAGCCAAAAGATATATTAAATGTAGACCATTTCAATGACGTATATTCAAATATATTTGACAAGTTATACAAGATTTCACAAATGGAGTTACATCTCGATACATATTCTTCCACCAATATCGTTCCTTTAATTTAGCAAAAGTAGTCCAAATTCTTCTATACCTTGCCTATAGACTATCATGAAATTCCTTGAATAGTTTTTATTGATCTTCTTTAATATCTATTATTTATTGCAGCATTCGAATGTTTGATTTTGGCCTCTTCTATAGAAATCCTCCTTGTAATATGAACTTATATGTTTTTTTCTTGATTTGTTTAAATTTTTCAATTGACCAACTAATATGCTTGATTAATGTGCTCAAATCATATCTAGTATCTAATAACTTTCTTTCATAATTTTTTTCATGAAATGACTTATTTTTCTTATTTAATTACGAAATTGAATAAAACTTTATATCCACATCATCAATATCCTCAATTATCTCATCTTTTTTATCATATTTTACTAAAAATAGTATATTTACTATTAGATTGTCCTTTCATGTAACATGCCTAAATTCTAAATTTAATAACTTGATATAAGTAATCCATCTTAATATTGTAATATTTGGTGTTGTATAATTAATAATCATTCCAAGTAAAGACAAATAATCTATTTCAATCACCACCATTGCTTCAATTAAGTAATCTTTTTCAGCTTTCATAGTTAAAACAACTCCCTATAATTTCTTTTTCAGTTGTGAATATGCACATTGGCAAGTACTTAAAAGCTTAGCTTCAAATTGAATTACAAATCTATATTCATTTGAATCATCTTGACCCACGGCCCATCCAATAGCAATTGGATTAGTATCCATTATAAGAATGACTAGTCTATTGCACTTATAATCAATTTTATTCAACATTAGAAATAATGTCAATAAATCCTTCAATCTTTATATAGCTTTGATATACTTTTTTTTCCATTTAAACCTATAATATTTATGCAATAATGCATATAATAAATCTATTATGTGAACATAGTTAGGAATCCAAATATGATAAAATATACATGCATCTAAAAACCTTTGTACTTCTATTAAAGAACTACAATCTTCTTTCATTCTCCCAATTGCATCAATCTTGATTGGATCCGATTTTCTTCTATAAAATCTACATAAATGTCCAATAATTATAACTTTTTATATTCAAAATATAGATTTTTTATCCGATAAGATAAGTTTAACTTCTTCAAGGTGAATCAATATCCTTTTACAATCATGTATATGATCAATAATATACTTGCAACATCCTCTCTTATCTAAAGTTTCATTCTTGTCTTGTTCTTTTTACTCTTTTATAGGAACATCATCTAGTAAAGGTATAGTCTTCTCAAGAATAAAATCTCTCAATACCTTGTTCATCCAGTTTATTATATGTGCAACAGAGTTAGTAGCACCTTGAAGAAGAATACACATTCTAACTAGTCCAAGTGGTGTTTTCATCATTGTCATGTCTCTACTCTCTATTGCAAGTTAAAATTGGTCATAGCTTGAATACAAATCACTCATTGAATAGATTGCCCTTCTTACAAATACTTCAACAAATTCATTCACTATTGGTCCAATTCTTGCATTTCTAATAGTCACTGCGTTTACTAGTTGCATATCTTGAATAAATTATAATAATCTATTTTTCTTAGGTACTGTAAACCATCAACTAGAATATCGTGCAAAAAAAGGCTCTAGAATCTTCATCTTCATCTTTTCTTTCAATAATTCTATCAAACTTGATAAATGTGTCCTTGATATTGGAATTGGCCTCAAATTCCAAAGTACATGTAGTATAGTAAAAATAACCATTAGAATTATTACATTTGGATTTAAATATCTAATTTTATAAGATTCAAAGACAAATAATTTACCTAATTTTGCTAACATCTCTTTAAAGTATTCAATTTCTTTTAGCAATAAAGAACCATCAGAATCAATCTTTAATTCTTCAAAAGTCTCTTTAGTGAACTTGTATCTAATATTTTTTAGATCCTTTAAGTTATTTTTTCTTGATGCTTTTTTCATCTGTTCTTTAGAATCTTTTGGCAAAGATTCGGCATTAGATTTCACCTTCTTATCTATTATCTTATATTTTGATCTCTAGTGCTTGAAAAGATTCAAGTATAGAATAAATTTTTCTTGAATAAATTTATACAATCTTATTATCATTTTCTAATCCAATTGATGTAATCATTTCTAGAGAATCTTCCAATCCATTTTTCTTATAAACATCAAAAATCCTTTCATCATCCTCTAATGTCTCCAATTCACATAATTCTTTTCCAATATCACATAGTCTTTTTTTTTCTTTTCATGTTAAATTTGTAATTTTATTATATATAATACTTCCATTTTAAAAAATATCAATAAAACTTGTATCAAAGGCATCTATTTCTCACAAGAGTACCTCCTCTTCTATACCTCTATAATCTCACTTTATAGTAGTACTCCTCAAAAATCCATAAATTCTTCAACAATCCTTGGCAATGGATTTTTTCTCAATTTATCTTGATTTCGTTCATGATTTAGAGGCACAATAAAAAATTGTACTACTCTTCTCCCATCTTTACTACATATCTGTGTATAAGTTGAGCCATCAAAAAGTACTTTTGTTTCCATCCGAGTTGCAATAATATATGGTTGTCTCAAAATAAGAAGATAAGACGTTGCATCTTGAACAAAGAAATTTTGCTCTATTATAACATCACCAATCCAAATTTTTACATTTGGGCAAGTACCATATAATTCATTTCATATATTATTAGCTATCCGTGTTACCTATTAATATTCTATATTAATTGGCTACTTTTGCTTCATACAAAGATCCTTAGATATAAGATTTATCTCTAAACCGTAATCAATCAAAGCAACAACTACCTCATCCATATCTCTAATCTTTACTAATACCTTTGTAGTCACTTTAATCCAATGCTTTTAAGTATAATGATCCAAAATTTCTTTTTTCTTATCACTATTATTATCAAAATATTGTTGTATTGCGTGTTGTCTTGTTCAAATATGCACTGGGCACCTGGTTGTGGAGGGTGAAGATGCAATTCATAAATATCCAAGAATCCTTAATAGATTTTATCCGTATAAAAAGAATAAGATTGAATATCAATATGAGAGTATCTAAGTCAATGCAAAGTACTTAAAAACACTGTGTCTCATAACTTCATCCACATATAAATCCCAATTACTTTGTTACTTGTCACAATCAAGCAATTAGTTTTCTCTTTATAGATCCTAATTTTATTTAGTGAGCTTCAATAAGCTATAATTTTTAATTTGACTATCAATTTGATATGAAACTTTGCATACAAGTGTAAATATAAGTCTTATCTAAGTTCAAAAAGTTTCAGCCTAACCTAATATACAAATTGTAAAAAATTAACCAAAATCCACACTGATGTCACTTGGCTGCTAGCTTAAAGGTTGATGTAGATATCCCAGCAGCAATTTCTCCTTCTCCAACTATTAACTTTAGATAAAAATTGGTGTGTAGCCTGTCCTTTAAGTCTTCTAATATTATATCAAATTTCACTTTGATTCAATTGATAGATCTTTAGATATTGAAGAAACCCCAAACAACCCTAAAATACCAATTTTTGGTATCTCTTCATACTAATGATCACGTAAATCTCAATTGCACTATTAGATTGTTATAAATTTTTATTTAATTTTAGCACACTTAATCACCCACATAATATTAAATTTTTAACTATAGATGTCACTTCAATTGCATACAATAGCTAAAAGTATTGGTCCTAACTTTATTGCATAAAAACTTAACCTCTAATATAAACCTTGACTTTAGATAGTGATTGCTAAGTCCTTCTAAATCCTACAGAAACAAGCCTAATGTCCTTGATATGAACTTCAAGTCTACTCTCCAATCCTAGTTGTTGATCTTCAAATGACTTGATATCCTGCCTTTGATGGCTGTATTTATAATTGGAGGTCTAAATTTGACCCTATCTCATACACAGTCAACTCCGAGGTATCAATCTAATTTATTTTAAGGATTTTAAAGCTTAATCCTATCTTCAATTTAATCCTAATATCAATTATATTAAATTTTTACTTCTTCTATTCTATTTTTATTAACTTATGGCTTTTCAAAAGCTGTGAAAGAATTTCTACAATCTAGAAGGAAAATTTAATAACTAACTTTTATCTATTAGCTATTAAAACAAGAAAATAATCTAAGAGGCTTTCATAAACCTTTTTTTAAGTGTCTTAAGTTTCTATTGAACCAAGATAATTAAGTATTAAATAAAAATTATTCTTATTCATGCTTTTCACTATATAAATGTGTTACAACACCACAACATGCTCTTTGATTATGACTCCTTCCTCTACTTCTTGATTGTTTGTAATAATTATTAAATTCATCTTCTTCATCTTGGCATACATGTGCATCAATAGCATGGTTTGATCTAGCTTCATCCATTAATTGTTTCTTTAGCTTGATACTATCAATAATGACATCATGAAATTCTTTCTTTATAATTCCTAAAATCTCTTTTAATGTAAATTTAACTTTAGCATTAAGTATACGTTCTTCAAGCATCCTCTTTAAATATATTGCTGCTTCAATATCAGAGAGTAGTTTGTAAATTGTTGACTTATTTTTTTCTCTTGAATCTTTTAATTTTTTTTTAATAATATTGAAGCATCCTTCATTAGTAATTCTTGTGAAGCCATCTCATAAGCCTTATTTCTTTAAGTCTGCCTCTTGAAAGAATTTCCTTCTCTTATCTCATATCTTTTGAAAGAATCTTATATCTTGAAAGATATGAGATATGAGATATGCCTCTTGAAAGAGATATGAGATATCTCATGAAAGAATCATATCTTTTCTTTTTGTCTATCAAGGCTTCCTGTTTGCTCTTAGCAATATAGATATGCATTAACAAAGCTTGTAGAAGATCCTCCCAATTTGTAGTTCTACAAATTATTGCAATAATTCTCAATAAAGCTTCTTGTGACATCTTCTTTTTATACATTGTAAAAATGGCAGAAGACCAAAGTCCATTTGATTCAATATTTCCAAAAAAAGCTTGGTTGCCATTGTCATCTATCTTAGTACCATAACTTGCAACTTCCATTATTGCAATCCCATTTGCTGTCAAATAATCCTTAACTAGTACTTTCATATTTCCCTTATCAAAGTTAGTTTGGAAAAAATCACTAATATCTTTTAATGCCACTTTTCTATCTTTCCAAAAAATAATGCCTTGTTGCACCATTTCATTAAATTCACTACAATCTTTTTGAGAATGAGAATCATCATCATACCAAATATATCTTTGGACATACTCTTATTTAAAAGTAGCTTTTGAATTCATTGTAGAAGTCTTCTCCTCAAGCCTTATAAGTTTGATTTAAAGATCCTACATTCTGTATATAATATCTTCAATTTCTACATCTTCTTTCTTTAATTTAATTGTTAAAGGTTAGACAATAGGTACTATTGATCGTGAAGTAGGCACTTGAGTTTTTAGTACTTGCAAAACTCTTTCAATATCAATTCTATCCTTTCTCTTTTCCCTTTTTGTAAGCAATTCCATTGCATCTTCAATTTCTTTTTATTTTGTTGTCAAACATCCATCTTCTTCTTTATATTCAAGAAGAATTTCTAACCTTTCTTATAATTTTCCATCAAGTGTTTGAAAAAATAATTCAACCTTGTTCGATCCTAATGTTATTTTTTTACTTTTGATAATTAAGAATATTTCCTCTCAAATTTCCTTAATAATTTAGCAGCTTATAATTTCTTATTAGGATGCTCAATCCATTCCAAAAATAATTTTTTAATGATCCAATCAAAGTCTTTTAAAAAATATTCATCTCTCAATGTATAAGAGAATGTCTCATAAGAACTTCCAAATTGTTCCAAAATCAATTTTACATATTTTTTTTATCTTTGGTATTGTAGCAAGCTCAAATAATAAAATCATATTTTTTTCAAAAACTTGATTCAATTCTATTTTCTATACATAATATCTTAAATATTTAAAAAAATCCCTTCTATCAAACTGGCCAACCTTCTTAACCATTGCTTGCAATGCTTTGATTGCCAAAGCCTCCTTGCAATCATTGCCTTATTGCTGTTGCATATATACTATTAATGCTTGAAACATATTTGCAATATTTGGATCTAGATACATATCTCTTCTACTAGAAGAAAATCCACTTGAAGCTCTGCTTGAAGATCCACTTGAAGCGCCACCCAAAGCTCTATCAAAAACTCCAAATTCAACCTTCTTGTCTTCTTAGACCATCAATTTTAAATAACCACAAATAAAATCCAACACCTTCTATTTCAAACCTTTCATATTAGATTTACCACTTATATTGTATTATATGTTGTCTTGTTTATCAATTAAGCTACTATGAATTTTCTTTGCAAGTCCTAAGCTTAATCAATGAACTTCAATAAGCTATAACTTTTAATTTGACCATCAACTTGGTGTGATTTTTTGCACACAAATGCCAAAATAAGTCTTTTATATGCTCAAAAAATTTCAGCTCAATCCAACTTACAAATTGTACAAAATCAAGCAAAAACCAAATTGATATCACTTGGCTGCCAACTTGAAAGTTGATGCAAATATTTCAACAACAATTTCTCCTTCTCCAGCTGTTAACTTTAGCTAAAAATTGGTATATAGCTAGATCTTTTAGTCTTCTAAAATTGCCAAATTTCACCTTCATTTGACTAATAGATCTTTAGATATTGCAGAAATCTTAAATAATCTTAAACTACTAGCTTCTGGTACTTCTTCATATTAAAGATCAAATAAATCCCAATTGCACTGTTAGATTGTTACAAATTTTTACTTAGTCTTAGCACATTCAATCACCCACATATTATCAAACTTTTAATTGTAGATGTTACACCAATTGCACAAAATAGCCAAGAGTGCTAGTCCTAACTTTATTGTACATAAATCCAATCTCCAATACAAATCTTGATTTTAAATAATTATTGCTAAATTCTTTCAAATCCTATAGAAACAAGTCTAATGCCTTTGGAATATGCTTGAAGCTAGCTCTCTAACTCTTGTAGTTGATCTTCAATGATATTTGAAGATATCTTGTCCTTGGTAGCTATTTTTGTAGCTAGAGGTCTGATTTCGACCATGTCCTATACATGGTCAATCCATGGATATCAATTCTATCTATCCTAAGGATTTTTAAGCTTGATCATATCTTCAACTTAATCCTAATATCAACCATACCAATTATTTATCTCTTTTATTCTATTTTTATTAATTTATGGCTTTTTAAAGATAATGAAAGAATTTCTACAATCTAAAAAGAAAAATTAATAACTAACTTTTATCTATTAGCTATTAAGAGAAGAAAATAATCTAAGAGGCTTTTATAAAACCTTTCTTAAATATCTTGAATTTCTATTGAATCAAGATAATTGAATATTAGATAGAAATTATTTTTATTTAATTTTTTTGCCACATAAACGAGTTACAATACAACATCAATAGGAGTATTTTATTTGGTAGACAAAATATTAGAAGATAAGGTGCCTTTATTATCCTTAAATGTGGCTCAAGTACTAATTGTTTTGTCTAAAAAAGAAGATCTAATAAAGTTGTAAGCTCAGCTTATAATTGAGGATATTGTGGCGTTTGAAGAAGATTTTGTGCCGCAACCACTAATCAAGTCATTAGATGATGAATCTTTAATCATATAGGTGGCTTATTTGATATTGCAAGTAATCTTTAATAAAGGGATATTTTTATAAACTCTTTTTGTCCTAAAATAGAATCAAATTGGACATTAGATAGCAAAGTTTTGTTAAAAAAATGACCTCTTACTTTGGATATGGCCAGATTGAACTAAGAGCATAATTCCTAAGCCAAATTAGAAGGCCTCATTGCTACAATAAGTATACAAGGAACTTGGACATTTTGAAGTGCAATAGATATATTCTATATTATGCAACTAATATTGGTAGAGCAACATATATTAATAGGTCACTACATGTGTTTTTTTGGTGTGAGATATGTGATCAAGTTATATCAAGCTTCAACACTTAATTACTATAGTTATAATCCTTATCCATCATAGATTTGGACTACTATTGATCTTTGGACTTTATTAGGCCACTTGTTGTTATTTCATATAGAACTAAGTATGTATTGGTGATGGTGGAGTATTTCAATGAGTGAATTGAATTTGTGGCTCTATTACAAAATTCTTCAGAATTTGCAACTATGGTTGCTTTGGCTATGTATTGATATAATTTAATATTACAGATAAGATGAAAAAACTATACAAGATTATAATATATGAATCTTATATAGCCTTAATATATCAAAAATTAAAAAGCTTTCAAATAGCTTTTTGTAAAAGATTTTATCCTTAGGTCATCCAAGAATGCTTTTTGAGCGATTTCTTTATTGCTTCAATGTAAAGCAACCTCAAGAACTTTTTAAAACTATTAAGAATTATTAAGAATCATGTAGAACTTTCTACAACCTTCTAAAATCTTTCTTCAATGGATGTTTGTAATATCACCTCTCCCTCGAGTTCTGAGTTTTTTGAGGAGTAATACAACCAATATTGTTTAAAGATAAAGAAAGTCAAAGATGTATCTCATAGTCTTTGCAATATACTCCAATTGCCTTTCTCAAGTTAAAAATTTCATTTGTCCTTATAACCAATGATAATGATTAATACCTTCTATTTGAGACCAAACTTTTACTTTTGTATCTTTATTGCAAACATATTATTTAAATATAACTTCTAAATAATCTTTATAAGTAGATTTAATTTTAATAATAATTACTATTAATTATCTATTAAATATTCTTTGATATCTTTATGATTCAAATTGTTCTTTGTTTTGGAATTGATGGCATAAATTATTTAATTGATATAACCTAACTTGCATGTATAATCATCTTAGCTATCTATAATTAGTATATTAAGTAAAAAAAATCATAAATTCTGGATATAAGAGGTGGTACTAAATATATTATTTATATTATATATGGAGACTAATTTCAAAAAATTTATAATTATTTTTTTTCTTTTCTATAAAGAATTTAAAAAATTAAATAGCATCATACTCAAATTTTTTAATTTAGATGACATTGCAACATTATCAAATAGTTGGCACATGTGTTGTTACTTTGGATTTAGAAGGGTGTTGTGGATAAAATTCCTCTATCTTTTGAAATATATTAATTAAATTATGAGCTGGCTGCCATATAAGATCACTAATGGTATAGCCATGCTTATACTTAAAATACTTTAGTTGTCTTTGTCTTATTCTCAAATCAAACACTTTATACACCTCAAATTCTTCATGATTATCTAATTCAATATAAGGCATTGATACTTATATTCTTCTTAATATGCATGATTTTTTATAAGATTCTTAAAGATAAGTATAAAAAATAGGATGTATCTTCATAAATACTATTAGTTTCAAATAATAAGCAATATGGTTAATTTGATTTTGAATAAAAAATTGTCTTAATCTTTAATAGTCTAATTTATTGTAAGATCAATTGATTTTGATATTGCGTAGAAAGAACCATGCTTTATCACACATATCAATGGCATATTATTCTTTTTAGAACTTATTCACTATTGCTTTATATTATTCTTGATTGTCTTCAAATTGAAATTTTATAATTGAAGGTAATTCTATCAATCAAATAATAAATTTTTTAACTATTAGATTGTCAAATTTAGAAGACAATAATATATTTAATTTTGGATGATATCTATAGTTGACATAGAATAATATTTGTTAAATAGAAGCATGAGTGGTATTGTTGTAAGCAAATTTGACAAGTGGCAAATAGGAAGTTCAATCACCTTGTTAATAATTAATGGTACATCTTAGATATTGCTCCAAAATTTGATTGATTCACTCTATTTGACCATTGGTTAACAGATGGAATGCTAAAGATAATTTAATATCTATTTGAAAGATCTCAAATAATAATTTTTAAAATTTAAATATAAATTGTGGTCTTTGATCTAATATAATATCATTTGATAATCTATGATATCAATAGATATTATCAATTAAGAATTTGGCCATTTCTCCACTTGTAATTATTTTCTTATTAGCAATAAAATATGCTATCTTAATAAATCAATTGACAATTACAAATATAATATTAAAATAATTAGATGATAGAAGATCTATAATGAAATCTATAAAAATAAAAGATTAAGGTTATTTTAAAAGAAGCACTAGTTGAAAAAAATCTATATAGTCTATGTTAAGGATTCTTTGATTTAAAACATATGTCACATGAAAGTACAAATTTATTGATGGTCATCTATATCTAAGGCGACTTGAAACCTTAAGAAAGTAATTCCAATGTCTTATTAAATCCAAAATTTCTAATAGTACAAAAGTCATGGTGTGTTTGCAAAATATAAAAGGCATGCTGGTCCTTTTGGAATATAAAAATATTTTTTAAAATAAAAGTTATTTTTAAATTAAAATTTATTAAAATCATCTCAAATATTATTAGCACATTGATTAACATCAAAGACAAGAAGATATGTAGCTATTGTCATACAAATCTAATCAAAAAGTAAAGAATCCATTAGAATTGATATAGTTGTTGTTCAAAGACAAATATGCTTAAGTTTTAAAAGTATTGTCTATTGTTAGTTGTATGTTGCCTCTCCCTCTTTTAGTGCAAGATATAAGCACTTAAATAAAGTATTTAGTAATCTTTGTTATTTTTTAGATTGATACATGATGTTGAAATTAAAATAAGATAAAGACATATTTTAACAAATTTGGCAACTATTTAAAATACAAGCTGACATAAAATATTTAAGATTTTTGTATTCTCTATAGATAATTGTTAAATGTGAAGCACCTTCAAGCAAATGATGCCATTCTTAGAAAGAATTATTAATGGCCTTGATCTTCTTTGGATCCATCAATAAGTCTTTGTTGGAAATAATATAATCAAGAAACTCCACTTGCAACTCATAAAACATATATTTAACCAACTTGGCATATAATCTAATATCTTGAATTTTTTGTAAAATAAGACAAACATGTTGTTTATACTATTTTTATATTTTTGAATAAATCAAGATATTGTCCAAATAGAAAACAATAAAATTATTAAAGAATTCAAAAAATATATTATTAATTAAATATTAGAAGATTATTAGAGCATTTGTAAGTCCAAATGGCATGACATTATATTAAAAATATCCATACCTTGTTTGAATTGCAATCTTCTATTTGTTCCCTTCTTTAATGCAAATTAAAATGTAGACTTCTCAAAGATCTACTTTTGTATAAATCTTTACTTATCTTAATTGATCAAAAAGTTCAAATATGAATAATAATAGATAGTAGTTCTTTATTCTTGCATTGTTAAGGCTACAATAGTTGACACACATTTATAAGGATTCATCTGTTTTTTTAACAAAAACTATTGAAGTACCAACATGACATTTTAAATGTTGTATAATGTTTTTTTTTTTTAAATTCTTATCAATATATTCCTTCAATTCAGCAAGTTTATTTTGAGATAGAACCAAATGGTAGTTGTTCCTATTTTGAAGTTTAATAGTACAGTCATATGGATGATGCTTTGGCAAGGTATCCATTGTCATGTAGCATAATTTTTAGTGTGAAAATATACTAGGTATCTAGTTATAGAAAACTGATAATTTATTGCCAAAATTCTAATAAATAATTTATTTTTAATAAAAAAAATAAATAGATATATTAATATTATCAAAAAAATTATTATACTATTAAAAATATATTATATTTAAGTATATTTGTATATAAAGTTTTTCTAAGGCATGTAAAAAATCCTTAATACCATTTTCTTTAAAATTACAACTAACCAATTGTTAGTAAGTTAGATTCTCAATAATTTTTTATAAAATTCCATAATCTCTTTTTAAAACCCATCTTTATATTAAAATTTTATTATAGCTCCATATATCTATTTTTTTACCTCCATAAAGCCTTGGCTCTAAAAAAAATACTGTAATTTTTATAAAATACTCAAATTATAACAAAATCTTTTAATACCTCATTTATCCACAAAAGATTGATTTCTTCTAAAACTTTAGAATCCAATAACTCTTGATCCAATTATTCAATTTTTATTAAATTTTTTTAAAGTATAGCTTACATCCTTAAGCTTTATTACAAGAAAATTCAACTATAGATTTGCTTTTGATTGTTTCATATCTCAAAAATCCTAATAAGTGCTTAAAATCCTAGTTTATATACACCCAAGCACTATTTTCTTCATATTCCAAAAATCCAAAATTCTAATGCAATAAAATTTTTATAAATAATTTTATAACATAAAAATATACAATTTTAAAAATTTTGAGCTAAAATCTTATCAAAATATTTATAATACAGCTTAAAATACAACCTCTAATTAAGCAGATTACTTATTGCTATTAGATTGCAAGCATTGACTTCAATTTCTAATATCTCCTTCATTCTAACTTAAAATTTATCAAGCCTTATACAAAATATAGCGAAGAAAGTGTTCTTTCCAATTGCAATGGCCGATCCTTTATTACTTTCTATACATGCTATCCTAATATATGAGGTCTTGTTCAGGAATGCATTGAGCACCTGGCTGTAGAAGATAAAATTGTGTTTGTAAATAATCAAAAAATCCTAATATATTTCACTCATATATGAAGAATATAATTCAAAGTTCAATTGAAAAGTATTTAAAAATACTCCTCTTAATAGCATCAACCATACATATATCCCAATAGCCTCGTTTCTTTTATAATTAAGCAATTTTTATTTTTTTTTACAAGCCCTAATCCTAATTAGTGAGCTTTGTTAAGCTATAAATTTTAATCCAACTGTCCACTTAGTGTGTAATTTTGCACACAAATGTTAGTATAAGCCTTCTACATGCTCAAAAAAATTCAGCCTAATCTAACTTACAGATTGCGAGAAAATGCCCAAAATCCGCACTAATGACACTCGGCTGCCAACTTGAAAATTAATGTAGAAATTCCAATGGTGATTTCTCCTTCTTCAACTATTAACTTTAGCTCAAACTTGGTTTTTAGCTTGATCTCTAAGTCTTCTATGACCATGCCAAAATTTATGATGATCCAATTTGTAGATCTTTAGTTATTATAGAAACCCTACCCAACTCTAAACTGCCAACTTTCGACAACCCTTTGTATTAAAGCCCAAATATCTCTTGATTGCATAATTAGATTAATAAAAAACCTTTTTACATACTTAGCACATCCAACAATCCAAAAAATATCAAATTTTGAACTATAGATGCTATACAAATTGCACAAATCACTCAAGAATGCAAGCCATTATTGTCTCATAAAAAAACCTAAAACACCAGTATAAACCCTAACTTTGAACAATGATTGCAAAGTCATCCAAAATCCTATAGTAACAAGCTTAACATCCTTAGAATAAGCTTCAAGCTAGCTATCCAATTTTAAAATCCAATCTGCAAAATCCCCCATACATTGTCCTAGGCAGCCATTTTTGTCACTAGAGGTCTTATTTTATCCCTGTCCTATAAACGGCCAACCCCCGGGTATCAATCTAACATATCCTAGGGATTTTATAGCCTGATCCTACCCTCAACTTAATCCTAGTATCAATCATACTAGTAATTTATCCTTTTTATTATATTTTTATCATTTTATGGCCTTTCTAAGGTAGTAAAAGAATTATTATAGTCTAGAAGGTAAAATCACTAACTAATTCTTATGTACTAGCTATTAAGTGAAGAAAATAAACTAAGAGGCTTTCATAAAAATCTTGTTAAAATATGTTGAATTCTTGTTGAACTAAGATAATAGAGTATTAATTGAAAAATCATTTTTAATCATAGTTTCACCATATAATCGTGTGAGAATACGACAACGTAAGTTATACTCTAAAAAGTGACAATAGATACAAATTTGATATTTTGATTTTGAGTGCTTATATCTTCTTTATAAAAAGTCCAAATTATTCAATTTTTACACCAAAACCATAGCAAAAAATCTAAACTTACTAATTCTAATCTTTGATGTTCAAATGCCTTCAAGAGAGAAATCCCAATTCCTAATAAGGCCTTAGGCAACCTCCTTAAAGTCCATTAGACATGACTTTTAGCTAATAGGAATAGAAATTTCTAGTATCAATTTCTATTTATCCACATGGATGGCTTAACTATTCTTTTTTATATTAATTTTTTTTAATCCTTTTTTTAATAAGATTTATATAATATATTTTTTAAATATCAAATAAATAAAATAAAGTAAGATTTCAAGGATCACCAATGTCTAAAAAAGGTGATTCAAAAATATATAAAAGTTATTATTAATATAAAATCAATCTCAAAAGTTATTATTATAAAAAAAAAAATTGTATAAACCTCAATAATAGTCTTTTTAAATAAATTTCTTCTAAACTAATAATCCAACCATATTTTGTAATGAATAAAAATCTAGTGATATGGCTCTCATTTAATTACATAATAAATTATATATTAAATATATATTTATAATATTTTCCTATGGTAGCCAAACTACAACACGATACTGTATTTTTCTTTTTAAATATATCTTAAAAATCTTTATAACATTCCAAAATGGTTATTGATATAGTCACCTCATTAAACATTAAAATTGCATAAATTAAAAAAAAAACAGCCTTCTTTTGATGCCCTTATAAATATTCTTATTTTAATAAATAAAAATTTTATAGCTTCAAACTTATGAGATTCATGAGATCTTATAATAGGTTTTGTATAAATAAGTTCTATTATAGAAAATATTATTTTATAAGATGCATAGTTTATATGTAGATTATACCTTTCAAGCCAAAAAAGTCCTAATATAATTAAAGTAGACAATGACTTGATAATATTAAATATGATTTAATTATTATGATTTTCTATTGTTATTTCTAATAAGATTGTTTTATAAGTAACATTTCTAAATAATAAGGGCCAAACATCTATAACTTCTATATAGAGAGATGTAGATTTTTTAATCATAGAAATTATATGATTTCTTAAAAATTCTTAATCAATAAAATAAGCAAAGGCTCTTGAGTCTAATAAAGCAAGGATTTTGAATTTTTGAGAGTCTCAATAGATTGGTATGATAAAATAATAAAAAAGATTGGTAGATAATATAAGACTTATTTTTTCTTGAGAAGTAAAAGAGTTTAACTATTCAATTCCTCTTATAATTGGACGCTTTTGTTTTTTAGCAATGTATTTATTAATATGGATGCACTTTTTATATGATGGCTACATTGGCTTTTTTTAAGACAATTTTCAACTTTGTGGCTAATCTTTCTACAATGTAAGTACAAACCTTAATTCTTTTGTCTTTTTTTTTTTTTTTTTTTTTTTTTTTAATCTAAAATAATATTTAAAATGAATCACATCAATTTGCATGTCTTCTATTTCCAAATGATTGTTAGAGTTGGATGATGTAGAAGTCACTAAGTAATAGGTGCATAGCTATAATATACTTAAAAAATATTTGTCTTGTCAATGTTGAAATAATTGATTGTTGTATCTCATAATTTGGTTGATTGCTTCATTAAGAGTTTGAAGATCAGACATAAATAATAATAGATCTTTTTTATCATCTTATAATTTCTAATAAAACTAATTTATTAATACATCTTCATTCTAATTGATATCACATGCTATTTATCAAAATTTTAAAATATAAACAAATACAAAACATATTTTTTATCAAAGAGCTTAAATTTTAGTTATAGCAGAATATATTTTATCATATTTTTCAAATGCTTTTGCAAGTATTGCCAAAAATATTTCAATGTTATGCAATATAGAAGAATTTTTTTCAAATAATAGAACAAATTAAGATAAAGCTTGATTTGAGAGCAAGATTCTAATTAGACCAACATAAGATACTTTTTTGGAGTTGTCACACACATAGGATTTATTCTAATAATTATCTAGATAACATAGATAGATAGAAGTAGACAAAAATAGATTAATTTGATAATATCTTATAGAGAATCTTTTTAAAAGCTTCATAGATACAATTTCATCTTTATTCATGTTTATAGGTAATTAATAGGTTAGAAACTTGGCCAACAAGTTGTCACATGTTGTACATGTTGATAGCTTGTGGAACAAGCTAATTATATGGTGTACATATAGAAAACTTGTCTTGTAAGTTTGACACATATCTTACACATTAAACATGTATTGGAGGCTATATAGAATATTGCCACATAACTCTTAGATAGATAGTATATATAGAAATAAGAATTAAGTCTTCTTTACTCTTATTAATTTTTTTTTTAATCCTAATCTTATTTTAAGAGTCTTTATTTTTTTATTTTTGGCAATAGCCATTTTAATTTAATATTATAATATTTTTGAATGATTCTGTATTCCTTTCAAATGACATGTGAGAATAAAATTCACCTCTCAATCTAAATTACAAGATGGCCTCACTTAAGAGTTGCTTGTAATTGATGGTATAAAATGAAGGGAACAATCAACAAGAACAAAGAAAAGAATAATACAAAACAAGTGAAATAAATGGTAACAAGTAAGTATACAATTTAAAACTAGGTCTCAGTCTATTTACTATATTTTTACCTAATAAAAAATAAAAGTAAAAAATAAAATTTATATTTTTAAATAGATAATTTTTTTATCTTCTCAATGATATAAAAAGTATATAAATTTAAGTTACTATGAATAAGTTATGATAGTTCAAAGCTATAAAGGTAAATAATAGAAAAATTAAGTGAGTAATTTTTACCTCAAGGATAATTTATTTAAGAGATCATGAACTTGAACCTCACCAAGGCTCACAAGTAGTGTATAAGGATGTCTTAGAGAGGTCATGAGGCCTTAGTCTTATCCTCCTACCTACATCCAAGATGCCACAATCTATATGGAATTTATGCACCTCCTCTCTTATAAGGATTATACTAGCTGTTGGTCCTCCTATTTTCTATTAGTAAAATTTATTTTTTTACGTTTTTGACTTCACCATGGTGTTTAAAAACATCCAATTAGTCTAAGAATCTTGTATGGCCTTCAAATCTTGCTCCATTTCTTCATAATAGCTCCCAAGGTGGTAAAATTTATTTTTACCTAAGTCTTTGAAATTATTCTAAAAATTCCTAAAAAACTCTAAATAAATTTTAAATAAATTCTAAAAATCTCTATAATATTTTTAAGATGATAAATTCAATTTAATACTATTTAATTCTATCTTGGTTATTTTTTATTATAATAAAATAAATTAAAATTAATTTAAAATCTTATTTTTTGCATAAATAATTACAAAGACATGATGTTTTTTTTCTCATGCTTCTTCTACCTATTAAATAATATTTAAATGTTTCTTATAAGTGATACATATAGATAGAAGGCCACTATAAACATTGGTCTTAATAACTAAATACTAATTTTTTTAATTAAAAAAAAATTAAAACAACTAAGATAATTGACTCTAAGACTTACTAAGACTCTAATTTTATGACTTTTTTCTAATAAGACTCTTATAACTTATTGTAAGTCCCACCAATAGATCTTAATTGGTGGATTGATTAAAAATATAGTCTTAAGTCATTTAATTATACAAATACTATGGTTAGAGAGTCTTTTTGATTATTTAAGTTTTTATTAGAATTTAGAAATATTTATAAATATAAAATTCTTAATAAAAGGAAATTTATAAAAATATAATCTTAATAAGTCTTGGAGGCAATTATTTTAGTTGGTTTAGTATTTTTACTCATTATTAAATATTAAGAGTTAGTTATTAAGACCAATGTTTATATTGGCCTTCTATCTATATTTATTATTCATTAAAAATTAATAAATATTATTTAATAGATAAAAGAAGCATGAGAAAGAAATCTCATGTCTTTTTAATTATTTTTGTAGAAAATAAGATTTTGAGTTGATTTAAATTGATTTTATTATTATAAAGAATTTCCAAAGTAGAATAAAATAGTCTTAAATTGATATTCTAATCTTAGAAATATTATAGAGATTTTTAGAATTTATTTAGATTTTATTTAGAATTTATTAAGAATTTTTAGAGCACTTTTGAAGACTTTGGTAAAAATAAATTTTATCACCTTGGGAGCTATTATGAAGAAATGGAGTAAGATTTGAAGGCCATACAAGGTTCCTTGACTAATATGGTATTTAAAACACTATGGTGAAGTCAAAAATATAAAATTATTAGTTCTATTAGTATAAAATAGGAGGACCAGTAGCTAGTGTAATCCTTGTAGGAAGGGAGGTGCACAGATCCTATATGGGTTGTGGCACCTTGGATGTAGGTAGGAGGATAAGACTAAGGCCTCGTGGCCTCTCTAAGACACCCATATACACTATTTGTGAGCCTTGGTGAGGTTTGAACTCATAACCTTTTAAATATGTTAGTCTTGAGATAAAAAAATTTCACTTATTTTTTTCATTATTTACCTTCTATCTTTGAATCATCATAACTTACTCATAATAACTTAGATTTACATGTTTTTTATATCATTAAAAAGATAAAAAATTACTTACTTAAAAATATAATTTTTATTTTTTATTTTTATTTTTTACTAGGTAGAAATTCAGTAAACAAACTGTGACTAGTTTTGTAGTATGCAATTACTTAATTGCACCTATTTTATTTTTTTTGTATTATTCTTCTCCTTCATTGTTGTTTATTCCTTCTTATACATCACACCACAATTTATAAGCAACTCTTAATTGAGGCCACCTTATAATTTGAATTAAGGAGTGAATTTTATCCTCACACTTATAAATTCTTCTAAATTCTAATGAATTATTAAATGACCAAATAAAATCTCTAATCTTAATATTTTGATATTTAAATAATTTAAAATTTTAATTTTAATTAATCTAAAATTATAATTTTAACTAATCTACTAATTAAAATTCATTGGTGGGACTCACATGACACAAGAGTATTTTGGTACTTTGATTATTTGTGATTCATGTCATTGATAATTTGATAAGAGTATTAATTTATTGTTATTATTTTATATTTTAGAAGTGAGTAGATTATTCCACTTTTATTTTTATATTTGATAGTTATGGACTATCCACCTTTAAATTAATATTCTTTGCTTTTTAACCTTGATTTTTTCTTTAAAGAAAGTGGATCACCCTTCTTTGTAGAAATTTTTATTTGATATTAGAGGTTGTAAATTATCCTCCTCTAATTTAAATTGTGGATTTGTTAAATTATTTAAGATAGAAGAAAAAATTATGGATACTACACTTAGTGGAAGTGAAAATAGATTTGTAACTATTATAGATCTTTAAAAGCTTGTCAATACTCTTAGAATAGAAATTATAGATGCACTTCTATCTAAAAGTGCTCTTTCTTGATTTATACTTTTGATGGAAAAAGATTCACAATTTTTTTATGAGTTGAATTCATTCTTTGAAGTGTTTACAATAACATTTGAAAAAAGTGATTAAGAAAGGATAGTAGAGACCAAGCTCTTATTTTTATGATAAGGATCATGGTCAATCGTAATATATTCTATTGAATTCCAAAACCTTGCATGTGATGCAGAATAGAATGACAAAGTCCTTATCAATTAATTTTATTATGGATTGAAAGATAATATCAAAGATTTATTATTAACAATATCAAAAGCAAATTTCTTAGAATAATTTATTATTCAAGCTATTATATGTGACAATCAATTATTTGAAAGGCATCAAGAATATAGATTTGGCTAAAGAGAAACAAGTCAATTAATGATAATAGTTCCTAAATTTTTAAAAACTTATTTGATTAGATCAAAACCAATGCAAATTGATATGATATATTTTAAATCTTTCACTAAGCAAAAAAAGATTTGACATTGTCAAGAGGGTCTATATTTATATTATAGAGAAGCTAAGCATACTGCTCAATATAATTCAAAGAAGGAATGCAAGTACAAAATGAGGAGCATGGTTACTAGAAAAAATAATGTATTAAAAAATAAATTTTTTAGCTACAATAGGAATCAAGTAGTTGAAATCATATATAATATTTAATAAAGATCTTAAGAACATATACTTTTGAAGTTTACAAAACCTTACAAAATATTCTAGAGATTTTTTAGTTATTGGAAGTTGCTTGAGGAGCTTCCTAATTGATGGAAGTAGCTCGAGAAGCTTTGTAGTTAATAAAAGAAGCTTGAGAAGCTTCCAAGTTGGTAGAAAGAACTCAAGAAGCTTCAAAGTTCGTAGAAGTTATTCAAGAAGCTTCTTAGTTTGATGGAAGCCATTCAAAAAGCTTCCTAGATAGGGGTATATATTGGAGTTAAGGCTGAAGAATTCTTCAATGTCAATAATGCATCTCTTAGAATTCTAGTGTACCTTTCTTGGTGTTGTTTGTATAATTATGCAAATAATTTAAGTCATTATCAATTTCTTCTTGAAACTTTTTTTTGCTTCAAGTTTCTTATCATAATATATTCTTATATTTTTAATCTTAAATATTATAGACAAATGTATTTAAAATAGTTTTATCTTAAATATTATAATTAGATCCTTCTTGTTAGAGAGTAGATTACTCTTCTTTTTGAAGGTATAGTAGCGCTTTAGAGGTTGCAGATTATTCTCTTTTAAATTGATATTTCTTTCATTACAATATTAGAACTTTATTCTTCTTGCGAGAGAGTGGATCACCCCTTTTCTTAAAGATCTTAAGATATTTTAGAGGTTGCAAATTATCTTCCTCTAAACTAATATTATTTTCTTATAGATTTTTTTTTTTTTTTTTTTTTTTTCTTAGAAAGGTTAGAGATGAAGACATTAGTATGACCAATTTTTTTTTTGTTCAAGTTAGATTCTATTATAAGCACTCTTATTACTTTATCTACTAGGATTGTAAAGATTGAAGGAATTGTTACAAAACTTCATAATGATACAACATCTAGAGTACCACAATCTAAATTGTATCTACCTCCAACTTCTGCACTTGAGGATATAATATTATCTATACTGCACTAAAAAAATCCATTTATTCAGTAATGTAAAGACCCTCAAGTTAGTCTTTTGGAAAAATATAATAGTATATATTTAATATTTTAAAGATTTATCAATCAAATTTGATTGATAACTATTTTACAATCTAATTCTTATTTGACAAAAGAATCATAAGTTGAATTGATTAACACCTTGCTTATGAGATAAGCATTATTACAATTTGCTTCTTTATTTGAAAAAAAATTACCAATTTTAAGCAACTTTGAAGCTTTCATAGAAGCATTTACAAAAGCATTTGAAGAATATAATAAGGCTCGTTGGTTAATAGCCAAGATTTGAACATTGCAATAAAAGGTCTGCTCCACATCAGTCTATGCATCTGATTTTAGACAATTAGTGTAGAATATTAATTAAGATGAAGAAGCCTTGATGAATTAATTTTATTAAAAATTAAAAGACAATGTGAAGGATTTGTTATTATTGCTTATAGATTCATAATCACTCAATAAAGCCATCAACCAAGCCATGAAATATGATAATTAACTATTTCAAACATTGCAACAATTGAACAATTCAACATTGCAAAAATATTGAATTTCTTCTTTTTTTGCTCAACCTGCTCACTGCTTTATAATTCTTTTGTATTTTGGCCCTCAAAAGCTTCAAACAATTGCCTTATTAGATTTAAAGGTGTCTGCTTGTTTCTTAGATGAGACATTTGTTAAGCTTCATAAAATTCCTCTAGTACAAAAATCCAAACTTGTTCATGTAAAAGTAATAGATGGATGATTTTTATCCTTTGGTAGTATCATTCATAAAACAACACCTATAGAAGTGGCATTTTAAGACCATAGCAGCTATATAATTGTGCCATAGATCTTCAAGAAGGAATACAACTATCTTTTGGCCTAATTTATAACCTTTCTTAAAATGAGCTTTTGGCATTGAATGATTATATTGATGAAAACCTTATAAAGAATTTCATCAGATATTCAAAGTTTCCAATAGATGTACTTATATTGTTTATAAAGAAAAATGATGGTTCCTTGCATATATACATTGATTATTGAAGATTGAATAAGATAATAGTAAAGAATTGTTATCTACTACTATTAATCTTAAGACTTTTGGAACAACTTGATTAAACTAAGATCTATACTAAGATAGATTTTTATAGAACATACAACTTGGTACAGATCAAAGAAGGAGACAAATAGAAGACCACATTTTAGACAAGGTATGGACATTTTGAATATAATATTATATCCTTTGGATTAACAAATACACCCGCTATCTTTCAATAATTAATAAATGATATCTTTTGAAAATATTTAAATAAGTTTGTAGTGATTTATCTTAATGATATCTTGATCTATTCAAGAAATCTAAAAGAATATAATAAGTATGTAAAGTTGATATTATAAAAGCTACAAGATACAAATTTGTATGCCAAGCTAGTAAAATATATATTTCATTAATCAAAGATGGAATTTTTGGAATATATTGTATCTACTAAGGATTTGATGATGGATCCTAAAAAGGTGGAGGTAGTTACACAATGGACCATTTCAAAGATTGTAAGAAACATACAATATTTTCTTGGATTTGCCAATTTCTATCAGATTTTTATAAAAAAATTATTCTTAAGTTGCCACCCCTCTTATTTGATTGACATGTAAGGATAAGTTAAAATAGAGGCCTCAAGTAGAAAAAGCATTCCAAATATCAAGACAATGTTTACTATAGCTGTAATTTAGATGCATCTAAATTTTATAAAACTATTCTATATAGAGACTAATACTCTAAATTTTGCACTAGAGATTATACTTTCACAAATGGATATAGATAATAAATTCTATTCTATTATATTTTATTTTCAAAAAAAATTTGTTGTTAAAATCAATTATAAAATCTATGATAAAAAACTTTTTGCTTTTGTAGATTCTTTTCAAAAATGGTGTCATTTTTTCAAAGGAGCAATACATCCTATGATTGTATACGTAGATCATAAGAATTTAGAATATTTTATGTTAACTTAGATTCTTAATTGTCGTCAAGCTTGATAGAATATGTTATCATATCAATTTAGCTTTGTTATTACTTATTGACCTAAGAAGCAACAAGAATTGTTTGATATTTTATTAAAAAAATCATATCTTGTATCAAGGGTAGGAGAGGCAATATTTGATTAACAATATGCAATTTTATTAAAGACACAACAATTTTTCCTTTGCGCTTATTGATTTTAACTTCCTCAATAAAATATGTTGTCATGTTGTAGTTTGGCTACCATGTGAAAAAATTATATATATATATTTAATATATAAATTATATAATTATATAATTAAGTGAAAACCAAAACAATGGATTTTATTGCTTACAAGATGTGATTAGGTTGTTAATTTGGAAAGAATCTATCTAAAAAGGTTATTATTGAGATTTATACAACCTTATTTTTTTTTTGGTAGTGACTTTTGAAGTTGATTTTACATTAATTATAACTTTTATTTATCTTAAATCACTTTTGTTAGACATCGGTGATTCTTAATATCTTATTTGCTACTTTTATTTGGTGTTTAGAACACATAATATATAAATCTTATATTGATTATAAGATCTTGAACATACAAAGAGCAATAGAGGATTAGCAACTGGGGTTGGAAAGAGCACTTTCTTTGCTATACTTTTTGTATATGGCTTGATGAAATCTAAGTGGGATGAAGGAAATATTGAGAGTTGAAGTCAGTGCTTGTAAGCTAGGAGCAATAAGTGGTTATGTTTTGAACTATATCTTAGGTAATTTGATAAAATTTTGGTTCAAAATTGTTAAAAGTATATATATTCATATCACAAGATTATATGCAAAAATTTTGTGGCATTAGGATTTTGGATTTGTGAAATATGAAGGAAATAGTGCTCAGGTGTCTCTGAGCTAGGATTTTAAGCACTTGCTAGGATTTTTAAGATATTAGACGATTGGCAATGAATTTATAATTGATTTTTTTTTTTTTTTTTTTTTTTTTTTTTTTTGTGAAGCTTAAGAAAATTATCTATACTTTGAAGAAAATTTTATAGAAATTAAATAGCTACATCAAGACTTATTGAACTCTAAAGTTTTGAAAGAAATAAATCCTTGAGAATGAATAAGATTTTGAAAGTTTTTGTAGCAATTTGAGCCTTTTTGTATAAACCTATTTAAATATAAAAGGATTTATCAATAAAAATAATCTTTCATAATATTATTATATTATTTTTTCTTTTTATTAAAAACAAATCACTTATTAGATTCTTACCAATAAATTTTAAGTAAATTCTCAACATCCAAGTACCTAGTGTATTCTTAGATAGAAGACCATGCCACACAACAACATGCTGCAATCACTAATGATGCTTTAGCCCTTAATATCAAGCATCATTTCAATGAAAATGCTAACAAGTTCAAGCTTGAGAAAGATTTTATATATTTTGAAGAACGTTTGTATATTCCAAAAGAATCAACATGATCGTGTATTCTTTAATCTTGCCATGACTTTCCAACTATGGATCACTTTGAATTTAATAAGATCTTAAAACTTATTTTCTAAGATTTTTGGTGGCTTAAAATATGAAAGGCTATGAAAGACTTTGTGTTTTCTTATAACATCTATTTAAGGTTCAAGAATCCTCAACATTGTCCTTATAAACTCTTACAATCTTTGTCTATTCTAAGATAGTTATGGTCTTTTATCTCAATGGATTTAATCACGGATCTATTATCAACCAATTCATTAGACAACATCCTTGTGGTGGTTGATCAACTCACAAAGATGGCTCATTTTATTCTTTGTCAGAAGACTACTTTTATTGAAAAAACAGTGTCATATTGTAATACATTTATGTAGTAAAAAATATGAGCAATATTCATTTTTACTTAATATTCAAATATCTTAGTTTAATAGGAACTAGAGATACTTATGAAAGATTTTATTAAAGCATCTTAGATTATTTTCTTGTTTTAATAGCTAATAGATAAAAATTAGTTATTAAATTTTTCTTCTAGGTTATAGAAATTTTTTCACAACTTTTGAAAAGCCATAAGTTAATAAAAATAGGATAGGAGAGATAAAAAGTTAAAATGATTAATACTAGGATTAAGCTTAAAAATCCATAAAATAAGTTAGATTGATACCTCAAAGTTGACCGTATATGAGACATGGTCAAAATCAGACCTTTAGCCATAAAAACGGCCACCAAGGGTAGGGTGTCAAGTCATTTGAAGATCAGCAACTAGGATTGGAGAGTAGGCTTCAAGCTTGTACCAAGGACATTAGGCTTGTTTCTATAGGATTTAGAAGGACTTAGCAATCACTATCTAAAGTCAAGGTTTGTATTGGAGGTTAAGTTTTTATGCAATAAAGTTAGGACTAGTACTTTTAGCTATTGTATGCAATTGAAGTGACATCTATAATTAAAAATTTGATATTGTGTGGAAGATTAAGTGGGCTAAAATTAAATAAAAATTTATAACAATCTAATAGTGCAATTGAGATTTACGTGATTATAAGTATGAAGAGATACTGTCACGGACATAAGATTTATTCCAATAAATTATTTAAGTAATATAGACCAATAAAAGTAGGTAAAATAAGTTGATATGATAATATCTGATAGAAAAGCTTCTTAGAAGCTTCATAGATGTGGAATCACTTTTATACATGTCTATACATGATTAGTAGGTTAGAAACTTGGTCAACAAGCTAGCCACATGGTACACATGTTGGTAGCTTGTAGAACAAGCTAGCCATATGTCACACATATTGATAGCTTGCGGAACAAGCCAAGTATGTGGCGCACATGTGGAAAACTTGTCGTGCAAGTTTGACACGTGTCTTGCAAATTAGAGATGTGTATGAGATCCTATAGAATACTGCCACGTAATTTTTAATTAGAAAGTGTTTATAGAGGCAAGAGTGAAGCCCTCTTCACTCTTGTCAACTCCTTTCCTAATTTTATTCTAGTTTCAAGAGTCTTCATGTTTCTAGTCTTTGGCAATAACCATTCCAGTTTCCCTTTGAATATACATACTTTCTGATTTTTATTTTGTGATTTTTCTTTGATATAGTTTTGATTAAATTATACATCTTTTTCTAATTTATGTCCTTGATAGATTGACAAGAATATACATACAATATCAAAGCTATGTCTTTTCTTGATTAAGAGTGGATTACCCCTTTTTCTTGATAAGACATAAGTATTTTAGAAGTTACGGAGTATCCACTTCTAAACTGATATTGTTTCTAGAATTTTTTCTTTTGAGTGTGTTATTCTGCATTTCTTGAAGTGAGAGTAGATATCTTCCTTCCTATTATATTATCATGGCAAAACTTGCGGAAATGAAGAGTGCAATGGCACAAATGCAAGAACAAATGAGAGAGCTAATGCTTGCAATGCATCAACTCAGTTTACCACCACAAGGAGCAACAAGATTAGCAAGAAGTGAAGATATAGAAATGGTTGGAGTTGTGTCAATATCTACACCAAACCATACTACTTCACCTATGCTGGAGCACCATTCAAACATTAAAGAACCAAAAATTAGTTTGCTTGAGAAGTTTGATGGCACAAGATCTAAATTTCAAGGATTTGTCAATCAGGTACAATTGGTGATTGAACTTCAACCTCAAAGTTATCCTATGCAAGGATCTCAAGTTAGGTTTATTGGAACGTTATTTTTGGAATCTGCTTTATTGTGGTTTTATCTTTTTTTGAACAATATAATCTAATATTGGATAATTTAGAGGCATTTTTAGCGGAATTTTGATCTATGTATGGAGAATATGATGCAATCCGTGTTGCAACCAACAAGATTTGCATCCTATAACAAGGCAATCAATCAGTGTTGTTATACACTTCACAATTTTGACAACTAGCGACTGATGTCAAGTGGAATGATACTGCACTCATCAGCTAGTTTCTCTACGGATTACAATATGAGGTAAAAAAATTAATGCTCAATTTACTTGATCCTCAAACATTGAATCAAGCAATTGATTTTGCTATGAACTATGACAATCGACTTTTTGAGTTTTGATGTGAAAGTCATACAAGAAAGCCTCAATATTATTATTCAATAGCAATATCAACGTCTTCACAAAATATACATTTAAAAGTAAAAGATATATAAATTGATGTGGTACGTTTTAAATCTCTTAGTGAACAAGAAAAGATTTTACGTTGTCAAGGAGGATTATATTTATATTATGGAGAACCTAAGCACACTGCTTAACATTGTCTGAAGAAACGATATAACTACAAAATGAAGAGTACGGTTGTCAAAGAAGACAACATGTCGGAAAACGAATTTGTCCAACTACAATAGGGACCGTGCAGCTAGAATCTTGTACAATTCCTAGTGAAGGTCCTATTCTCTCCTCTGAACCCTCTCCTTGTTTTATAATAGATGTATATTTAGGACCAAAAAACTACAAAGCCTCTGTCTTATTAGATTTAGGAGCCTCAGTATGCTTTCTAGATGAACAATTTGTTAAGAATCGTAAAATATATTTAGTACAAAAAACTAAATTCGTACATGTAGAAGTCATAGATGAGTGTCCATTGTCTTCTGGAGATGTCACTCATGAAACCTGTCTCATAAAAATAACAATAGATGGTCATAATAGCTACGTAGCCTTTAACATAATTAAATCTCCGTCTAATCTAATTATTTTAGGTTTATTATGGCTAGAAAAATATAACCCTCAAATAGATTGGAATTCTCATAGATTTAACTTTCCTAAGAATATCATTAAACATCTTGCCGATCAAATAAAAAGCTATAAACATAGTATAGTAAAATCTATACTTATAGGTGCAAAAGCTTTTATAAACGCAACGAAAGAAGGATCAACTTTTGCTATTTATGCCACATCCGTTTTTGATGGTGGAAAGACTTTAAGTGGCATTCCAAGCCAATGTCTAGATTATTAGGACATTTTTGAAAAAAAAAAATGTAGATATTCTTCCGAAACATTGTCCATATGACTATTTAATCGACCTCAAGGAAGAAACTCAACCACCATTTGGACCAATCTACAGTTTATCACAAGATGAATTGGCTGAGCTCAAGACGTATATTGACGAGAATTTGGCCAAGAATTTCATATGCCATTCTAAATCTCCAGCAAGAGCTCCAATTCTATTTATGAAGAAAAAAGATGGATCATTGCGGATGTGTGTTGACTATCAACGACTTAACAAGATCACAATCAAGAACAAATATCCATTACCTTTGATATCAGGACTCCTTGACTAGTTAAATCAAGCTAAGATCTATATAAAAATAGATCTAAGAGGAGCATATAATCTAGTACGCATCAAAGAAAGAGATGAATGGAAAATTACGTTTCGAACCAGGTACGGACATTTTGAATATAATGTCATGTCTTTTGGACTTACAAATGTACGAGCTACTTTTCAACATCTCATAAATGATATTTTTTGTGAATTCCTAGACAATTTTATCATCTGCTACTTAGACAATATTTTGATTTATTCTAAGAACATAGAAGAACATGAAGTATATGTTTGTCAAGTATTACAAAAACTTAGAGATGCGAGATTGTACGCCAAGATGGAAAAGTGTATATCTCACACTACTCAAGTCGATTTCTTAGGATACATGATTTCAAATGATGGTCTCATGATGGATTCTAAGAAAGTCCAAACAATCATGAATTGAAAGATTTCAAAGACGGTAAGAGATGTCCAATGTTTTTTGAGATTTGCCAATTATTACCAAATCTTCATCAAAGACTTCTCTCAAGTTGCAGCTCCACTTACACGTTTGACTTGAAAAGACAAATTCCAATAGAATCAAGAAGCAAAAGCAGCATTTGAAGCTTTGAAGACATCGTTTGTTTTCTGCACCAATCTTGTATCATGTTAACTTTTCTAAGGCATTTTTTATGGAAAAAGATGCATCAGACTTTGCCTTGAGTGCGATTTTATCACAAATGGGAAGAAATGATAAACTTCATCCAGTAGCTTTTTATTCAAGAAAATTCTCAGCAGCCGAGATCAATTATGAGATCCATGACAAAGAACTTCTTGCAATCGTGGATTCTTTTCAAGAATGGCATCATTATGTAGAAGGCGCTTCTAGTCCAAACATTGTATATATGCATCACAAGAACCTCGAGTATTTTATGTCGGCACGCATGTTGAATTGTCGTCAAGCTCGTTAGAGTATGTCTTTCTCAAGATTCGAGTTCATTATCACTTATTGGCCAAGAAAACAACAAGGTTTATCTAATGCCCTTTCTAGACATTGTTGTGTTATGGTTTGGCTACTATGTGAAAAAATTGTACATGTATATTTAATGTACAATTTACTACATAGCTAAATGAAAGCCATATCAGTAGACTTTTATTGATTATAGGATGTGATTAGATTGCTAGTTTAGAAAAGATCTATTAAAAAGATTATTATTAAGGTTTATATGACCTTATTTTCTTTTTAGTAGTGACTTTTGAAGTTGATTTAATATTGATAGTAACTTTTGTATATCTTAAGTCACCTTTGTTAGACATTGGTGATCCTTAAAATCTTATTTACTTCTTTTATTTGGTGCTTAAAGCACCAAGTATGTAAATCTTATAAGAAGAAGAGTTAGAAAAGGGTCTTTAGTGTAAAAAGGGTAGTTTGGCCATCTATGTGGATGAATAGAGGTGGATGATAGAAATGTCTATTCTAATTGGCCAAAAATCATGCCCAATGGACTTCAAGGAGGCTGTCCGAGGGTTTATTAGGAGTTAGGGTTTTTTTTCGGAAAGGAGTCGAATATTAGAAGCTAGGATCATAAGGTTTAGATTTTTGGATCTGGTTTAGGTGCAAATTTTGTGTAATTTTTACTTTTAATGAAGAAGTTATAGGCGCTCAAAGTTAAGGTGTTGATTTTGGACGTACTGTCACTCTTTTGGTTATAACTCGCACATACAAAGAACAATCATAGATCGGCAATTGGAATTGGAGAGAACACTTTCATGGCTACACTTTTTATGTATGGCTTGATGAAATCCAAGCAAGGATGAAGAAGATATTAGGAGTTGAAGTTAGTACTTACAAACTTAAGGGCAGTAAGTGACCTGCTTATATAGTGGTTACATTTTGAGCTATACCTTAGGCAATTTCATAAATTTTTGACTCAAAATTTTTAAAAATATATATATTTATGTCACAAGACTATGTGCAAAAATTTTGTGGCATTAAGATTTTGGATTTGTGAGATATAAGGAAAACAGTGCTAAGATGTCTCTGAGCTAGGGTTTTAAGCATCTGCTAGGGGTTTTGAGATATCAGATGATTGAAAACTAATTTATGATAGATTTTTTCTTATGGTAAAACTTCAAAAAATTATCTACACTTTAAAGTAAATTTTATAGAAATTAAAAAGTTGAATCAAGAATTATTAGACTCTAAAGTTTAGCAAGAAATAAGTCCTTGCAAGTGAATAAAGTTTTGAAGGGTTTTTGTGGAAATTTGAAACCTTTTTGTATAAACCTACTTGAATACAAGAGGGTTTATATACATAACTTCTCTTTTGTGAGATTTTTGTATTATTTGTCTTTTTTATTGAGGACAAATTATTTGTTGAATTTTTGCCATCAAATTTCAAGTAAACTCTCTACAGCCAAGTACCCAATGTATTCCTAGATAGAGGCCATGTCATTCAACAACGTTCTTATTTTACACCAAAAGAAGGAGTTACAGCTTTTTAGCAACAAAGAACAGTCTTTTTGAAACCAAAGCAGTTTCATCTTCGAGCAATGAAATCAACATTGATTGTAAATTCAACTTTTTTCAAGCAAATTTAGTCAAGTATGTCCTCAGACCCTCTTGTTCATGATATCAAAAATAATTCTTCTAAGATTCATGCTTCTTCTAGTTTCGAGTTCAAGAACAATCTACTATATTTCGAAGGATGCCTTTATGTTCCAGAACGAGAAGCACGTTGTCGTGAAGTAAATACATCCATATATAGAAATCTAACTTAACTATCTTTTCTTCAAAATTTTATTAAGTTCTTTCTTTCTTCTTACCAATCTAAGTTTTTATATAATTTAGAAAAAATTTCTCACTTTCTTTCTTTTTCTTTGGTTAAATTTTTATCTTATCTTTAATCTTAACTTTAACTTTGATCTAGCCTTGGAACTTTCTTTTATTTCTTTTATCTTTTTTCTAATCTTAGATTTTAGTAGATTCAGGGTTATATTTGTAGATATAAGGAGTTTTAACTTTGAGGTTGAATTTAGGATTTTACCAAGGATAAATAGTAGATTTGGATGTTAATAGTCAGCTACCATTAATAGTGCTGACTTGGAGGATTAGATTTGGGGTTTTTATAACTTTAAACTATTAATTGTTGACTTGGACTTTGAAGACCTTGGCTGCGATTTCTTTGACGAGCTCGGAGGAGAAGAGGACGGGGTTTTTTGACAAATGCAGAGAGGTATTCAGAGAGAGCTTCTTCTTGGCATGAGTTTAGGTAGTAGAAACATAGGATTCGGAGCTTAGATGAGAGAGATATGCTTGTTTGAACTTAGACTACTAATATGACTCCTATTGTCACTTTTTAGGGTATATTAGAAGTTTTAAGATACAAACAAGAAATCAAAAAGTTGGATTAGAAACTAGACTTCAAGCTACACATTTTACGTCCAAGAATTGATAGAAATGAGTTTAGAATGAGTGAGATATGGCTAGTTAAACCCAGCAAACTAAACTAGAGTTTTGAAGAAGTTAGATAAATAGAAGGATTTGCTTTAAGCTAGAACTTGAGTTTCAAGAAGAATTTGAAGCTCGTTTTTTGTGTACATATTACTTATACTATAAAGAATCTATGTCTAAAATCTCATATCAATTGAGACTTTGATTAGGGAGTAATGGCAAATTTGTTCTTAGGTGTCTAGGATTTTGACTTTTAAAAGTATTTGCCAAGGATTTGATGATATCTAACGATCAGCAATGAATTCATATTTCAAAATTTATGTGATGAGGATCAAAGATATGAGTTATGTTTTTCCAAATTTTGAGCTTATTTGAACGGCTGGATCTTCAATTATGAATTTTTAAGTTTCAGATTGAGATTTGACTTCTAAAAGTATCTGCCAAGGATTTGGTGTTATCTAACGATCAGCAATGATTTCATAGCTCAAAAATTATGTGACAATAGTCAAAGATATGAGATATGTTTTTCTTAATTTTGAGCTTATTTGAACAATTGGATCTTAAATTATGAATTTTCAAGTTTCTACTTTGGTTTTACTTATATAATTACTTGCTAATATTTTGATGATATTTGGTGATCGGTAATGAATTCACGGTTGAGAATTTTGGTGAAGATGACTAAAGAAGTGAACTCTATGCTTCCAAAATTTGAACTTATATAAACGGCTGGATTTTGATTTATAAATTTCTAAGCTTCTAGTTTGTTGATTTATTATACGCATGGTTTTGTGACTATAAAAGAAAAATTTAAAAAAGTTTGTGCATATTGGATCCAACTTGATTGTAAAGAGGGACCTTGCGTCTACCTGAAGCGGACTTTTGCCACGACATATTGGTGCTTCTATTGAAAGCTGCTTTAGGGGCAATCAGTTGGGTTAAGAATCATGGAAGATACGAATTCAGGGACAAATTTACGAGAAGGACAAGGAACGGTTGGAGCCATGGATCTTCCGAGGGCGGTCACCGTGTTGGTGGAACAACAACGATCTAATTCGGATGGACATGGAGCTACAAAGGTACATCGAGGAGGCATTGACAAGGTAGGCCGGTTTGATGGCAAAGATGTCACTAAATTTCTTAAAGCCTATGTTTGTGAAATGGAGATCCATCAAGTTCCACAAGCTAGAATGTTAGTGATTTTTGATTTGGCTATGGTACCAGAGATTCGAGATCGAGTACGTCATGTAAGAACAACTGCTAATACAATCACATGGGTGAGGTTTGAAGAACGGATGAAAAATGAGTTCTTTGATGAAGACATTGACAGGATGACTAAGCGGTTTTTCCTAGATTGAGTGGAACAAGGCCCACGAAAGATGATGGGACCAAATGAGTTATTCAAAGCATTTGAAAAGAAATATGATCAACTTTCTGTGTCAGATTGAATGTTCTTGGATGGTCGAAAGGTTGAGCTATTTTTACAAGCAGTTGATGAAGCTTTAGAAGATAGATTACTTATACTTTTGGGAGACAAGGATGCAGAAAGTGGCTTCACCACAGATTGGAGAAGAGTGGAGGAATCCATCATTTTACTAGCCAAACAACAAAGGATGAGATCTAGGGGAATGGAGGCATATGCAGAAGCCATTCCAATAGGCATCTCGAAAGAGCCAATCACTTCTTTAATTCAAAATACACCATCGGTGCAATCCACTCCATCTACAGTTGTTGAAAAGAGCAAAACAATAGATGAAGGTACTCTTGAGGAATTAATCAAAGGTATAAAGGAATTAAGGGTGGAAATGAGTGAGTTGAAGAAGGATCAAAGCAGTGGTTTTTCACAGCCACCAGAAGGAAAAAAAAAATTATATAATGAGGTGCATTTGGTGTGATGACACTAATCATAGCCGGAATAATTGCACAGAGTATGCCGGAGCTTTAAAGGATGGAAAAATCATTTTCAAAGAAGGAAGAATTAGGGAAGCAGCTACAGATTTTCTATTGGATACTAATTTTGGTAAAAGAGGAATGAAGAAGGTGATAGAGGATTGGATAAAAAGAACTAAATCCCAAGATTCAAGCAATGTCAATTCTTATCAAATTGTTGCATGGCAAAATAATATTGAAATTCCATTTCATGCAACACGTGAGGCTATGATATGAGGGGCCCAAGCTATCAGACAAAGAACTCGATGGGATGATCCTGTTGACACTACAAGCATCAAAGCTTTTCTGGATAGAAACAAAGAGAAGGATGGCAACCAAGATGTTTGGGTAGAGGTGAAGAGAGGAAGAAATGTAGAAGAAGAAAAAGAAGGATAGCTTATAAATAAAAGGCAGACTTGCAAAAGTAATGAAGGTGAGAAAAAAAAGGAAGATTTTGTTCAAGGTACCAACCATCCATCAGGGTCTACACCTTCAACTTCAAACCCGAAAGATACATTGTTGCCTAAGGACAAATAGGAAGAGAGAATGGAAGCAAGCAAGGGAAAGGAAAAAGAAGAAGCGGGACGAGATAAGGTTAAAGGCCTTACTTATAAACTTTGTTCCGATATAGAAACATCAATAGATATGAAAGGAATTTTGGAAGAGAGAATTCTTGATGCTAAGATTGAATTCACATTGAAAGAAGCCTTGGGAATAGCAAAGAAAGATTTTTATGAATTCATAATCGACGTAATAAAAAGAAAACGTCAAATGACTACCGAAACAGTCATGGCTAGTGCAATTGATACTTGCATAACTGAAGAAGAAGGTGATGAGATTGCTCATGTATTCTCCACAATATGTGATTTTGGGTCTAAAGAAGGTTGCAATGAAGAACTTATAAATGATACTTATGATATCCAAGAACAAAGCCTGGATGATGATTTGGATGAAGATTTAGAAATGGAGGTACTAAGTATATTTTCTCCTAAAATTCAAACATTATTAGAAAAGATTGCTATCAAAAATAAAGGAATTAAGAAATTAGGAGTTGAAGATGATTGTGAGATTGAAGAACAAATTAATCTTGTAACAAAAGAAATAAAAGTAAGAAAGAAAGATGAGGCAAGAGTGCATGCATGTTTATCGGCTGCAGATGAGGGAAGTGTGAGTAAAAAAAGAACAATGTATACTCATCCATATTGGGCAAGGGCTACAACAGAAACCCAAGTTAAACTTGAAAATTTAGAAGAAGCAATACATGCTCTTGTGGATCATGGATCTAAAATTAATATAATATCAAAGGTCATTTATGAAAAATAAAAATGGCCTATAGATACCAACCATGGATGGGTATTGAGGGTGGCAAACAACGAAAGAGGGGGTCTTTATGGTGCATGCCCAGCAATTAAAACAAAAATTGGAAATATAGAGGTGGATCAGAATTTCTTTGTGCAAGTCCAAAGTACGTATCCAATTATACTTGGGCAACCATATATTACGGCTTCAAGAATGGAAACTAAGGTATTAGACGATGGATCACATTATGCTAGAATTCAGAGTTGTGATGGAAGAAATTCAGTGCAATTTTTCACAGTAAAGCCAGAGTATGAAAGACATCGAGATCAACTGCGAGAAGTACCTCTAGACACTGAAGAGACTTTCTAGGATTTCTAAGGAGCACACATGGAGCATGGGGATCTACGGGTGCAAGTATTTTATTTACAACTACATTCCTTAATGTACAGAAGAATGACTGTGGAATTTTGGATTTGACTAAATGTGGTATTTTAAGTTTTCAAGGTATTGATATATTAGACTCTAAATATAGAGCTAAATTAAGAAAAATTTAAAAAAATTTAAAAATGAAAGGAGTACTTTTAGAAGATGAAGCTATTTCAGGGATGGTGGTAGAAACAGGGTTTATAGGAAATGTTCAGCAACAGTTGAAAGGTTTAAATGAAGAAATGGATATAAGAAACAATAATGATATTGTGGTGGAAATTCATGATCAAGCTCTTTATGAAGAAATAAAATAATTTGTTAAAAATCCTACTAAAGAAGCTAACAATTGCATATTTGGAATTGAAGCACAAGTGAATACAAAGTACAAATCAGTGGCAAAGAAAATTAAGCCTGTGGCAATACAATTGCCTAAAGATTCCAAAGATCATGTAAAACAAGCTGAAATGGAACCAAGGCTAAGGAATCTAAAGGAGATTGGGCATTGGTTTACGGAAGAAACACTTAAGAAGTTGAAGATTGGAAGGGGATGAGTTCTTGACTGATCTTGAAAGAAACCTTTTTTTGAATATGCTTTCTAAACACGGAAAGTCATTTGCATCAAAATCTAATGAAATAGGATGTGTCCATTCAAACATAGTGGCACCAATGGTGATCTTTACAATTCTACATATACCATGGGATTTAAAATCTATTCCAGTTTCAAGAGCTCAACTCTCAAAATTAATTGAGTTGCTCAAGGAAAAAATAGAAATGAGAATCTTTGAACCTTCTATGGATCCATATTCCAATCGTTGATTCACGGTGCCAAAGAAAACAGAAGCATTAAGGTTTATTCAAGATATGCAACCCGCTAACCGAGTTACTATTAGAAATAAAGGTTCCAGTCCAATTGTGGATGAGGTGGCTGAGGCTTTTGCAGGCCATCCCATTTATTCAATTGGAGATTTGTATTCAGGCTATGATCAGTTTCAATTGGCAACAGAGAGCAGGGATTTAACCACAATGAAGACTCTTTTAGGTTTGGTTCGAATGTGTACATTACCTCAAGGTGCCACCAACTCAGTGGCACATATGCAAAATGTAATGAATCGAATTCTAAAAGATTTTGTACCAGAAAAGATTATACCATTTGTGGACGATATTCCAATCAAAGGTTGCAGAGAAGAAATAAAAGATGTGATTGTGGAAGCGGATGGCTACAAAACATTTGTAAAACAACATATTAAGGATGTAAAGAGGATTTTGAAAAGATTGGAGGAGATGAACTTAACTCTATCCATTGATAAATCCAAATTTGGAGTTGAAGAAATTATAGTTGTAGACCATTTGTGTAGAAGCTATGGAAGAAAGCCAAATCCAGATAAGGTAGATGTTATTTCACAAATGAAAGCATGCAACAATATCATTGAGGTGAGAAGATTTCTTGGAACATGTGTTTTCTATCAAATTTGGATATCTCATTTTGCTCATGTAGCGGAGCCTTTATACAAACTTTTAAGAAAGGGAAATAAGTTTACTTGGGACATGGAGCAAGATAAAGCTATGGAAGATTTAAAAAAGATTTTAAGATCCCCACCAGCTCTAAGACAAGTGAATTATGAGAATGATAAGCCTGTGATAGTAACAGTGGATACTAATCCTATTGCCATAGGTGGAGTTGTTGGACAAGAAGATGTCAGCAGGAATCGATTTGCTATTAGATATGGAGCAAGAATCTTGACAGAGCACTAGAGGGCATATCCACAAGTGAAAAGAGAGTTGTGGGGTGCAATTACAACATTGAAAGCAAAAAAAAATTATTTAATTGAAACATATGTACTATTAGAGACTGATTGTTTACCTTTGCTCAATATGATATCTAACTGCTCAATTCCTGATATTGCCATACTAAGATGGATAGCCTACATTAAATCTCTAAATCTAATTTTGATTCACATTAAAGGCAAAAAAAATATAGTAGCGGATATGCTATCAAGGGCTAGATATATGGATAAAGAAGAAATGATTGCTGAAGAAGAGAATGAAGATAGCTGTAATAAAGATTTGGGTTATATATTTTCAATAAATAATGAGAGAATGGAAGAAGTTCTACCTTTTGAGGCAAAATCATATGAAGGAAGATTGAAAGACATTGGCATTTATTTGAGCACCCTTAGAAAATTGCAAGATTGATCAAATAAGTTTTTTAAAGAAATCAGGCAATATTCATATGGATATTTTCTACGGGATGGGCTTCTTTGGAAAAAACCAAAAAAAAAGGATGGAATGCCGTTGCGGATAGTTAGAAATGCATGCACCAAAGCTCAAGTTTTAAAGGAATTTCATGATTCACATTGGACTGGGCATCGAGGAATTTGGGCAACATATACAAAGATTAAAGAGCGGTATTGGTGGAAGAGTTTTTATAAAGATGTAGAGAATTTTGTGGGATCGTGCTTTGAATGCCAACTTCAATCCAAAATCAGATATCATGATGAACTTCACCCAACTTACCCTCTTTCCATTCACTTCCAGTAGATAATTGATTTGGTAGTTATGCTAGTTGGATTATGGAATATGAAATATTTAGTTCTGGCACGAGAGGAGTTATCAAACTATGTTGAAGGCAGAGCTTTAAGAACCAAACAAACAGCTGAAATATGTCGATTTATCCTTGAGGATATTTTTAGTCGCTATGGATGTATTGGAGGAATGAGGGCTGACAGAGAAGAATTAGATGCTGCTGAAGCTAGAAGTTTTTTTGAAAGATATGGAGTGAAGCTAAAATTAACCACTGCATATAATCCAGAAGCAAATGGGAAGAGTGAAAGAAGCCACCCACCAATCATATATGCATTAGTTAAAGCTTGTAAAGGCAATTCAAAAGAATGGCCAAAGCTACTACCATTTGCTTTATGGGCTGATAGAACCACCCATAGTACGGTAACGGGATACATGCCAGTTGAATTAATGTTGGGTCAAAAGTCCATTATGCTAGCAGAAGAATCTATGCCTACATGGTTATTTTTATCTTGAGAAGATGGCATATCTCGTGAAAGACTTTTGGAATTCCGGATCCAACAAATTGAGAGACTATCAGAAGACCACCAATTGGCACTAGATAGGTTGAAAGCAGCAAGATTGGAAAACAAAACACGATTTGATCAAACTCATCGATTGCGTTTGAAACCAATCTTGGAAGGTGATTGGGTAGTGGTTTATGACAATACTTTGGACCACCAACATAGTACGCAAAGAAAATTTTCTCGGAGATGGTTTGGACCATATATTGTTGTAATTGCTTATGAAAATGGAACTTACTCACTTCGAGAATTAGATGGAACATCTATCCAAATTTTGATAGCAAGAAAACGAGTGAAAGCTTTCCAAAGAAGAAATAATAATTGTCTACCTGAAGACTTTGAAATGTACGTGTCTGACAAACAATGGAACCAAGAAGATAAAGAAATTCAAGAGGAAGACAAATATGATGAAGGGTGAATGGTGGCACATGCCGGAGGATGTGCAGGTCTGGAGGGGATGGATGTGGTGAAGTAAATACATCCATATATAGAAATCTAACTTAACTATCTTTTCTTCAAAATTTTATTAAGTTCTTTCTTTCTTCTTACCAATCTAAGTTTTTATATAATTTAGAAAAAATTTCTCACTTTCTTTCTTTTTCTTTGGTTAAATTTTTATCTTATCTTTAATCTTAACTTTAACTTTGATCTAGCCTTGGAACTTTCTTTTATTTCTTTTATCTTTTTTCTAATCTTAGATTTTAGTAGATTCAGGGTTATATTTGTAGATATAAGGAGTTTTAACTTTGAGGTTGAATTTAGGATTTTACCAAGGATAAATAGTAGATTTGGATGTTAATAGTCAGCTACCATTAATAGTGCTGACTTGGAGGATTAGATTTGGGGTTTTTATAACTTTAAACTATTAATTGTTGACTTGGACTTTGAAGACCTTGGCTGCGATTTCTTTGACGAGCTCGGAGGAGAAGAGGACGGGGTTTTTTGACAAATGCAGAGAGGTATTCAGAGAGAGCTTCTTCTTGGCATGAGTTTAGGTAGTAGAAACATAGGATTCGGAGCTTAGATGAGAGAGATATGCTTGTTTGAACTTAGACTACTAATATGACTCCTATTGTCACTTTTTAGGGTATATTAGAAGTTTTAAGATACAAACAAGAAATCAAAAAGTTGGATTAGAAACTAGACTTCAAGCTACACATTTTACGTCCAAGAATTGATAGAAATGAGTTTAGAATGAGTGAGATATGGCTAGTTAAACCCAGCAAACTAAACTAGAGTTTTGAAGAAGTTAGATAAATAGAAGGATTTGCTTTAAGCTAGAACTTGAGTTTCAAGAAGAATTTGAAGCTCGTTTTTTGTGTACATATTACTTATACTATAAAGAATCTATGTCTAAAATCTCATATCAATTGAGACTTTGATTAGGGAGTAATGGCAAATTTGTTCTTAGGTGTCTAGGATTTTGACTTTTAAAAGTATTTGCCAAGGATTTGATGATATCTAACGATCAGCAATGAATTCATATTTCAAAATTTATGTGATGAGGATCAAAGATATGAGTTATGTTTTTCCAAATTTTGAGCTTATTTGAACGGCTGGATCTTCAATTATGAATTTTTAAGTTTCAGATTGAGATTTGACTTCTAAAAGTATCTGCCAAGGATTTGGTGTTGTTAAAGAACTAGAAGTTAGAAGCCACAACACTTAGCATCAGCAAGGTTGCACACAAAGAGAAGTGTGGAATGAGATAGCTCTCACTTCCAACACCCTTTACTTATAAGTGGAGTTCACATCCAAAGTACATAGGCTTCATCTACATTCATCTAAAAGCCAGCCGCCACTCGAGACCCTAAACCTAGCCGCCTAACGAGACCCTAAATCCAGCCGCCTGTCAAGACCTTAAACCTAACCGCCTGTCGAGACCCTAGCCGCCACTTAATCCCTAGTTGACTTTTGACTATTAGAAACTTACTATGGTTAAACTCCAAGTAACTCTTTCTTAAACTTTAACACTCCCACTTTTCTAATTGTCAAAAGGCTTTTAAGCCTAATGCCTTTATCAACTCGTGGTGTCTATCCTTCACTAATGCCTTTGTAAGCACATCAGCAAGCATCTCTTTTGTAGTACAATACTTCATACCAATTATACCATCTTCAATCTTCTCTCATATGAAATGATGTTGAATATCAATGTGCTTCGTTCTTGAATGGTGCTTTGGATTCTTGGCAAATGCAAGACATCCTTGATTGTCACACATTATTGGAGTTGCTTCTGTTTGCACTAATCCAATGTCTTCTAAGAGTTGCCTTATCCAACAAGCCTCCATTGCACAATGACTTGCTGCCATGTACTCAGCCTCCATGGTTGATCTTGCAATGGTAGGTTGTCTCTTGCAATTCCATGAAATGACTCCCACTCCAATAAAGAACACATATCCCGTTGTGGATCTTCTATCATTTACATCTCCAGCCCAATCCGCATCGCAATAACCTTGCAAATCAATGTTCTTACCACCAAGGCATAATTTGAAGTCTTTAGTACCTTTTAAGTACCTCAATATCCTCTTTACCGTTGCCCAATGCAAAGGTCCAGCCTTAGACATGTGTTGGCTCACAACACTCACCGCATATGCAAGATCCACTCTTGTGGCCACCATTGCATACATAAGTGAGCCAACTGCTGCCTTGTATGGAATACTTTGCATCTCACCTTCAACTTGAGCAAACTCCTCATCCGTGAGCTTCATCAACTTCAAATTTGCCTCCAAAGGTGTTCCAATGGGCTTACACTCCTCCATGTTGAATCGTTTCAACACTTCTTCAATGTACTTGCTTTGACTCATTGTAATGGTCTTGTTTTCACGATCTCTTATGAACTCCACTCCTAAGCAATAGTAAAGTTCTCCCAAATCACTTATTTCAAATTCTTTTTCTAATATGGCCTTCATTTAATTCAATTTTTTCACATTGTTAGCCAAGATGATTAAATCATCAACGTAAAGGATTACAATCAATAGGAACTCTTGAGATTGCATTACATACATGGAATGATCTGCTTCACTCCTTACAAATCCTTCATTCACAAAGAATGTGTCAATCTATTGGTACTATGCCCTTGGTGATTGCTTGAGTCCATACAAGGATTTCTTCAACTTACAAACAAGATGTTGTTTGCCTTCTTCAACATATCCTTGAGGTTGATCCATATAGATGTCTTCTTCCAACTCTCCATTCAAGAAAGCCGTCTTCACATCCATTTGATGCATCTCCAAGTCCATTGCTGCCCCAATTGCCACAATGGTTCTGATAGTGGTGAATTTAGCCACGGGAGCATATGTCTCATTGAAATCAACACCAGCAACTTGTGAATATCCTTTGGCAACTAATCTTGCCTTATATCTCACAACATTGCCCATTGCTTCCCTTTTGGTTCTAAATACCCATTTACAACCAATAGAAGATCGATTTGGTGGAAGTTGAGTCAATTCCCATGTTCTATTGTCCATGAGAGATTTGTATTCTTCTTCCATAGCCTTCTCCCACTTCATAGCATCTGTGGACTTCATTGCATCACATAAAGACAATGGATCAGCAAGGAGTGCAACATTGGCATGTTCTTCACTTACTTGAGGAAAAATGTGGTTCTTCCACCATTCACCAATTGGTCTTCTTTCCTTCATAGGATATCTCCTTTTATTTGAAGAAGATTCACCTTCATGTACTCCAACCACTCTTCCAAGCTTCTTCTTTCTTAAACTTTGTCTTTTCTCACTCAAAGGTTGATACTCCTCATCATCATCATCTTCAACATCTTCATTTCCTTCACTGTTGGTCTTAGGAATCAAAGAGACTTTCTTCTCCATCTTCTTTAGCTCTTCACCTTCATTCATGTCTCCACTATCTTCATTTTCTTCATCTTCTTCTTCTTTCTTTGCTAGATTTAAAGATGTGTCCACAAACACACCATTACTCCCACTTGGACACATCTCCAAGTGCTCATAAGCACTCTTATGCTCAATAAACTCAACATCACGACTTTTGATGATCTTCTTGGTATCCAAACACATTAAGCCTATATGCCTTCGTACCTTCACAATATCCAACAAATACACATTTTGTACCTTTTGCTTCAAGCTTGGACCTCATACAATCTGGTATCTTTGCATAAGCAATGCATCCAAATGTCCTCATGTGTGAAACACAAGGTTTCTTCCCACTCCAAGCTTCTTGTGGAGTCATTGATGTGAGTGCACTTGTAGGGCACCTATTCCTTGTGTATACTGCATTCACCACAGCTTCCGCCCAAAATTCATATCCAAGATTTTGAGCATGAAGCATACTCCTTGCCATCTCCACAATGGTGCGATTTGCTCTTTCAGCAACTCCATTTTGTTGTGGAGTGTAAGGAGTAGACGTTTGTCTTACAATACCTTGAATCTTCAAGTATTCATCAAAATATTTTGACAAATACTCACCACCATTGTCTGTGCGTAATACCTTGATCTTGCATTCACATTGCTTTTCCACATGTGCCTTAAACTCCTTAAATCTTGAGAAACACTCACTCTTGGCTTTAAGGATAAAAATCCACACCTTTCTTGAAAAATCATCAATAAATGTGACAAAGTACCTTGCTCCTCCAATTGATGGTGTCTTCATAGGTCCACAAACATCTGAATGCACAATCTCCAACAACTTACTTGCTCGTGTTGCTACTCCACTTGGAAATGAGGCCCTTTGTTGCTTGCCTTGAATACAACCTTCACAAGCTAGAGTCGTGGCATTGTTGTATGATTGACCAAGATCTAAGCCAACTACCATAGATTTGAGCTCCTTCATGCTTTTGGCATTCAAATGACCAAGGCGTCGATGCCAAATTCCAAACTTGTCTTCATCTTTTGGAAATTCAGCAAATGCTGCTACTTCAACTCCATTCACCTTCTTACAATTGAGAATGTAAAGGTTGCCATCTCTAAAGCCCTTTAAAACATTATCTCCATCCAATGTCTTCACAAAACATCCATTCATATCAAATTGAACCTTACAACCACTTGACACAAGTTTGCTCACCGAAAGAAGATTCTTCTTCATCTTTGGCACATGTAGGACTTCTTTCAATCTGATCCTCTTGGTTTCATTCTTCACAACAATCTCCACCACAATGGAGCCAATTCCAACAGCTTGTACCATGCCATTGTCTCCTAACCAAACATTTGTTACTGGAATTTCTTCATAAGTGTTAAAAGAACACTTGTATGGAGTCATGTGCTTGGTAGCACCTGAATCAATAATCCACTTAGACATGGCAGCCATAGAAGTGCCTTCACTTGCCATGAATGCAAAGTCATCTCCTCCAAATTCATCATGTGCATTGTTAGCATTCTCTCTATCTCCTTTCTTGGCCTTGTAGCAATTTCTTGCAAAATGACCTGATTTTCCGCAAATGAAGCAAGTTTTCACGTTACTCCTTCTATTGTCACGTTGGTTTGAATAGGTACGTTTACCTTGTCTTGAGAAGAGAGCCGAGTCTTCACTTTGATGCTCCTTTTCTTTCCTTTTGGTCACTTCATGTGCAAGTCTTGCCGTCACATAGTCCATTGTAAGCTCCTTCAACTTGATGGACTCCAATGCTACTATAAGATAGTTATAAGACTCCGGAAGGCTCATGAGCAAGGTCATGACAATATCACCATCTTCTAAAGGTTTGTCAACAATAGCTAGTTGATTTGCAAGAGCCTTTACCTTGTTGACGTGAGCCATAAGGTCTTCACCTTCTTCCATCTTGCAAGTGAAGAATTTCCTCCTTGTAAAAAGGATGTTGGACAAGTTCTTGCTCTCATAAATGTTGCAAAGAGTCTTCCATGCTTCCGCTGGTCCTTTGCAATGGATAATGTGTGAAAAGTTGGCTTCATCCACATTTGTGGCAATCATGCCAAAAGCCTTCTTTTCACGTCTTTTAAAGTCCTTCTTCTCCTTAATACTTGCATCTATGCATGGAGGGTCTTCACTTTCATCTACAATGTCCCAAAGGTCCAAAGATGCCAACAAAAGCTCCATTTTCACCTTCCAGTGATAGAAATTGTCACCTCTAAACTTCTCAATCACTCTCAAACCTTCACCCTCACTAGAAGCCATTTCTAAGAAGTAGTGTATCAAAGAATATTGAGAAAAGAAGTTCCTATGTGATCTAAAATCACAAATTTGCACTAGCAGAAACTCAGAATATCCTCTTGTGAACAAAAGAGTGATTTCTCACTCAAAGCACTCTTAAGTGATCTTCTAAAGCTTCTAATCAGTATATGCACTCTTATGAACCTCTCAATCAAGTTCTTTCACTCTTTCAACTCACTATTTAATGAAATGCAGAAGGTTAATGAAACAGTTTCAATAACACATAAAGACACTATCAAGGTCTTTCACAATGGTCTTAAACTCACTATCCAAGGAGATAAGAACCCACAAAGCAATGTTAGAGATTTCTAAGCTTACAAATCGGAACCTCCTCTTGTCATACCATAAGCTAAGATCATACAAACTCTAACATTAGCAAACACCATAAGACCTATTCCGCACAACAACAAAGACTTCATAAAACTTCTAAAATTCACAAGCAAATGTGAGTGGGCCCATAACCTGTTAAAGAACTAGAAGTTAGAAGCCACAACACTTAGCATTAGCAAGGTTGCACACAAAGAGAAGTGCGGAATGAGATAGCTCTCACTTCCAACACCCTTTACTTATAAGTGGAGTTCACATCCAAAGTACATAGGCTTCATCTACATTCATCTAAAGCGGCCGCCCTCAAGGACCCTAAACCTAGCCACCTAACGAATACTAAAATCAGTAGCTGTCAGGCGTAGCCACAACACTTTAACCGAGGCCTATGCCCAACAATCCCTAGTTGACTTTTGACTATTAGAAACTTACTATGGTTAAACTCAAGTCGGACTTTCTTAAACTTTAACGGAGGGTGTCATTAACCAATTATAATAATTAAAATATGAGAATCATTTTGACATTGAACCATTTGGTCTTCAATTCCGTTTTAATTTGGTTTTACTTCAATTTGATGATATCTGGTGATCGGTAATGAATTCACAGTTGAGAATTTTTGTGAAGATGATTAAAGAAGTGAACTTTATGCTTCCAAAATTTGAACTTATATAAACGGCTGGATTTTGATTTATAAATTTCTAAGCTTCTAGTTTGTTGATTTATTATACGCATGGTTTTGTGACTATAAAAGAAAAATTTAAAAAAATTTGTGCATATTGGATCCAACTTGATTGTAAAGAGGGACCTTGCGTCTACCTGAAGCGGACTTTTACATACGACAAGCGTTGTCATGTTCTTTAAAACAAAATCATGATTTTTTCCTTGATGCGGACATTTTAGATACAACAAGACTTTGGAACTTATATCAAGAGATTTTTGATGGCCTCAAATGTGGAAGGTAGTCAAAGACTTTGTACAATCATGTGATATCTGCTCAAGATCAAAGACTCCTGGTCATCAACCTTTTGAGCTTCTTTAGCCATTACCTATTCCAGAACAATCATGGTCTTCTATTTCTATGGATTTCATCACAAATCTTCTAAGTTCAAGATCTTATGACTCTATATTTGTGATAATAGATCGGTTCACCAAGATGGCATATTTTGTACCATGTACAAAATCTATCATAGGTGAAGAAACAGCTAAGCTTTTTATTGATAATATCTATTGCTATCATGGATTATCTAAGGATATTATATCGAATAGAAGAACTCAATTTGTGTCAAGATTTTGGAGAATCCTTTTCAAAATTTTAAAAATAGATATAAAGTTATTTTTAGCTTTTTATCCTCAAATTGATAGACAAATAGAGCGCATAAACCAAGTCTTGGAGCAGTATTTAAGGTGTACCATCAACTACCAACAAGATGATTGGACAACTCTTCTGCCATTAGTAGAGTTTACTTATAATAATATGATATATTTTTCTATGCAACAAACACTTTTCTTTGCCAATTATGGTTACCACCCACGACTTGATGCTTTTGACTTTTCAAAAGTTGATAATCCAACAGTAGAAGATTTGGCAAATCGTTTGTTAAAGCTACATGCTATAATGAAGGTGCAATTAAAAGAAGCTCAAGAACGACAAAAAACAAATACAGATGCATATCGCAAGGAACAACCACAATTCAACGTGGAGGACAAGGTATGGTTACTTTATCGCAATAGCAAGACTACTCGCCTTTGTGATAAGTTGGACTATTGTAGGCTTGGACCTTTTCCTATTTCTGAACAAATTAATCTAGTTGCATTTTGATTACACCTACCGGAGTCCATGAAGATCCATCCTGTATTCCACGTGTCACTACTCGAGCCATACAAGATAGTGGACATATAAAGAAAAAGACAAATGCCACCGCCTCCTATAGAAGTGGACAACGATAAAGAATCCAAGGTTGAAGAGATTTTAAATTCAAGGCGGCGTCAAAATTGACTGAAATATCTTGTATATTGGCGCGGATATGATATTAGTGAACGCACATGGGAGCCATCAAAGAATCTAGGAAATGCATCAATAAAAGTCAATGCATTTCATCGACAACATCTATCAAAATCAAGATAAAGAATCAAGAAAATCTTTGCTATGAAGTAAAACAAGTTCTATAGAGGTTTTATCCTACCTTGTATTATTGTTTGTCATTTCTTTAGATTTGTTCATACTAAAGAGATGAAGGATCAACAACTAGCAAATTCAGCTTAAGAGCCATCATTTGTTGATTTTCCAGACAAGACATTACGACTATCATAATCTTCAAGACGATGGAATAGAGATGAAGACCCTCAAGAACGACATGTCCTTCCTCAGATTGATAGCAAAATACAATGTGTTTGGTATCACGACCTTGGAAGAGACTCTTGATGTTTGGTGATATTTTTAGAAGTAGGAACTACTCTTGATGGTGTTCGTAATGTTTTCTTTGAAGGAAGTTATGAAGGCCTCAATAATAATCAAATAATAGGGTGGTCCTCTCGCCTTGATATGAGACATTATCGATGGCTGAAAGGAGCTATCAACTACCTTCAAAGGGAACAAAGATCAGAATATGTGGCAAGCACAATTTGACATATCCTCGACTTTCTCAACATATAATCATCGCTCCTCATAGAACTCGTCCCTAGAAGGGGGGATAATATCACAGACATAAGATTTTTTAATAATATATATTGATATCATGGCCTATTGGATGATATTGTATTTGATAAAGGATCCGAGTTTGTATATAAGTTTTAAAGATGTCTTTTTGAAATATTGAAGGTGGACATTAATTTTTTTTTGGCTTTCCATCTTCAAAATAATGACCAAATAAAATGAATTAACTAAGTTTTGGAGGAGTATTTATGATACAATATCAATTATCAATAAGACCATTGGATCTTATATCTATCATTAGTAGAATTTGCATATAATAATATTCTTCATACTTCAATTCAAAAAACACTCTTTTATTCCAACTATGGATATTATTTGAAGCTTGATTTATGAAGTACACCAAAAAACAACAATCCAGCAGCTAAAGGATTTGCAAAGTATCTATTGCAACACTAAATAATCTTGAAGCTTCAATTGTAAATAGTTAGAGATACTTATAAGACATCTATAGATAAATTTAAAAATCAATTTCCTACTTTTTATATTGGAGATAAAATATGGCTTCTTTGATAGAACATCAAAATTAAGCAACTATGTAATAAATTGAATTATTGGATGTTAGGACCATTTTCCATCTAAAAGTAAATTTATCCACTATCATATTGCTTAGAACTACCACCTTTTATAAAGATATATCTAATTTTTTATGTCTTTCTTTTAGAGCCTTATAAAGAGTCGCATATTCTAGAAAGAATAGAACAATTGCCATTTAGTATCAGAATCAAAAATCATGAAGAATATGAGGTCAAAAAAATACTTGATTTTTGGCAAAGGTTGAGCAAATTGAAATATTTTGTACATTGGTGCAACTATAATATCAATAAGCATATATAAAAATTGGGTGAAAATCTCACTAATGCACTTCAAAAGGTATAAGAATTTTATTGACTCTATTTCCATAAATCCAAATATATTTGCTGATAATTTTTTGATGAATATTGGATTCAAAAAATATCTATAAGAGAAAAAGAGTCAAATTAAAGCCTTCAATAATATGTAATCATCTATTCTAAGATAGAATAGAATTGTAGTAGCAAATCAATCTCTATGTCAAACCTTTAAATATTGAGAGATTTAACAAAACAAAGATTCAAAAGACCCACTTGCTATACAAGCTTCAAGCAAACTAATATAGTTTTTACAGTCTTTGATTGACCAAAGTGAGGTTAATATATTTCAACATCAAGTACAACCATAGTTAGAACCATTAGGAGTAACATCCAACCATGCAAGTCTCAATTCTAACACTCAAGCTTTAATAATATTATTTGAGCTTGAAAAGATGAATCTTCTTAAGCTTGAGATCTTATTTAGAATATGTTTTGAAGGCTGCAATCAAGATCAGATCCTTGAATGGGATGTTTCAACAAAAGAGGTACTAGCTCAAGGCCATAGGTAATTTCTTTAAGGACCAATAGAATTTATTGTCAAAAAACAAAGATCAAAATTTATAATTTTATTGATATAGCATATTCTCAATTTTCTACATATATAAGAAGATTTTCAAAGATATGAGCTCTTCTTAGAACTTGTCTCTAAAAAATAAATGATATTAAGAATATATACTTTAAAAATTTATAGAACCTTCTAGAATATTGTATAGATTTTTTAATTAGGAAAAGTCACTTGAAGAGCTTCTTAGTAGGTAAAAGTAACTGAAGAAGCTTCATTATTAATAGAAGAAGCTCAAGAAGCTTCCAAGTTAGTAGAAAAAGCTCAAGAAGCTTTAAAGTTGATAAAAGCTGATTGAAAAGCTTCTTAGTTTGATAGAAGCTACTTCATAGTTTCATAGATGTGTCTTTAAGACGTAGAAATCACAAAGTCTTTGCTTTATTAGATTCAAGAACCTTAGCTTATTTCATAGATAAAGATTTTGTCAAAAAATAAGAAATATTTTTAATTAAAAAAATTAAATCCGTACTTATAGAAGTCATAGATGGTCATTTGTTATCATTTGGAGATGTCACCTATAATATTATTTTTTTTAAATCCTCAAATAGATTGAATTTTTCATAACCTTGACTTTTTTTATAATTTAATCCAAAAATCTATTAATCAAGTAGAAATACATAAATCTAATATATTCAAATCCTTATTGGTAGGTGCAAAAGCTTTCATATATATAGTAAAAAAATGATTATCTTTTGTTATATACGCCATATCCATTTCCAATATTAAAAAGACTATATGTGGTATTTTTAGCCAATATCAAGATTTTTAAGATATTTTTTTTAAAAAAAAACTCAGATATTCTTCTATAGCATTGATCTTATGATTGTTCAATCAATCTTTAAGAAGGAGCTCAGCTACCATTTGGACCAATCTATAGTTTATCACAAAATAAGTTGACTGCATTGAAGAAGTATATTGATGAGAATTTAGCTAAGAACTTCATATGCCATTTAATATTTTCAACAAGAGCTCTTATCTTATTTCTCAAAAAAAAAAAAAAAAAATAGATTGTTGCGTATATGCATAAATTATCAAAGATTTAACAAGATTGCCATTAAGAATAGGTATCTTTTATCTTTAATTTTAAGGTTTTTTTTATTAGTCATTCAAGTAAAGATCTATATAAAAATAGATCTACAAGAAGTATACAATTTGATCTACATTAAAAAAGGTGATAAATAGAAGATTATATTTTGAATTAGATATGGGGATTTTGAATATAATATCATGTCTTTTGAATTTATAAATATACCAATTGCTTTTCAACATCTTATGAATGATATTTTTTATGAGTTTCTTGATGATTTTATTATTTATTATTTAAATAGTATTCTAATCTATTCTAAGAATATAGAAGAATATGAATTTCATATTTGGCATGTGTTGTAAAAATTTAGAGATGCAAGATTATATACTAAGATAGAAAAGTGTATGTTTCATACTATTCAAGTTGATTTTTTAGGATACATCATTTCTAAGGACTATTTAATGATAGTCTTTAGGAAAGTTCAAAAAATTATGGATTGGAAATTTTTAAAAATAATAAGAGATGTATAATATTTTTTGGAATTTATCAATTATTACCGGATCTTCATTAAGAACTTTTTTCAAGTTGTAGCTCCATAATTTGTAAAAAAAAACTTAACTGGAATAAGGAAGTGAAAGCATCATTTGAAGCTTTGAAGATAACTTTTATTTTTATATCAATCTCATATTGTATTAACTTCTTCAAAGTATTTTTTATGAAAATAAATGCATCAAACTTTGTCTTTGATGTGATATTATTATAAATAGAAATAGATGATAAATTTCATCTAATAGTTTTTTATTCAAAAATATTTTGAACAACTAAGATTAATTATAAGATTCATAATAAAAAACTTCTTATTATCATGGATTCTTTTAAAAAATGACATCATTATCTATAAGGCACTTTTAATCTAATTAATGTATATGCAAATTACAAGAACCTTAAGTATTTCATATCAATATGTGTTTTAAATTATTGTTAGATTTGTTGGAGCATGTCTTTTTCAAGATTTGAATTCATTATCACTTATCAATCTAGAAAATAGAAAAATTTATTTGATGCCCTTTCTAAATATTTTTATCTTGTAGCAAAAAAAAAGATACAGCTTTTGATCAACAAAAGATAATTTTATTAAAGCCAGAATAATTTCATCTTCAAGCAATAAAATTGATATTGAATATTGATTCAATTTTTTTTAAGCAAGTCCAATCAAGTATGTCTTTAGATCCTCTTATTCATGATATTAAAAATAATTCATCTAAGTCTCATAATACTTCTAAGTTCAAGTTCAAGAATAATCTATTTTATTTTAAGATATTCTTGTATATTTTAGAAGGTAAAGTATAACTACGTGCTCTTAAAGCTCATTATAACTTCTTTATAGCAAGATATTTTAGATACAACAAGACTTTAAAATTAATATCAAGAGATTTTTAATGGCCTCAAATATAAAAAGTAGTTAAAAATTTTGTACAGTCATGTGATATTTGTTTAAGATCAAAAACTCCTCATCATCGATCTTATAGACTTTTTCAACTATTACCTATATTAGAATATCCATGGTCTTTTGTTTCTATAGATTTTATCATAGATTTATTAATTTCAAATTCATATGATTTTATATTTGTGATTGTAGATTATTTTACTAAGATGGCATATTTTGTACCATATATAAAATCTATCACATGTGAAGAAACAACTAAACCCTTTTGTAAGGATAAATTTCACCTCTCAATTCAAATTACAAGATGGCCTCAATTAAAAGTTGCTTGTAATTGGTGGTATAAAATAAAGGAAACAAATAGCAAGAAAAAAAGAAGAATAAACATAAAATAAGTAAAATAAATGGAATCAAGCAATTATACAATCTAAAATTGAGTCACAGTTTATTTATTATATTTTTATTTAATAAAAAATAAAAATAAAAAATAAAAAATATATTTTAAAGTAATTTTTTATCTTTTTAATGATGTAAAAAATATATAAATCTAAATTACTATGAATAAATTATGATAGTTTAAAAATGAAAGATAAACAATAGGAAAATTAAGTGAGTAATTTTTATCTCAAGAATAACTTGTTTAAGAGATCAAGAATTCGAATCTCACCAAGGCTCACAAATAGTATATAAGGGTTTTTTAGAGAGACCTCAAGGCATTAGTCTTATACTCCTACCTATATCTAAGGTGCCACAACCCATATGGAACTTGTGCACCTCCTTTCTTACAAGGACTATACTAAATTCTAATCCTTCTATTTTCTATTAATAAAACTATTTTTTTATATTTTTGACTTCACCATAGTGTTTAAAAATATTTAATTAATCTAAGAACCTTGTATGGCCTTCAAATCTTAGTTCATTTCTTCATAATGGCTCCCAATATGGTAAAACTCAATTTTACCAAAATCTTGAAATCTTCTCTAAAAATTTCTAAAAATTTCTAATTAAATTCTTAAAAAATTATTTAAAAATCCTATAATACTTTTATATTACTAATATCTATTTGGAGCTATATTTTACTATTTTAATTTTTTTAATATTAAAATATTTTTAAATCAACTAAAAATCTTATTTTTTATATAAATAATTAAAAAGATACAAGGTTTTTTTTTCATGATTCTTCTATCTACTAAGTGATATATATATATATATATATATATATATATATATTTTAATAAATAATATATATAGATAAGAGGCCAATATAGACATTGATCTCAATGACTAATCATTAATATTTAATAATAAGTAAAAATATTAAATCAACTAAGGTAATTGCCTCTAAGACTTACTAAAATTCCATTACTTCTCTACTAATACTATTCTCTTTTATTTAGGATCCTCTAAGTACATCTTTTTCTAATAATTATAATTTTGGCACTCTAAATGCATTTTTTTGTCATAAAACAACTAGTGAGTTAATTTGATGACTCACATCTTTTTTGATAACATCTATCACTATCATAGATTATCAAGAGATATTATATCAAATAGAGGGATACAATTTGTATAAAATTTTTAGAAAACTCTTTTTAAGATATTAAAGGTGGACATAAAACTATTTTCAGCCTTCCATCTTTAAATTGATGGACAAATAAAATCGATATATCAAGTTTTGGAGCAATATTTGAGGTGTACCATCAATTATCATCAAGATGATTGGACAACTCTTTTGCCATTGGCAAAATTTGCTTAGAATAATTTGATATATTCTTCCATTCAATAAATACCTTTCTTTATCAATTATGGCTATCATCCACGACTTAATATTTTTGACTTTTTAAAGCTAGTAATCCTTCAATAAAAGACTTAGCAAATTTATTAACAAAGCTACATGCAACAATAAAGGCACAATTAAAAAAAACTCAAGAACAAAAAAAAATCAATACAAATATCTATTAAAAAAAAAAACTTCAATTCCATATTGGTGGAAAAATATGGCTACTTTGTTATAATATCAAGACTATTTGTTTTTATAACAAATTGGATTATTGTAGATTTGGACCATTTCTAATTTATAAACAAGTCAATCCAGGTGCTTATTGATTACACTTATCAGAGTCTATGAAGATTCATCTTATATTCCATATGTCTTTACTTAAGCCATATAAGACATCAGATATACAAGGAAGAAGAGAAATACCACTGTTTTTTATAAAAGTATACAATAATAAAGAATTTTAGATAGAAGAGGTCTTAGATTTGACGCGGCACCAAAATAGGTTGGAATATCTTATATATTAGTATAGATATGATATTAGTGAATGCACATGGGAGCCATGTAGGAATTTAGCAAATGCATCAACCAAAATTAATATATTTTATCGATGACATCCATCAATTTCAAGATAAAAAAAACCTTTATTATAAAATAAAGTAAGTTCAATAGAAATATCTTGTATCATTGTTTATTATTTCTTGTATCATTGTTTATTATTTTTTTAAATTTTTAATGCTAAGAAGATGGAAAATCAACAACTAGCAAATTTAGCTCAAGAGTTATTATTTGTTGATTTATTGGACAAAATATTATAACTATTACAACCTTCAAGATAACAAAATAGAGATGAAGATCTTCAAGAATAGCATATTTTTTCTTAAATTAATGCCAAGATATAATATATTTAATATCACAACCTTAGAAGAGACTCTCAATGTTTGATAATACTTTTAAACATAAAAACTACTCTTGATGGTGTTTCAAATTTTTTCTTTGAAAAAAGTTATGAAGACCTCAACAATGATCAAATATCAAGATAATCTTTTAACCTTTGTATAGAATTTTATCAATGGCTGAGAGGACCTATTAACTATCTTTAAAAGGAACAAAGATCAAAGTATGTAACAAAAATAATTCGACACATCTTCGACTTCTTCAATATATAATCACCACTTGTAGAATTTGTCTCTAAAAGAGAAGATAATGTCATAGACATAAGATTTACTTGAATAATTATCTACATAATATGGATAAGTAGAAGTCTATAAAAGTAGATTAATTTAATAATGTCTTATAGAAAAGCTTCCTAAAAGCTTTATAAATAAGATTAGAAGATCCAAACTAGACCTTAAGACATGCATTATTAAAATTAAGGAGCATCTCAATCTCAATACTTATATACATTAGGAATTAGGAAGCTTCCAAGTAACTCTTTATAGAAGACTTTATTCTCAAGTTATTGTCACGGACATAAGATTTATTCCAATAATTACCTAAGTAATATAGACCAATAAAAGTAGGTAAAATAAGTCGATTTGATAATATCTGATAGAAAAGCTTCTTAGAAGCTTCATAGATGCGGAATCACCTTTATACATGTCTATAGGTGATTGGTAGGTTAGAAACTTAGTCAACAAGCTAGCCACATGGCGTACATATTAGTAGCTTGTGGAACAAGCTAGCCATGTATCACACATGTTGATAGCTTGTGGATCAAGCCAAGTACGTGGCACACATGTAGAAAACTTGTAGTGCAAGTTTGACAAGTATCTTACAAATTAGACACGTGTATGAGGTCCTATAGAATACCGCCACATAATTCTTAGTTAGATAGTATTTATAGAGGCAAGAGTGAAGCCTTTTTTATTCTTGTCAAGTCCTTTCTTGATCTTAGTCTAGTTTCAAGAATCTTCATATTTCCAGTCTTTGGCAATAGCCATTCCAGTTTCCCTTTGAATATACATACTTTCTGATTTTTATTTTGTGATTTTTCTTTGATATAGTTTTGATTAAATTATACATCTTTTTCTAATTTATGTCCTTGATAGATTGACAAGAGTATACATACAATATCAAAGCTTTGTCTTTTCTTGATTAAGAGTGGATTACCCCTTTTTCTTGATAAGACATAAGTATTTTAGAAGTTATGGAGTATCCACTTCTAAACTGATATTGTTTCTAGAATTTTTTCTTTTGAGTGTGTTATTCTGCATTTCTTGAAGTGAGAGTAGATATCTTCCTTCCTATTATATTATCATGGCAAAACTTGCGGAAATGAAGAGTGCAATGGCACAAATGTAAGAATAAATGAGATAGCTAATGCTTGCAATGCATCAACTCAGTTTACCACCACAAGGAGCAACAAGATTAGCAAGAAGTGAAGATATAGAAATGGTTGGAGTTGTGTCAATATTTACACCAAACCATACTACCTCACCTATGATGGAGCACCATTCAAACATTAAAGAACCAAAAATTAGTTTGCTTGAGAAGTTTGATGGCACAAGATCTAAATTTCAAGGATTTGTCAATCAGGTACAATTGGTGATTGAACTTCAACCTCAAAGTTATCCTATGCAAAGATCTTAAGTTAGGTTTATTGGAACGTTATTTTTGGAATCTGCTTTATTGTGGTTTTATCTTTTTTTGAACAACATGATCTAATATTGGATAATTTGGAGGCATTTTTAGCGGAATTTTGATCTATGTATGGAGAATAAGATGCAATCCGTGTTGCAACCAACAAGATTTGCATCCTACGACAAGACAATTGATCAATGTCATTATATGCTTCACAAATTTCGACAACTAGCGACTGATAGCAAGTGGGATGATATTACACTCATCAGCCAATTTCTCTATGGATTACAATATGAGATAAAAAAATTAATGCTCAATTTATCCAATCCTCAAACATTGAATCAAACAATTGATTTTGTTGTGAAGCGTGATAATTGACTTTTTGAATTTTGATCTGAGAGTCATACAAGAGAGCCTCAATGTTATTATTCAATGGCAATATCAACGTCCTCACAAACCGTACATTTGAAAATAGAAGACATGCAAATTAATGTGGTACATTTTAAACCTCTTACTAAACAAAAAAAGATTCGGCATTGTCAAGAATGATTATGTTTATATTGTGGAGAACCTAAGCACACTACTCAACATTGTCCGAAGAAATGACACAACTACAAAATGAGGAGCACGGTGTTGTGTTGTGGTTTGACTACTATGTGAAAAAATTATACATGTATATTTAATGTACAATTTACTACATAGCTAAATGAAAGTCATATCAATGGATTTTTATTGGTTATAGAATGTGATTAGGTTGTTTGTTTAAAAAGGATCTATAAAAAAGATTATTATTAAGGTTTATATGACCTTATTTTCTTTTTAGTAGTGACTTTTGAAGTTAATTTAATATTGATAGTAACTTGTATATATCTTAAGTCACCTTTGTTAGACATTGGTGATCCTTAACATCTTATTTACTTCTTTTATTTGGTACTTAAAGCACCAAGTATGTAAATCTTGTAAGAAGAAGAGTTAGAAAAGGGTCTTTAGTATAAAAAGGGTATTTTGGCCATCTATGTGGATGAATAGAGGTGGATGATAGAAATCTCTATTCTAATTGGCCAAAAATCATGCCTAATAGGCTTCAAAGAGGCTGTCCAAGGGTTTATTAGGAGTTAGGGTTTTTTTTTCATAAAGAATTGAACATTAGAGGCTAGGATCATAAGGTTTAGGTTTTTGGATCTGGTTTAGGTGTAAATTTTGTGTGATTTGTACTTTTAATGAAGAAGTTATAGGCACTCAAAGTTAAGGTGTTGATTTTGGACCTTCTGTCACTCTTTTGGTTATAACTCGCACATACAAAGAGCAATCACAGATCGGCAATTGGAATTGGAGAGAACACTTTCATGGCTACACTTTTTATGTATGGCTTGATGAAATCCAAGCAAGGATGAAGGAAATATTAGGAGTTGAAGTCAGTACTTACAAACTTAAGGGTAGTAAGTGACCTGCTTATATAGTGGTTACATTTTGAGCTATACCTTAGGCAATTTCATAGATTTTTGACTCAAAATTTTTAAAAATATATATATTTATGTCACAAGACTATGTGTAAAAATTTTGTGGCATTAGGATTTTGGATTTGTGAGATATAAAGAAAACAGTGCTAAGATGTCTCTGAGCTAGGGTTTTAAGCATCTGCTAGGGGTTTTGAGATATCAGATGATTGAAAACGAATTTATGGTAGATTTTTTCTTGTGGTAAAACTTCAAAAAATTATCTACACTTTAAAGTAAATTTTATAGAAATTAAAAAGTTGAATCAAGAATTATTAGACTCTAAAGTTTAGCAAGAAATAAGTCTTTGCGAGTGGATAAAGTTTTGAAGGGTTTTTGTGGAAATTTGAAACCTTTTTGTATAAACCTACTTGAATACAAGAGGGTTTATATACATAACTTCTCTTTTGTGAGATTATTGTATTACTTGTCTTTTATATTGAGGACAAACCACTTGTTGGATTTTTTCCATCAAGTTTCAAATAAACTCTCCACAGCTAAGTACCTAGTGTATTCCCACATAGAAGACCACGTTGTCATACTGCATTTATGTACAGTGTATAAAAATATTAAATATCTTGTATCTATTGTTAATATATGTGTGAGTGCTAGAGGTTATTTTAGAAGATATTATAAGGAGAGGATTTATTATAACCACTTAGTTAGTGAATTAGGATGGCTATTTGTTTTGTTCCTACCTTATTTATATCCTAAAATAGACTCTTTTGTAATTAGAAGAAAAGTAAAGGTTGTTTTACCTTTCTTGCTGATTTTTGAGGTAGAATGGACCTTGTGAGGGGTAAGAAAGAAGAGCATGGGAGTGAATAAGGCCCATCCAATAGGATTGGGCTGCCCATGTGAGCGTCTCATAATCTAATATGGAAAGAAAGGGAGATATACTCCTCTTGCTAGACCGAGGAAGGGGGGCAGTTTTGAGTGGTGAACTTTGGAGAGAGATAGCTCCGTGCATATAGAAGCGTTTGTAATGAAAATTGGTGGGTGTATTCTTCAAGTTGTAAGGATTTTAGAACCTACTCACTTGCTTGTTTTGGAGTTGTGAGCAAACAGTTATGCTTGTTTTAGTAGAGTAAGGTTTACTGCCACCCAATGAAGAGGGGCAGAAACTTCGAGCTGCCACTGCAAGTTTGATTTCAACTCTTTCTTAGTGAAATTTATAGAGAGTGTAGAAAATTGTGCTAGCTTTCTATCAAGACATGTCTTGTAGCATTTGGAATTGGAAAGCAAAATTTGTGAGCTTGAGAGTGGGAAAGGATTTGCTGCCATTTGACGAAGAGGGGCAAAGAATTTGTTCAACCACCCAAGTCGGAGGGTCTCTTCAATCTTTTTGATATTTTAGGTGCTTATAGTAGCTTGTGTAAGCTTTCCACAAAAAAAAAATCAATACATTTGGAGCTTTGATGAAAGTTTTTTTTAGCCATGAAGTGTCAAAGAGGGCAAATTGTTGCTAGGGTTTGAAGAGTAGAATCAACTAGCTATAAAATGTGGAGTTTGAGAGGCATGCATGCGAAATTTTAGAATAGGTTAGATGATGGAGTGAGCTTTCTAAAAAGCTATTGCATGTCCAATTTGGAGAAGGGAAGTGATCACAACAAAGGCTGAAGTAAAGAGGAGCTTTGCTGCCTTTGCATTTGCTTGGAAATTTTAGTGCCTACTTCTTTTAGCCATAACTTTTAAATGGTAAGTCATCTATTTGTGAAATTTTGATATATTTTACAATGGATTATTGGCTTTCCATAGGCTATAAGCACGCTTGATTCGACCTTTGGATGAATTTTTAGTGATTTATTTAGTTTCAGCTTGTTGTATAACTTGTATTCCTCATATGCGGTTGTATTTTGAGGTATACTTGAATACATACACACTTTGCTTATATCTTTTATACAAGTATATATACTTGTATTTATATCAAGTATTTATACAAGTATTCTATAAGTATTCTATAAGTATTATATATAATATTTGTACAAGTATTTGTATAAGTATTATACCAAGGATTTATATAAGTATTATATAAGTATTTATACAAGTATTATTTAAGTATTTATATTTTATATTTATACAAGACTTGTATAAGTATAATATAAGTATAACTTGAAAGCTTGAACAAATATTGTGCAAGTATAGAACATACTTGTACGGCTTCCTCTCATGTTCCCTGCTAGTTCTAGTAGCAGCTAGGAACCCAGCGTTTTCCCAAGGCGAATTCTCTCTACCCGACAACGTCATATGACAACGGGTGTCAAAGAAGACAACATGTCGGAAAATAAATTTGTCTTGCTACAATAAGGACTATTGTTGTATGCCGTGGCCTTCTATCTGGGAATACACTGGGTACGTGGCTGTGGAGAGATTATTTGAAACTTGATGGCAAAAATCCAACAAGTGATTTGTCCTCAATAAAAAGGACAAATAATACAACAATCTTACAAAAGAGAAGTTATGTAAATAAACCCTCTTGTATTCAAGTAAGTTTTAACAAAAAGGGTTCAAATTTCCACAAAAACCCTTCAAAACTTTAATCACCCGCAAAGACTTATTTCTTGCTGAACTTTAGAGTCCAATAACTCTCAATCTAACTATTTAATTTCTATAAAATTTACTTCAAAGTGTAAATAATCTTCTTAAGTTTCATCATAAGAAAGAATCAATTGTAAATTCGTTTCCAGTCGTCTGATATCTCAAAATCCCTAGCAAGTGTTAAAAACCCTAGCTCAAAGACACTCGAGCACTATTTTCTTTACATCTCACAAATCCAAAACCTTAATGCCACAAAATTTTTGCACATAGTCTTATGACATAAAAATATACACTCTTGAAAATTTGAGCCAAAAATCTATGAAATTGCCTAAGATATAGCTCAAAATGTAACCACTATGTAAGCGGTTCACTTACTGTCCTTAAGTTTGTAAGTACTAACTTCAACTCCCAATATCTCCTTTACCCTTGCTTGGATTTTATCAAACTATATATAAAAAGTGTAGCCGTGAAAGTGCTCTCTCCAACTCTAATCGTTGATCTTTGATTGCTCTTTGTATGCTTGACTTATACTCAAAAGAGTGACAGTACGTCCAAAATCAACACCTTAATTTTGAGTGCCTATAACTTCTTCATTAAAAGTGCAAATCACACAAAATTTTCACCTAAATCAGATCCAAAAACCTAAACCTTATGATCTTAGCCTCTGATATTCGACTCCTTTCCAAAAAAAAACCCTAACTCCTAATAAACCCTCGGGCAGCCTCCTTGAAGTCCATTGGACATGATTTTTGGCCAATTAGAATAGAGATTTCTATCATCTACCTCTATTCATCCACATAGATGGCCAAACTACCCTTTTTACACTAAAGACCCTTTTCTAATCCTTCTTCTTATAAGATTTACACACTTGGTGCATTAAGCACCAAATAAAAGAAGTAAATAAGATTTTAAGGATCACCAATGTCTAACAAAGGTGACTTAAGATATACGAAAGTTACTATCAATATAAAATCAACCTCAAAAGTCACTACTAAAAAGAAAATAAGGTCATATAAACCTTAATAATAATCCTTTTAACAAATCTTTTTTAAACTAGCAATCTAATCACATCCTATAATCAATAAAAATCCACTGATATGGCTTTCATTTAGCTATGTAGTAAATTGTACATTAAATATACATGTACAATTTTTTCACATAGTAGCCAAATCACAACACGACATCGTGCAGCTAGAACCTTGTACAATTCCTAGTGAAGGTCCTATTCTCTCCTTTGAATCCTCTCCTTGTTTTATAATAGATGTATATTTAGGACCAAAAAACTACAAAGCCTGTGCCTTATTAGATTTAGGAGCCTCAGTATGCTTTCTAGATGAACAATTTGTTAAGAATCGTAAAATACTTTTAGTACAAAAAACTAAACTCATACATGTAGAAGTCATAGATGAGTGTCCATTGTCTTCTGGAGATGTTACTCATGAAACCTGTCCTATAAAAGTAACAATAGATGGTCATAATAGCTACGTAGCCTTTAACATAATTAAATCCCTGTCTAATCCAGTTATTTTAGATTTATCATGGCTAGAAAAATATAACCCTCAAATAGATTGGAATTCTCGTAGATTTAACTTTCCTAAGAATATCATTAAACATCCTGTCGACCAAGTAAAAAGCTATAAGCATAGTATAGTAAAACCTATATTTATAGGTGCAAAAGCTTTTATAAACGCAGCAAAAGAAGGATCAATTTTTGTTATTTATGCCACACCCGTTTCTGATAGTGGAAAGACTTTAAGTGTCATTCCAAGCCAATGTCTAGATTTACAGGTCAAATGTGTAAGTGGAGGTGTAACTTGAGAGAAATCTTTAATGAAGATTTGGTAATAATTGGCAAATCTCAAAAAACATTGGACATCTCTTACCATCTTTGGAATCTTCCAATTCATGATTGTCTGGACTTTCTTAGAATCCATCATGAGACCATCATTTGAAATCATGTAACTTAAGAAATCAACTTGAGTAGTGTGAAATAAATACTTTTCCATCTTGGCGTACAATCCCCCATCTCTAAGTTTTTGTAATATTTGACAAACATATACTTTATGTTCTTCTACGTTCTTAGAATAAATCAAAATATCGTCTAGGTAGCAAACGATAAAATTATCTAGGAATTCACAAAAAATATCATTTATGAGATGTTGAAAAGTAGCTCGTACATTTGTAAGTCCAAAAGGCATGACATTTGATCAGGTCAAATTCCAGTGGAATCAAGAAGCAGAAGCAACTTTTGAAGCTTTGAAGACATCATTTGTTTCTACACCAATCTTGTATCGTGTTGAATTTTTCAAGGCATTTTTTATGAAAATAAATGCATCAGACTTTGCCTTAGGTGTGGTTTTGTTACAAATGGGAACAGATGATAAACTTCATCTAGTAGCTTTTTATTCAAGAAAATTCTCAGCAGCCAAGATTAATTATGAGATCCACGACAAAAAACTTCTTGCAATCATGGATTCCTTTCAAGAATGGCATCATTATCTAGAAGGCGCTTCCAGTCCAATCACCGTTATCGTAATACATGCAATTTTGCTCGAGAATGCTTTGGGCACCTGGTTGTGGAAGATAAAAAGAAAATACATAATAACAAGATCCTAACAACTCTAATAGAATCCTAAATAACTTCTATTAAATCTTAACAATATTAATCAAACTTTGATCCAATCTTAAAGAAATTACAAAAGAAGAGTAAATGAATCATACATTAATTATAAAAGAAAATAATATATAAAATAATAAATTTAGAAAATACTAAAAATAAAAATCTTAAAATCCTAAGTCATACCTTGGTCAAACTCTAATCAAACCCTAGTCAAAATCTAAATTAAATCTTAAGTCAAATCCTAAATCAAACCCTATTCAAATCATAGATCAAATCCTAAATCAAACCCTGGTCAAATCCTAATCAAAACCTAAGTCAAATCCTAAGTCAAACCTTGATAAAATCCTAACCCTAATCAAATCCTAAATCTTAAATCAAATCCTAAATCAAATCCTAATCCTAAATCAAACACTAAATCCTAAACCAAATCCTAAATCAAAGTGTAGTCAAATCCTAGTCAAATCCTAAGTCAAATCCTAGGTCAAATCCTATTCAAATCATAGATCAAATCTTAAGTCAAATCCTAAGTCAAATCCTAAGTCAAACCCTAGTCAAGACCTAAATCAAACCCTAAGTCAAACCCTGGATAAGACCTAAATCAAACCATAAATCAAATCCTAGTCAAATCCTAGTCAAATCCTAAGTCAAACTCCAAATCTTAAATCAAACCCTAAACCCTAAAACAAACTCTAAACAAATCCTAAATCCTAAACGCTAAATCAAATCCTAAACAAATCTTAAACCAAATTCTAACCAATTCAAATCAACCCTAGGAAAAATTAGAACCTCAATATCTGTTGATTAGACTGTTGATCTTACTTAAAACTTTATACACCTTTCAATGTCTTAGTCAGCAACAAACACAGCAAATTTGAAGGAAATCAAACTTACCAAATAGAAGAAAAATCCTAAAACCTTCTCGGGTGTTGGCCGGCCTCCTTCTCCAACCTTGATGCTGATCTTCCAATGTTGATTTCTTCCTTCTTCACTATTCAATCAGTCTCAAATCACTCATGTATATAGGAAAACAAGTCTACTATCCACACAAATAAAGTTTATTCCAATCCAACTAGCAGATTGCTCAAGATCTCAAAAATCTTGACTGACCCTTAAAACTTAATTTCCGAGATCTTGACCCACTTAAACCCTAATTACGTACAACTAAACTATTAGATTTAGCTCAAATTCACAGTACACATTAACAACAATAATATCCAAATATTCACAAATTTTTAGCTATGGATCTGCTACAAAACTTTTGAAAATGCCTAAAACATCAAGCCTATTTTATTTCACAAAATCCCAAGTTGCCCAAAATAAGCCTGACTTTGTAAAGCTATTACAAAGTCATTCTTTCTTCAAATCACTCGAAACCAATTCCTATATCAAACTTCTCAAGTCCACTTCCTAATTCCAATCTCTAATTTGCAAAAACCTCCTCGATCCGCCGTAGGCACGCAGTTTTGTGCCCCAAGGTCTGATTTTGATCCCAACTCATAACCGGTCCTTTCCGAGTATCTATTTTGAGATTTTTGTGGTAAATTTTTTTGAAACCTCTTCTTAACTCTCTCTTATATATGCCTATATTATTTTATTTCTCAATCTTCTTTATTTTGCCTTACTTATGGCCCTACAAAGTAAATAGAAGCTCATTTATAAAAAAGGCAGTATTAACACTCATTGGTTTTATTTCTTTTTTACTATTATCTATTTTTCTAAGATAATTTGCTACAATATTTTGAACTAAGATCTTCTATAATATACTATTTCCACACTCTTTCACCTAATAGTCTCGTTACATCACAACACCGTTGTCATATTGCATTTACGTGCAGTATATAAAAATATTATACATCTTGTATCTATTGTTAACATATGTGTGAGTGCTAGAGGTTATTTTAGAAGATATTATAAGGAGAGGATTTATTATAGCCACTTAGTTAGTGAATTAAGATGGCTATTTTTTTTGTTCCTACCTTATTTATATCCTAGAATAGACTCTTTTGTAATTAGAAGAAAGATAAAAGTTGTTTTATCTTTTTTGTTGACTTTAGAGGTAGAATGGACCATATGAGGGGTAAAAAAAGAAGAGCATGGAGTGAATAGGGCCTGACCAATAGGATTTGGCTACCCATGTGGGCGTGTCATAGTCTAATATGGAAGGAAAGGGAGATACACTCTTCTTGCTAGACCTAGGGTTTGGAAAGTTTTTGAGTGGTAAACTTTGGAGAGAGATAGCTCCAAGGAGATAGAGGAGTTTGTAATGAAAATTTTTGGGTGTGTTTTTCAAATTGTAAGGATTCTAGAACCTACTCACTTTCTTGTATTGGAGTTCTGAGCAAATAGTTATGCTTGTTTTAGTAGGGTGAGGTCTGCTGCTATCAAAAAGTGACGGCAAAAACTTTGATCTGCCACTGCAAGTTTGATTTCGAATCTTTCTCAGTGAAACTTATTAAAAGTGTGGGAAATTTTTCTAGCTTTCTATCAAGACATTTCTTGTAGCAATTAGAGTTGGAAAGCAAAAGTTGTAAGCTTGAGAGTGGGAAAGGGTTTGTTGCCTCATGATGAAGAAGGGCAGAGAATTTGTTGAACCACCCAAGTCAGAAAATCTCTTTAATTTTTTTGATATTTTAGATGCTTATATAAGCTTGTGTTAGCTTTCCATGAAAATAAAAATCAATACATTTGGAGCTTTTATAAAAGTTTTATGAACCGTGAAGTGTCAAGAGGGCATATCATTGCTAGGGTTTGAAGGGCAGAATCAACTAGCTATAAAATCTGGAGTTTGAGAGGCATGCATGTGAAATTTTAGAACAAGTTAGATGATAGAGTGAGCTTTCTAAAAAGCTATTGCATGCTCAATTTGGAGAAGGGAAATAATCACAACAAAGGCTGAAGTGAAGAGGAGCTTTGCTGCCTTTGCATTTATTGGGAAATTTTGGTGCCTATTTCTTTTAGCCATAACTTTTAAATGGTAAGCCATCTATTTGTGAAATTTTGATATGTTTTACAATGGATCATTGGCTTTCTATAGGCTATAAGTATGCTTAATTCGACCTTTGGATGAATTTTTAGTGATTTATTTAATTTCAACTTATTGTATAACTTGTATTCCTCATATGCGGTTGTATTTTGAGGTATATTTGAATATATACACACTTTGATTATACCTTTTTTACAAGTATTATATATAATATTTGTATAAGTATTTGTATATATATTATATCAAGGATTATACACTATTTTATATAAGTATTTATATAAGTATTTATATAAGTATTATATAAGTATTTATACAAGTATTATTCAAGGATTTATACTTTATATTTCTACAAGTCTTGTACAAGTATAATACAAGTATAATTTGAAAGCTTGAACAAATATTGTGCAAGTATAGAAGATACTTGCACGGCTTCTTCTTATGTTCCCTGCTAGTTCTAGTAGCAGTTAGGAACCTGGCGTTTCTCCAAGGCAAATTCTCTCTACCCGACACCGTATATACGGATTACAAGAACCTCGAATATTTCATGTTAGCATGCGTGTTGAATCGTCGTCAATCTCGTTGGAATATGTCTTTGTCAAGATTTGAGTTCATTATCACTTATCGGCCAAGAAAACAACAAAGTTTGTCCGATGACCTTTCTAGACGTTCTTATTTTGCATCAAAAGAAAGAGATGCAGCTTTTGAGCAACAAAGAAAAGTCATCTTGAAATTGAAGCAATTTCATCTTTGAGCAATGAAATCAACATTGATTGTTGATTCATTTTTTTTCAAGCAAATTCAGTCAAGTATGTCCTCAAACCTTCTTATTCATGATATCAAGAATAATTCTTCCAAGTCTCATGATTCTTCTAAATTTGAGTTCAAAAATAACCTACTATATTTTGAAGGATGCCTATATGTTCCAGAAGGAGAAGCACGTTTACGTGTTCTTCAAGCACGTCATGATATTTTGGATACAATAAGATTTTGGAACTTATATCAAGAGATTTTTGGTGGCCTCAAATGTGGAAGGCAGTCAAAGACTTTGTACAATTATGTGATATCTGCTCAAGATCCAAGACTCCTTGTCATTGACTTTTTAGGCTTCTTTAGCCGTTATCTATTCTAAAACAACCATGGTCTTCTATTTTTATGGATTTATCACAGATCTTCCAAGCTCAAGATTTTATGACTATATATTTGTGATAGTAGATTGGTTCACCAAGATGGCACATTTTGTGCCATGCACATAATCTATCACAAGTGAAGAAACAACTAAGCTTTTCATTGATAATATCTATCGCTATTATAGATTACCTAAGGATATTATATCAGATAGGAGAACTCAATTTGTATCAAGATTTTGGAGAACCCTTTTGAAGATCTTAAAAGTGGAGATAAAGTTATCTTCAGCTTTTTATCCTCAAATTGACGGACAAACAGAGCATGTGAATCAAATCTTAGAGCAGTATTTAAGGTGTACCATCAACTAGCAACAAGATGATTGAACAACTCTTCTGCCATTGGCAGAGTTTACTTATAATAATACGATATGTTTTTCTATGCAAGAAACATTTTTTTTTGCCAATCATGATTACCACCTACGACTTGATGCTTTTGACTTTTCAAAAGTTGATAATCCAACAGTAGAAGATTTGGCAAATTGTTTATCAGAGCTACATGCAATAATGAAGGTGCAATTAAAAGAAGCTCAAGAACGACAAAAAACAAATGCAGATGCATATCACAAGGAACAACCACAATTCAACGTGGGGGACAAGGTATGGTTACTTTGTCGCAATAGCAAGACTATTCACCCTTGTGATAAGTTGGACTATCGTAGGCTTGGACCTTTTTTTATTTCTGAACAAATCAATCTAGTTGCATTTTGATTACATCTATCGGAGTCCATGAAGATCCATCCTGTATTCCACGTGTCACTACTCGAGCCATACAAGACAGTGGATATGTAAAGAAGAAGACAAATGCCACCGCCTTCTATAGAAGTAAACAACGATGAAGAATTCGAGGTTGAAGAGATTTTGGATTCAAGGCGGCCCCAAAATTGACTGGAATATCTTGTGCATTAGCGCGGATACGATATTAATGAACGCACATGGAAGCCATCAAAGAATCTAACAATCTTCAAGACGACAAAATAGAGATGAAGACCCTTAAGAACAAGATGTCCTTCATCAGATTGATGGCGAAATACAACGTGTTTGGTATCACGTCCTTGGAAGAGACTCTTGATGTTTGGTAATACTTTTAGAGGTAGAAACTATTCTTGATGGTATTCCTAATATTTTCTTTGAAGGGAGTTATGAAAGCCTCAACAATGATCAAATAATAGGGTGGTTCTCTCGCCCTGATATAGGACATTATCAATGGCTGAAAGGAGCTATCAACTACCTTTGAAGGGAACAAAGATCAGAATATGTGGTAAGTACAATTCAACGTATCCTCGTCTATCTCAACATATAATCACCGCTCCTTGTGGAACTCGTCCTTAGAAGGGAGGGATAATGTCATAGACATAAGATTTATTCCAATAATTATCTAAATAATATAGACCAATAGAAGTAGGTTAAATAAGTCGATTTGATAATATCTAATAGAAAAGCTTCCTAGAAGCTTCATAGACGCAAAATCACCTTTATACATGTCTATAGGTGATTGGTAGATTAAAAACTTGATCAACAAGCTAGCCACATGGTGCACTTTTTGATAGCTTGTGGAACAAGCTAGCCATATATTACACATGTTGATAGCTTGTGGAACAAGCCAAGTACGTGGTGCATATGTGGAAAACTTGTCGTGCAAGTTTGACACATGTCTTGCAAATTAGAGACGTGTATGAAGACCTATAGAATATCGCCACGTAGCTCTTAGTTAGATAGTATTTATAGAGGTAAGAGTGAAGCCTTCTTCACTCTTGTCAATTCTTTTTCTGATCCTAGTCTAGTTTCAAGAATCTTCATGTTTCCAGTCTTTGGCAATAGCCATTCCAGTTTCCCTTTGAATATATATACTTTCTTATTCCTATTTTGTGACTTTTTTTTTATATAGTTTTTATTAGATTATACATCTTTTTTTAGTTCATGTCCTTGACAGTTATCCTATAATATTTCTTGAGTAATTTCTTTATTGCTTCAATGTAAAGAAACCTCAAGAATCTTCTAAAACTATCAAGAACTTTTATAAATCTTTTAGAACCTTCCAAATTCTTCTAAAATCTTTCATAGATTGATATTTGTGACATTTGGAGTATTTGTTGAAATATTAACTAATCAAAGATAAGAGTTTCTTAAATCTTTTGAAGCTTTATATACTAAAGTATTGATTGATTATTCCACTACCTTCAAAGATCATGATAAGATAGTTGAATAAGTTATTTAGACCATCAAGCATAGTTTATGCAAGAATAAATTGCTTCAAGGCACCTATCACAATTGGGACTTAATGTTGCTATGGATTACAATAGATTATCATTTTAGCAAGTAGATATCATTGGCTTTCTGTAGCTCTTACTAGTTATTATTTCAACGAGAATTGATTTCATCTAATTCAATGTATAAGAAGCTGACTTTAGTTGTAAATTTGAATGACTTTTATATCTAAGCTAAATACTTGTATGATCAAGCAAAGTTCTTTAAAAAGGCTATGCCTATGGCCATGAAATACTTATCTATTATTCATTATTTTGATACTTTGTGATATGCTTACATTTATAGCAGTACCTATCAACCTTAATTCCAACAGTTTTCTATCAAAGACTATGTTTATTTATAATATGAGGTGCCTATGATGCTTGATATCAAGATAGGATATAAAATTCTTTATGCAAGGATATATTGCTCAGTGGCATCTTCTTTTTAGAAGATAAGGATGGATAAGAGTGTTGAGAGCATTCAAAGAATTGTATTTATTGTCATTTGCGTATTGGTAGATCTATTCATCTTGAGTTGGTAGTTGTGATAAATGGTCTTCTAAGCTTTATTTGTAGTAAGAAGAAAGAGGTGGCTACCATGTTGTTGTGTGACCACTATCAATATTGATGGCATATGGCATATGGCATATCTAATATTATATTTTTTTATTTTATTTTTTAAAAATTAAACTTATCTTTATTGTAAAAGATTTTTTAGCTATATTTCATCTATTGGGATGAGCTAAAGTCTTCTTGTGGATTTGCCACATATTGGTGGTGAAGTTGTCATTCAATTCATAGGCACCATTTATAATTTTAAGATTGAAGGATCAATGGAGATTGACTAAGGAATTCAGCATCAAAAGCTATCAAAGGCAATTAAAGATAGGACTTTCATTATACCTTGTCTACTATCTTTTAGTCACTTCTCTAATCAGATTATTTGATCTATCTAGTTGGTATTATATCAATTTAAATATATACAATTATAGCAACAGCATAATCATGGTGATTATTCCAACTTTGTATATATTTTTATCTTTGCTAATTAGAAGGGCTTCTAATCTATTAAAAGAAGTATTTGAGTATATAATTATTATATATTTATATTTAATATTTGATTGTATATTTGATGTTGGTTTGTAGCACTCGATCCATTGCGTATAACAATCTTTATTTATATAATAACTGTCATAATATGTAGCATTGAATGTCAGACCACATTGGATTAATATTATAATAAATTTATATTTTATTAGTTTATTTTGTATTTATTTATTTTTTATCTATTTAATTATTTTTATCTAATTAATAATTTTATCCATCCAAGATTTAAAGATATAATGGAAAAATCCTTTTTGATTTAGTATTCTCGTTAAGTTAAGTTTTATGAATGTTTTGGAGAATTTATTATTATTAATTTTATTTTAAAATGGTTGTTTAGCCATTTAGTAAAGCTTGATATTTTTTACATATATTTGTATTCTTAGATTCTCTTGTAGTACACTGAAAGAAGCTTAACTTGTATTGTGATTGTTTATTTCTTGTTGAGGGTATATTTATTATATATTTCTAATATGTATTTAATTGTATATTTGATGTTGATTTATGACACTCTATTTATTATATATAATAATCTTTATTAATACAAATTTTTTAATATTTGCACTACTTCAAATAATTTATATTAGTGTAATACCTACAAAATCAAAAGTTGTTCTTTAAGAAAAGTTTGATAGTGCTAAATCTAAATTTTGAAGATTCATCAATCAAGTATAACTTTTGATTTAACTCCAACCTCTTAATTATCTAATTTAAGTATTTCAAATTAGATTTATAGAAACTTTATTTAATAGATTTTTTTTTTTTTTTTTTTTTTCATCATTTTTAAAACAATAAGATTTTATAATAAATAATTTGGATGTATTTTTTATAGAATTTCAATCTATGCATAGAAAATATGATACAACTTATATAATAATTAATAAAATCTAAATTTATAGAAAAAAATCTATTTATATTAATATATGTATCATAATTTTAATAATTAGCAATTGATATCAAGTGAAACCATATTGTGCTCATAAGTCAATTTTTTTAAAATATTGTGTTGTAATTCAACTACCCTATATCACGGACATAAGATTTATTCCAATAACTATCTAATTAATATAGATTAATAGAAATAGGTAAAATAAGTTAATTTGATAATATCTTAGAAAAAAACTTTATAAAATCTTTATAGATGCAAAATCACCTTTATACATGTCTATAGGTGATTGATAGATTAGAAACTTGGTCAACAAGCTAGCCATGTGTCACACATGTTGATAGCTTGTGGAATAAGCTAGCCACGTGTCGTACATATTGATAGCTTGTGGAAAAAGATAGCCATGTGTCGTACATATTGGTAGCTTGTGGAACAAGGTAGCCATGTGTCGCACATATTGGTAGCTTGCGGAATAAGCTAAGTAAATGGCACACATGTGGGAAACTTGTCTTACAAGTTTAATACATGTCTTGTAAATTAGACACATATAGGAGGTCCTATAGAATACCGCCATGTAGCTTTTAGATAGATAGTATAAATAGAGACAAGAGTGAAGCCTTCTTCATTCTTGTGAACTCATTTTTTGCTCTAGTCTAGTTCAAGACTCTCATATATTTTCTAATCTTTGGTAATAGCCATTCTAGTTTCTTTTTGAATATACATACTTCTTTATTTCTATCTTGTTATTTTCTTTTGACATAGTTTATTACTAATTTATACATCTATTTTAGTTCGTGTCTTTGACAGATTGACAAAAATGAAGTTATAATATCAGAGCTTTGGCTCTTCTTCATTAAGAGTAGAATATCTTTTTTTCCTCATAAGACATAAGCATATTAGAAGTTGTAGATTATCCACTTCTAAACTGATATTGTTTCTAAAAAAAATTCTTTGTTCTTGAGTGTTTTATTTTATAATCAAAGTAGATATTTTTTCTTTTTTTATTATAATATTATCGCAAAGTTTGTTGAAATGAAGAGTGTAGTGGTACAAATGTAAGAGAAAATAAGAGAATTAATGCTTGCAATGCATTAATTCAATATACCACCACAAAGAACAACAAGATTAGCAAGAAGCAAAGATATAGAGATGATTCGAGCTGCTTTAAGCTATACCACTTTACGTATGATTAAACATCATTCAAGCATCAAAGAACCAAAGATTAGTTTGCGAGAGAATTTTGATAGCACCAGATCTAAATTTCGAGGATTCATCAATCAAGTACAACTAATGATTGAACTTCAATCCCAAAGTTATCCAACCTAGGGATCACAAGTCATATTTATTAGAATATTTTTGTCAAATTCTACTTTATCATGATTTTTGTCCTTTCTTGAATGACGTGATATAATATTGGATAATTTGGAGGTATTTTTAGCAAAGTTTTTATCTATATATGGAAAACATGATGTAATTCGTGTCGCAACCAATAAGATCCGTATCTTGCGACAAGGCAATTGATCAGTGACATCATATGCTTCACAATTTTGACAATTAATAATTAATACCAAGTAGGATGATGATGCGCTTATTAGCCAATTTCTCTATGGATTACAATATGAGGTAAAGAAATTGATACTCAACTTATCCAATTCCCAAACAATATTGAATCAAGCAATTAATTTTGCTATAAAATGTGATAATCAGCTTTTTGAATTTTGATCGGAGAGTTGCACAAGAGAGCCCCAATATTATTATAATATAATGGCAACATCAACGTCTTCTCAATATGTACATTCAGAAGTAGAAGACATGTAAATTGACGGGGTATGTTTTAAACTTCTTATTGAAGAAGAAAAGACTTATCGTCAAGAAAGATTATGTTTATATTGTAGAGAATCTAAGCACATTATTCAACATTGTCCGAAGAAATGATACAACCACAAGATAAGGAGTATGGTTGTCAAAGAAGATAATATGTCAAAAAATAAATTTATCCAACTATAATAGGGACCGTGCAGCTGGAATCTTGTATAATTCCTAGTAAAGGTCCTATCCTCTCCTTAAAACCCTCTCCTTGTTTTATAATAGATGTCTTTTTGGGACCTAAAAATTACAAAGCCTCTATCTTATTAGATTCAAGAGCCTTAGTATGTTTTTTAGATAAAGAATTTGTTAAAAGTCGTGGAATATCTTTAGTACAAAAAACTAAATCCGTACATATAGAAGACATAGATGGTCGCCCATTATCTTTTGGAAATGTTATTCATGAAATCCTTCCTATAAATGTAACAATAGATGGTCATAATAGTTGTATAGACTTTAATATAATTAAATCTTCCTCTAATCCAATCATTTTAGATTTATCGTGGCTAGAAAAGTACAACCCTTAAATAGATTGGATTTCTCATAGACTTGACTTTTCTCAAAGCATTAATAAGAGTCCTGTGAGTCAAGTAACAAACCATAAGCTTAGTATAGTAAAATCCATTGTTGTATAGTAATATGACCATTAGGTGAAAGAAAAAAGGAATAGTTATATTATAAAAAAATTCAAATGAGAACATTTGAGAAAATTATCTTAGAAAAATAAATAATAGAAAAAGAGGTAAAAAAAAATCAAAAGGTGTTAATGCTGCCTTTTGTAGAAGTGACTTCTAATTGCTTTATATGGCCATAAATAAGACAAAACAAAATAGATTAGAAAAATAAATAATATAGGCATCTTTAAAAAAGAATTGAGAATAGGTTTCAGAAAAATTTACTACAAAATTTCAAAATAGATACTTGGAGAAGATCGATTATGAGCCGGGGTTGAAATCAGACCCCGAGGTATAAAATTATGTGCTTATGGTGGATCAAAAGCTTTTTGGCAAATTAAAGAATGGAATTAGAAAGCAAACTTAAAATATTTTGCATAAGATTTAATTTGGAGTGATTTGGATCAAAATTAAGTTTGCAAAATTAGGATTATTTTGGACAACTTTGGATTTTGTTAAATAAAATAGGATTTATGCTTTAGGCAATTACAAAAGTTTTATAGCAAATCTAAAATTAAATTTTTGTAAATTGGTTGGTATTATTGTTGTCAATTTGTACTACAATTTTGAGCTTAATCTAAAGATTTAATTGTAAGTAATTGAGGTCTAAGTGGATTAAGATCTCAGAAATTAGGCTTTTAAGGATCCATTAGGATTTTAGAGATTTTGAATAATTTGCCAATTGGATTTGAATGAAATTTATATTTGCAGATAGAAAATTTAATTTCCTATGTACAAATGAAATTTGAAAGCAATTTAATGGTGAGAACAAGAGGTTTAGGTGTTGGAATATTAGCATTAAGATTAGAGAAGGAGTCTGGCCAACACTCGAGCAGATTTATAGGTTTTTCTTCTTTTTGATAAATTCAATCTTCTTCAAACTTGATGTATTTGTTGTCAACTTAGTGATTAAGACATGTATAAATTTTCAATCAAGATCAATGATTTATTTGATAGTTATTCAGATTCTAAAACTACCTTAGGAATTGCTTAGGGCTTAGTTAGGATTCGATTAGGATTTAGGATTTGGATTTAGAATTTAGTGTTTAATTAGGATTTGTTAGGATTTGATCAGGGTTGATTAGAATTTAATTAGGATTTGTTTTAGGATTTGTTAAGGTTTAACCAAAATTGACTAAAGATTAGTTAGAGTTCGTTTTAAAATTTGTTGGAATTTGACTAGAATTGACTAGGATTTAGTTAAGATTTGTTTTAGGATTTATTAAGGTTTGACTAAGATTGACTAGGATTTAGTTAGGATGTGTTTTAAGATTTGTTAAGGTTTGATCAGGATTTATTTTAGGGTTAGGATTTAAGATTTAGGATTTAATGTTTGATTAAGATTTGATTAGGATTTCATTAGGATTAGGATTTGACTAGGATTTGATTAGGATTAGGATTTGATTTAGATTTTGACTTAGAATTTGATCAAGGTTTGACTTAAGATTTAACTAAGGTTTGACTTAAGATTTGATTAGGATTTGACTTAAGGATTAATTAAGAATTGACTTAAGATTTGATTAGGATTTGACTTAGGATTTAATCAAGATTTGACTTAGAATTTTAAGATTTCTATTTTTAATATTTTCTAAAATTATTATTTTATATATTATTTTTTTTATGATTAATGTATGATTCATTTATTCTTCTTTTTGTAATTTCTTTAAGATTGGATCAAAGCTTGATTAATATTGTTAAGATTTAATGGAAATTATTTAAAATTCTATTAGAGTTGTTAGGATCTTATTATTGCATATTTCCTTTTTATCTTCCTCAGCTAGGTGCCTAGAGCATTCTCAAGCAAGATTTCACGTATTACAACATCGTACTTATAAGTGCAAAAGCGTTTATGAATAAAGCAAAAGAAGGATCATCTTTTGTTATTTATGCTACACCCATTTCTGATGGTGGAAGGACTTAAAGTGGCATTCCAAGCCAATATCAAGATTATCAAGACATTTTTTAGAAGAAGAATACAGATATTCTTTTAGAGCATTGTCCATATGATTGCTCAATTGATCTTAAAGAGGGAACTCAGCCTGCATTTGGACCAATCTACAATCTATCTCAGAATGAATTGGCTAAATTCAAGAAATACACTGATGAGAATTTGGCCAAGAATTTCATACGCCATTCAAAATTCCCAACAAGAACTCCTATCTTATTTGTAAAAAAGAAAGATGGATCACTACGGATGTGTGTAGATTATCAAGGCCTCAACAAGATTACTATCAAGAATAGATACCTTCTACCTTTGATATCTCGACTTCTTGATGAATTGAATCAAGCCAAGATCTATACAAAAATAAATCTAAGAGGAGCATACAATCTAGTACGCATCAAAGAAAGTGATGAATGAAAGATTGCATTTCAAAGAAGGTATGGATATCTCAAATATAATGTCATGCCTTTTGGACTTACAAATGCACCAACTGCTTTTCAATATCTTATGAATGATATATTTTGTAAATTTTTTAATGAATTTGTTGTCTATTATTTAGACAATATTTTAATCTACTCTAGGAATAGAAAAGAATACAAACTTCATGTTTGTCGTCTGTTACAAAAACTTAGATATATATGGTTATATGCCAAGATAGAAAAGTGTATATTTTATACTATTCAAGTTGATTTCTTAGGATATATCATTTCAAATGATGGTCTCAAAATGGATCCTAAGAAAGTCCAGACAGTCATAGATTGGAAGATTTCAAAAACAATAAGAGATGTATAATGTTTTTTGGAATTTGCCAATTATTATCAAATCTTTATCAAGAACTTTTTTCAAGTTGCACTTCTACTTACATGTTTAATTTGTAAGGACAAATTTGAATGGAATAAAGAAGCAAAAGTATTGTTCCAAGCTTTGAAGATAGCTTTTACTTCTGCACCAATTCTATATCCTGTCGACTTTTTCAACATATTTTTTATGGAAACAAATGCCTTAGACTTTGCTTTGGGGGCATTATTGTCACAAATGGGAGAAGATGACAAACTCCACCTAGTAGATTTCCATTCTAAAACATTTTTAGCAATAGAGATCAATTACAAAATCCATGATAAAAAACTTCTTACAATTGTGGATTCTTTTCAAGAATGACATTACTATCTGGAAGGCACTTCTAGTGCGGTCACCGTATATATGGATCACAAGAATCTTGAGTATTTCATGTCCACGCCAATCCAGTCTAGTATGTCTTCAGATCCTCTTATCTATGAGATTAAAAATAATTCATCTAAGTCTTATGATACTTCTAAGTTTAAGTTCAAGAATAATTTGCTATATTTTGAAGGATGCCTATATATTCCAAAAGATGCAACACGACTATGTGCTCTAAAAGCTCGTCACAACTTCCCTACAACAGGACATTTTAGATATAATAAGACTTTGGAGCTAATATCGAGAGATTTTTTATGGTGTTAGATGTGAAAGGATATTAAAGAATTTGTATAGTCGTATGACATTTGTTTAAGATCAAAAACTCCTCATCAATGGCCTTATGGACTTCTCCAACCATTACCTATACTAGAACAATGTTGATCTTCTGTTTCTATGGATTTTATCACAGATCTTTCAAAGTCAAGTTTATATGACTCTATATTTGTGATTGTAGATCGCTATATCAAGATGGCATATTTTGTATGATGTATAAAATCTATTACAGGTGAAAAAACAGCTAAACTCTTCTTTGATATTATCTATCACTATCATGGACTACTAAAGAATATTATATTAGACAAAGGAAAATAATTTATATCAAGGTTTTGGAGGACTCTTTTTTAAATATTGAAGGTGGATATAAAATTATCCTCAACTTTTCATCCTCAAACTGATAGACAAACGGAATGAATAAATCAAATTTTGGACCAATATTTGAGATGTACCATCAACTACTTTCAAGATGATTGGACAATTCTTTTGCCGTTGGCAAAGTTTGCTTATAATAATTTGCTACACTCTTCTACTCAACAAACTCCATTTTTTACAAATTATGCTTATCATCTATGACTTGATATTTTTAACTTTTCAAAAGCTGATAATCCTATGGCGGAAGATTTGATGAATCATTTGTCAGAGCTACATGCAACAATAAAGATACAATTAAAGAAAGCTCAAGAACGACAAAAAATCAATGCAAATATCTATCACAAGGAACAACCTCAATTCCACATGGGCAGTAAGGTATGGTTACTTTGTCATAATATCAAGACAATCCATCTTTGCGATAAGCTGGATTTTTGTAGGTTTGGACTTTTTTTTATTTATGAACAAATCAATCAAGTTGCTTATTGATTATGCCTACCAAAATCTTTGAAGATCCATCTTATATTCCACGTGTTACTATTCAAGCCATATAAGATAGTGGATGTATAAAGAAGAAGACATATGCCATCGTCTCCTATGGAAATAGACAACAATGAAGAATTTGAGGGCAAAGAGATTTTAGATTCAAAGCGACACTGCAATCGACTAAAATATCTTATGCATTCGTGTGGATAGAATATTAGTAAATGCACATGGGAGCCATCTAGGAATTTAGCAAATGCATCAATAAAAGTCAATGCATTTTATCGACAACATTGGTCAAAACCAAGATAAAGAATCAAAAAAATCTTTACTATAAAGCAAAGCAGGTTCTATAGAGGTTTCATCCTATTTTATATCATTGTTGTTATTTCTTTGGATTTATTCATATTAAAGAGATGGAGGATCAACAACTAACAAATTCAGCTCAAGAGCCATCGTTTGTTGATTTATCGGATGAGACATTATGACTATCATAACCTTCAAGATGACGAAATAGAGATGAAGACTCTCAAGAACGACATGTCTTTCTTTGAATTGATGGCAAAATACAACGTGTTTGGTATCACGACCTTGGAAGAGACTTCCAATGTTTGGTGATACTTTTAGAGGTAGGAACTACTCCTGATGGTATTCTAAATGTTTTCTTTGAAGGAAGTTATGAAGGCCTTAACAATGATCAAATAATAAGGTGGTCCTCTTACCCTAGTATGGGACACTATCAATGGCTGAAAGGACTTATCAACTACCTTTAAAGGAAACAAAGATCAGAGTACATAGCAAGCACAATTTGATGTATCATGGACTTTCTCAACATGTAATCATCGCTCCTCGTGGAACTCGTCTTTAGAAGGAGGGATAACATCACGGACATAAGATTTACTCAAATAACTATCTAATTAATATAGATTAATAGAAGTAGATAAAATAAGTTAATTTGATAATATCTTAAAAAGAAGCTTCCTAGACATGGAATCACCTTTATATATGTCTATAGGTGATTGATAGATTAGAAACTTGATCAACAAGCTAGCCACATGTCACATATATTAGTAGCTTGTAGAATAAGCTAATCATGTGTCGCACATTTTGGTAGCTTGTAGAACAAGCCAAGTACGTGGCGCACATGTGAGAAACTTATCTTATAAGTTCAATATGTGTCTTACAAATTAGACATGTATAGGAGGTCTTATAGAATATCACCACATAGTTCTTAGATAGATAGTATAAATAGAGACAAGAGTGAAACCTTCTTCATTCTTGTCAATTCTTTTCTTGTTCTAGTTTAGTTCAAAAGTCTCATATGTTTTCTAATCTTTGGCAATAGCTATTCCAATTTCTTCTTGAATATACATACTTCTTTATTTCTATCTTATTATTTTCTTTTGACATAATTTTTTACTAACTTACGCATATGTTTTAGTTCGTGTCTTTGACACCATATGAAAATAATGTACATATTTATTAAATATATAATTTATTATATTATTAGATAAAAGCCATATTAATAGATTTTGATTTTTAAAATATGAATAGATTACTATATTAGAAAGAAGTCTATTTAAAAGGGCTACTATTAAAAATTATATAACCTCATTTTTTTTAATTGTCAATTTTGAGGTTGATTTTATGTAAATAATAACTTTAATATATTTTGAATCACCTTTATTAGACATTGGTGATCTTTGAAATCATATTTTATTTTTTTATTTGATATTTAAAATACATATTATATAAATCTTATTAGAAAAAAGTATTAGAAAGAGGTTTTAGTATCAAAAAGAATAACTAAGCTATCCATGTAGATGAATGGAGATGGATGATAGAAATCTCTATTCTTATTGGCTAAAAGTCATATCCAATGGACTTCAAGGAGGTTGTCTAAGGCCTTATTAAGAATTAGGATTTTTTTTGAAGAGATTTGAATATCAAAGATTAAGATCAACAAGTTTAGATTTTTGGCTATGGTTTGGGTGCAAAAATTGACTGATTTGGAATTTTTGTGAAAAAAACATAAGCATTTAAAGTCAAGGTGTCAATTTTGTATCTATTATCATTTTTTAGAGTATAACTGATGTATATTGAAAGTAATAAAGGATCAGCAATTAGATTAGAGAAAGCACTTTTTTGGCTATATTATATTTATACATATATATATATATATATATATATATATATATATAATTCAATGAATTCTAAATTGAGATGAAAGGAATATTAAGAGTTGAAATTAACATTTACAATCTAAGAGCAATAAGTAACTTGCTTAATTAGTAATTATGTTTTGAGATATATCTTAAGCAATTTGATAAGATTTTGCCTCAAAATTATTAGAACTCTATATTTTTATATTAAAAAGCTACACACAAAAATTTTATGGCATCATAATTTTAGATTTTAGAAATATAAAGAAGATAGTGCTTAAATATCTATAAACTAAGATTTTAAGCACTTATTAGGGTTTTTGAGATATCAAACAATTAAAAATGAATCTATAATTGATTTTTTTTTATAATAAAGCTTAAAGATATAATCTATACTTTCAAAAAATTTGAAAAAAATTGAATAGTTAGATCAAGAGTTATTGGGTCCTAAAATTCAAGAAGAAATCATAAAGTCTTTATGAAGGTGAAAGATGGATATATGGAACTATGATAATATTTTTGATATAAAGATAAATTTTTTTTAAAAAAAAATTATGGATTTTTTTAAAAATTATTAAAAATCTAATTTACCAAAAATTAGTTAGTTATGATTTGGCATAAAAAAGGATATTAAGAATTTTTTACATACCATAGAAAAATCTTATATACAAATCTATTTAAATTTAAGAAATTTCTAAGAGATTTCTATTAGTACAATATTTTTTAAAATATTTTTGTATTTATTTGTTTTCTTTATTAAAGACAAATCACTTATCAAAGCTTGGCCAATAAATTATAGATAAACTTTCTACAGCTACGTATTCAATGTATTTCTAGATTAAAAATCATGCTATACGACAACAGGTTACAACTTGATATGAAGAAACTATTACTCAACTTACTTAATCTTTAAACTTTAAATCAATCTATTGATTTTGTTAGCACATGCAATAACCAACTTTTTAAATTTCAATTAAAAAATCACATGTTAGTATCTCAATGCTTCTATACTTTTGCTGTAAATACTTCTATCAATTAAGATATATAATCAAACATAGAAAGCATAAAAATTGATGATATATGTTTTAAATTTCTTACAACATAAGAAAAAACTTGACATTGACAAGAAGAATTATGTCCATATTATAAAAAATCAAAACATAATATTCAATATTGGCCTAAGAAGTGAAAAAATCATACAAAAATAAATACAATTCCAAAAAAAATAATATATTAAAAAATAAGTTTGTCCAATAATCGTAGAGATTATGTAGATGGATTCTTATGCCATATCATTTTATAAAGGCCCTATATTATATTCTAAATCTTTTATTTTATTTTTATATATTAATTTATTTAAAATTTTAAAACCCTATTGTTTCTATCTTTCTTTTATTAAAATCTAATGCTTCTACTTGCTTTATTAATAAAAACTTTATTAAATATCATTGAATATTATTAATAAAAATTAAAATTTATTTTTTCTTCTCTTATCTAAGAAAATATCAAAAAATATTTTCTTATATTTAAAAAAATTAAAATTCTATTTATAGAATATATAATATTTATATAAACTATAAAAAAATGAGATCCATTTATCATTTATGTGGTGCCAAGTGTTTATTAAAGTGGAGGTTGTAATAGAATCTTAGAGCATTATAAAGAATATTAAGATGTATTTGAAAAAATATATATATTGATATATTTCCAAAACAACAATCTTATTATTACACAATTGAACTTCAAGAAGGAATTCAACCATCTTTTGGACCAATTTACAACTTGTCATAGAATAGACTTATTGCTTTGAAGGAATAGATCAATGAAAATCTTACAAAGAACTTTATTTGACATTCTATATCTCCTACAAGTACATCAATCTTCTTTGTGAAGAAAAAAGATAGATCCTTACAAATGTTTGTAGATTATCATAGACTCAATAAATTAACCATCAAAAATTCTTATCCTTTATTTTTAATATTGGAACTTCTTGATCAATTGAATGAAGCTAAGATCTATATCAAAATAGACCTACAAAAAGCCTATAATTTGGTTCATATTAAAAAAAAAAAAATTGGTAGAAGAATGCATTTCAAATTGGATGTAGCTATTTTGAATATAATATTATATCTTTTAGACTTATAAATACTCTAGTTTCTTTTTAATATTTGATGAATGTTATATTTTATAAATTTTAAGATAAATTTTATTGTATATTATTTAGACAATATTCTTATCTATTCCAAAAATATAGATCATCATCTATAACATATTTATCTTATACTATAAAAACTTAGAGATGCAAAATTATATGCCAAAATAATAATGTATATATATATATATATATATATATATATATAATTTAAATAAAATTTTTAGAATATATTATTTTAAATAAAAAAATAGAAACTATCATGGATTGGATAATTTTAATTATGGTGTATAATATCTAATACTTTTTAAGATTTTCAAACTATTATGAAATATTAATAAAAAAAATTATCTCAAGTTGTTGCTCTATTTAATTGATTAACTTATAAAGACAAATTAGAATAGAATTAACATGAGAAAATTGTATTTTGAGGTTTAAAAATGGCTTTTATTTTAGATCATGTTTTATATTATTTAGATTATTTAAAGTCATTTTTTATAAAAAAAATAAATTAGATTATGTATTAGATATAATTTTATTACAAATGGATATAGATGATAGACTTCATTCTATTTTTTTTATTTAAAAAAAATTTCAACAATAAAGATTAAATATGAGATTCAAGACAAAGAACTTCTTGCTATTGTGGATTCATTCCAAGAATGGAGTCACTACCTAGAAGATGATTATCATCCAATCATAGTTTATATCAATCACAAGAATCTTGAATATTTTATGTCAATATATATCTTAAATTATTATCAAGCCTATTAGAATATGTCTTTATTATGATTTATATTTAATATTATATATTGTCTTAAAAAACAATAAGACTTGTCAAATGCCTTGTCTAGATGTTTTTATCTTACACCAAAAGAAGAAGATGCCACATGTGATCAATAATGGATAGTTCTTTTAAAATTAAAGAAACTACATCTTCAAGCTATTAAATTAAGAATCCCAATAGATACTATTTTTTTTTATAAAGTTTGTTCAAATATGTTAATAATGTTGCAATAAGTAAGTAATAATAAAAGTAGAATAAGTTATCAACTAAAAGATATTACCTTAGGTAAATTACTAATGGTCAAAGGTTGGCTCTTGGCATATAGAAAGGACATCCTATGGATATAGGATGCAGTCAAAGGAGAAGAATCAAAGTCAAGAAGATAAAGTATGTACTAGGAAATATCCTAAAGACTAAGTAAGAGTAATTAGTGCATGGCATAGGATACCCTCGTGGAACGTGAGATATCCTTGAGGTATGAGAGATGTCAAAAGGATCCTAGGATCATTGGATACCCTCATGGCATAAAAGATGCCAAAGGATTTTAGGAGTATGTGTGTAAAAGTCAAAGGTAGAAGAAGTCCTTTGGGACAGCAACCACCTCCTACAAGTAATGGGTGTTGGAAGAGAAAATTATCTCATTCCACACTTCTCTTGTATGCAATCTTAGTGATCTCTACTTACTTGTGTTTTGCCTCTTGTATTTTTTTAATAGGTTATGGGCCCACACACTCTTTGTTGTGCTATTCAAGTAAGTTGAAGTTATTTTCTTGTTGTTGCTTTTATGTGGAATAGATCTTATGGGATTTTGTTGATGTTAGGATTTTGACATAATGAGATTCTGATTTTGACCTTATACATCTCTAACATTACTTTGTGGATTCTCTACTCCTTGGATAGTGAGTGTAAGACCTTTCAGAAAGACCTTGATAGTGTCTTTTTGTGTTGGTGAAATTATTTCACATACCTTGTGTATGTGATGAGAAAATGACTTGAAAGAGTGAAAGAATGTGATTGTGAGGTATATGAGAATACTCATACTTGTAAGAAGTTATAGAAATTGAGTTGAGAGTGTTTTGAGTGAGAAACCACTCTTTTATTCATAAGAGGGCATTCTGAGATTTTACGAGTGCAAAATTGTTTTGGTGATTTTGATCACATAGAGACTTCTTTTCTCAATATTTTTTGATACACTACTCCTTAGACATGGCTTCTAGTGAAAGTGAAGGTTTGAGAATAATTGAAAAGTTTAGAGGCAATAATTTCTACCATTGGAAGGTCAAAATGGAGCTTTTGTTGGCGTCTTTGGACCTTTGGGACATTGTAGATGAAAGTGAAGACCTTCCAAGCATGGATGCTAATATGAAGGAGCAAAAAGACTTTAAAATACGTGAAAAGAAGGCTTTTGGCATGATTGCCACCAATTTGGATGAAGCCAACTTTTCTCACATCGTCTCTTGCAAAGGACCAGCGGAAGCATGGAAGACTCTTTGCAACATATATGAGAGCAAGAACTTATCCAACATACTCTTCACAAGGAGGAAATTCTTCACTTGTAAGATAGAAGAAGGTGAAGACCTTATGGCTCACGTCATTAAGGTAAAGGCTCTTGCAAACCAACTTGTAATTGTTGACAAGCCTTTAGAAGATGGTGATATTGTTATGACCTTGCTCATGAGTCTTCCCGAGTCCTACAACTACCTCATTGTGGCATTGGAGTCCATCAAGATAAAGGAGCTCACTATGGACTATGTGACAATAAGACTTGCACATGAAGTGACCAAAAGGAAAGAAAAGGAGTATCAAAGTAAAGATTCGGCTCTCTTTTCAAGACAAGGCAAAGGTAGCTATTTCAACCAACATGACAATATAAGAAGCAATGTAAGAACTTGCTTCATTTGTGGAAAATCATATCACTTTGCACGAAATTGCTACAAGGCCGAGAAAGGAGATAAAGAGAATGCTAAAAATGCACGTGATGAAGTTGGAAGAGATGAGTATGCATTCATGGCAAGTGAAGGCACTTCTATTGCTGCCATGTCCAAATGGATTGTTGATTTGGGTGCTACCAAGCACATGACTCCATACAAGTGTTCATTTGACACTTATGAGGCAATTCCAGCAACAAAGGTTTGGTTAGGAGACAATGGCATGGTGTAAGCTATTGGAATTGGCTCCATTGTGGTAGAGATTGTTGTGAAGAATCAAACCAAGAGAATGAAATTGAAAGAGGTCCTACATATGCCAAAGATAAAGAAGAATCTTCTTTTGGTGAGTAAACTTGTTTCAAATGGTTATAAAGTGCAATTTGATATAAATGGATGCTTTGTGAAGACCATGGACGGAGATAATATTTTAAAGGGCTTTAGAGATGGCAACCTCTACTTCATCAATTGTAAGAAGGTCATTAGAATTGAAATGGCGGCATTTGCTGATTTTCCACAAGATCAAGATAAATTTGGCATTTGGCATCGATGCCTTAATCATTTGAATGCCAAAAGCATGAAGGAGCTCCAATCCATGGTAAATGGCTTAGATCTTGGTCAATCATACAACAATGCTACAAATCTTGCTTGTGAAGGTTGTATTCAAGGCAAGCAACAAAAGACTTCATTTCTAAGTGGAGTTGCAACACGTGTAAACAAGTTGTTGGAGATTGTGCATTCAGATAATTGTGGACCTATGAGGACGCCATCAATAGGAGGAGCAAGGTACTTTGTCACCTTTATTGATGATTATTCAAGGAAGGTGTGGATTTTCATCCTTAAAGCCAAGAGTGAGTGTTTGTCAAGCTTTAAGGAGTTTAGGGCACTTGTGGAGAAGCAATGTGAGTGCAAGATCAAGGTGTTGCGTACGGACAATGGAGGTGAATACATGTCAAAGTAATTTCATGAATACTTGAAGATTCAAGGTATTGCAAGACAAACCTCCACTTCTTACACTCTACAACAAAATGAAGTTGCTGAAAGAGCAAATCAAATCATTGTGGAGATGGCAAGGAGTATGTTTCATGCTCAAAACCTTGGGCATGAGTATTAGGCGGAAGCAGTGGTAAATGCAGTGTATACAAAGAATAGATGTCTTACAAGTGCACTCACATCAATGACTCTACAAGAAGCTTGGAGTGGAAAGAAACCTTGTGTTTCACACATGAGGATTTTTGGATGTATTGCTTATGCAAAGATACAAGATTGTATGAGGTCCAAACTTGATGCAAAAGGTACAAAATGTGTGTTTGTTGGATATTGTTAAGGTACCAAGGCATATAGGCTTATGTATTTGGATACCAAGAAGATCATCAAAAGTCATGATGTTAAATTTTTAGAGCATAAGAGTGCTTGTGAGCACTTGGAGATGTATCCAAGTGGAAGTAATGGTGTATTTGTAGACACATCTTTAATTTCAGCAACAAAACAAGAAGATGAAGGCAATGAAGATGGTGATAAAAGTAAAGAGTCAAAGAAGATGGAGAAGTTTGTAGTATAGTTAAGACCATCAATGAAGGAAATGAAGATATTGAAGATGATGATGATGAGGAGTATCAACCTTCGAGTGAGAAGAGACAAGCTTTAAGAAAAAAAAAAGTTGGAAGAGTACATGGAGGTGAATCTTCTTCAAATGAAAGGAGATATCCTATGAGAGAAAGAAGACCACTTGGTGAATGGTGGAAGAACCACATCTTTCCTCAAGTAAGTGAAGAACATGTCAATATTGCACTCTTTGCTGATCCATTGAATTTATGTGATGCAATGAAGTCTACAAATGCTATGAAGTAGGAGAAGGCCATGGAAGAAGAATACAAATCTCTCATGGACAATGGAACATGGGAATTGATTTAACTTCCACCAAATCGGTCTTCAATTGGTTGTAAGTGGGTGTTTAGAACCAAGAGGGATGCAATGGGCAATGTTGTGAGATATAAAATAAGATTAGTTGCTAAAGGATACTTACAAGTTGCTGGTGTTGATTTAAATGAGACATATACTCCCAAGGCCAAATTCACCACTATTAGAACCATTGTGGCAATTGAGGCAGCAATGGACTTGGAAATATATCAAATGGATGTGAAGACCGCTTTCTTGAATGGAGAGTTAGAAGAATACATCTACATAGATCAACCTCAAGGATTTGTTGAAGAAGGCAAGCAATATCTTGTTTGTAAGTTGAACAAATCCTTGTATGACCTCAAGCAATCACCAAAGGCATGGTATCAACGGATTGACACATTCTTTGTGAATAAAGGATTTGTAAGGAGTGAGGCTGATCATTCTATGTATGTGATGCAATCAAAAAACTTCTTATTGATTGTTATCCTTTATATTGATGATTTGATCATCTTAATCAATACCTTGAAAAGGATGGATTGGTTTCAACCATCGATAATGTCCCATATCAGGGCAAGAAGACCACCTTGTTATTTGATCATTGTTGAGGCCTTCATAACTTTCTTCAAAAAAAACATTAGAAACATCATCAGGAGTAGTTCTTATCTCTAAAAGTATCACCAAACATCGGAAGTCTCTTCCAAGGTCGTGATACCAAACACGTTGTATTTTGCCATCAATCTAAGGAAGGACATGTTGTTCTTGAGGGTCTTCATCTCTATTCTGTCGTCTTGAAGGTTGTAATAGTCGTAATGTCTAGTCCAATAAATCAACAAATAATGGCTCTTGAGCTAAATTCGTTGGTTGTTGATCCTCCATCTCTTTAGCACAAATAAAATCTAATAACAAACAATGATACAAGGTAGGATGAAACCTCTATAGAACCTGCCTTGCTTTATAGCAAAGATTTTTTTGAGTATTTATCTTGGTTTTGATGGATGTTATTAATGAAATGCATTAACTTTTATTGATGCATTTATTAGATTCTTTGATGGCTCCCATGTGCGTTCACTAATATCATATCCGCGCCAATGCACAAGATATTCCAATCAATTTTGGCGCCGCCTTGAATCTAAAATCTCTTCAACCTTGTTGTCCACTTCATTGTTGTCCACTTCTACAGGAGGCGATGGCATTTGTCTTCTTCTTTGTATATCCATTATCTTATATGGCTCGAGTAATGACATGTGGAATACAAGATGGATCTTTATGGACTCCGATAGGTGTAATCGATATGCAACTAGATTGATTTGTTCAAAAATAGAAAAAGGTCCAAGCCTACGATAGTTCAATTTATCATAAGGACAAGTAGTCTTAATATTGCGATGAAGTAACCATACCTTGTCCTCCACATTGAATTGTGGTTGTTCCTTGTGATATGCATCTGCATTTGTTTTTTGTCATTCTTGAGCTTCTTTTAATTGCACCTTCATTATTGCATGTAGCTCTGACAAACGATTTGTCAAATCTTCTGCTGCTGGATTATCAACTTTTGAAAAGTCAAAAGCATCAAGTTGTAGGTGATAACCATAATTGGCGAAGAAAGGTGTTTGTTGCGTAATAGAATGTATCGTATTATTATAAGCAAATTCTGCCAATAGCAGAAGAGCTATCCAATCATCTTATTGGTAGTTGATGGTACACCTTAAATATTGCTCCAAGACTAAGTTCACGCGCTCTGTTTGTCCATCAGTTTGAGGATGAAAAGCTGAAGATAACTTTATGTCTACTTTTAAGATCTTGAAAAGGATTCTCCAAAATCTTGACACAAATTGAGTTCCCCTATTCGATATAATATCCTTAGGTAACCCATGATAGCGATAGATATTATCAATGAAAAGCTTAGCTGTCTCTTCACCTGTGATAGATTTTGTGCATGGCATAAAATGTGCCATCTTGGTAAATCGATCTACTATCACAAATATAGAGTCATAAGATCTTGAGCTTGGAAGATTTGTGATGAAATCCATAGAAACAAAAGACCATGGTTGTTCTGGAATAGGTAATGGCTGAAGAAGCGCAAAAGGTCAATGAGGAGGAGTTTTTGATCTTGAGCAGATATCACATGATTGTACAAAGTCTTTGACTACCTTTCACATTTGAGGCCACCAAAAATCTCTTGATATAAGTTCCAAAGTCTTGTTGTATCCAAAATGTCCTGCCGTTGGAAAATCATGACGTACTTGAAGAACATGTAAACGTGCTTCTATTTTTGGAACATATAGATGTCCTTCAAAATATATTAGATTGTTCTTGAACTCGAATTTAGAAGCATCATGAGACTTGGAAGAATTATTCTTGATATCATAAACAAGAGGGTCTGAGGACATACTTGACTGGATTTGCTTGAAAAAAGTTGAATCAACAGTCAATGTTGATTTTATTGCTCGAAGATAAAACTGCTCTGGTTTCAAGAGAACCGTTCTTTGTTGCTCAAAAGCTACATCTCCTTCTTTTGGTGCAAAATAAGAACGTCTAGAAAGGGCATCGGGCAAACCTTGTTGTTTTCCTTGCCGATAAGTGATAATGAATTTGAATCTTGACAAAGACATACTCCAACAAGCTTGACGACGATTCAACATGCGTGCCGACATGAAATATTTGAGGTTCTTGTGATCTATATACACGGTGTCGTGGCGAAAGTCCGCTTCAGGTAGACGCAAGGTCCCTCTTTACAATCAAGTTGGATCCAATATGCACAAACTTTTTTTTTAAACTTTTCTTTTATAGCCACAAAACCATGTGTATAATAAATCAACAAACTAGAAGCTTGGAAATTTATAAATCAAAATCCAGCCGTTTATATAAGTTCAAATTTTGGAAACATAGAATTCACTTCTTTAGTCATCTTCACAAAAATTCTCAACCGCAAATTCATTACCGATCACCAGATATCATCAAAATATTAGCAAGTAATTATATAAGTAAAACCAAATCAGAAACTTGAAAATTCATAATTTAAGATCCAATTGTTCAAATAAGCTCAAAATTTGCGAAAACATATCTCATACCTTTGATCTTTGTCTCATAAATTTTGAGCCGTGAATTCATTGTCGATCATTAGATATCACCAAATCCTTGGCAGATGCTTTTAGAAGTCAAATTTCAATCCGAAACTTGAAAATTCATAATTTAAGATCCAACTGTTCAAATAAGCTCAAAATTTGGGAGAACATATCTCATACCTTTGATCTTTGTCACATAAATTTTGAGCTGTGAATTCATTGCCAATCATTAGATATCACCAAATCCTTGGCAGATACTTTTAGAAGTCAAATTTCAACCTGAAACTTGAAAATTCATAATTGAAGATCCAGCGGTTCAAATAAGCTCAAAATTTGGGAAAACATAACTCATACCTTTGATTCTCATCACATAAAATTTGAGCTATGAATTCATTGCCGATCGTTAGATATCACCAAATCCTTGGCAGATACCTTTAAAAGTCAAAACCCTAGGCACCCAAGAACAAATTTGCCATTACTCCCTAATCAAGGTTTCAATTGACATGAGATTTTAGACATAGACTCTTTATAGTATAAATAATATGTACACAAAAAATGAGCTTCTAATTCTTCTTGAAACTCAAGTTCTAGCTTAAAGCAAATCCTTCTATTTATCTAACTTCTTCAAAAACCCAGTTTAGATTGCTGGGTTTAACTAGCCATATCTCACTCAACCTGAACTCATTTCTATCAATTCTTGGATGTAAAATGTGTAGCTTGAAGTCTAGTTTCTGACCCAACTTTCAGATTTCTTGCTAGTATCTTAAAACTTCTAATACCCCCTGAAAAGTGACAGTAGGTGTCATATTAGTAGTCTAAGTTCAAACAAGCATATCTCTCTCATCTAAGCTCCGAATCCTGCGTTTCTACCACCTAAACTCATGCCAAGAAGACGCTCTCCCTGAATACCTCTCTGCCTTTGCCAAAAAACCCCTTTTTCTTCTCCTCCGAGCTCGTCAAAGAAGTCGCAGCCAAGGTCTTCAAAGTCCAAGTCAACAATTAATAGTTTAAAGTTATAAAAACCCCAAATCTAATCCTCCAAGTCAGCACTATTAATGGTAGCCGACTATTGACATCCAAATCTACTATTTATCCTTGGTAAATCCTAAATTCAATCTCAAAGTCAAAACTCCTTATATCTACAAATATAACCCTGAATCTACTAAAATCTAAGATTGAAAAAAAAGATAAAAGAAATAAAAGAAAGTTTCAAGGCTAGATCAAAGTTAAAGTTAAGATTAAAGATAAGGTAAAATTTTAACTAAAGAAAAAGAAAGAAAGTGAGAAATTTTTCTTAAACTATATAAAAAAACTTAGATTGGTAAGAAGAAAGAAAGAACTTAATAAAATATTGAAGAAAAGATAATTAAGTTAGGTTTCTATATATGAATGTATTTACTTCACGACAACGGTGACTGGATTCAAAGCGCCTTCTAGATAATGATGCCATTCTTAAAAAGAATCCACGATTGCAAGAAGTTCTTTATCGTGGATCTCATAATTGATCTTGGCTGCTGAGAATTTTCTTAAATAAAAAGCTACTAGATGAAGTTTGTTATCTGTTCCCATTTGTGACAAAACTGCATCCAAGGCAAAGTCTGATGCATCTGTTTCCATAAAAAATACCTTGGAAAAATCTACACGGTACAGGATTGGTGTAGAAACAAACAATGTCTTCAAAGCTTCAAATGCTGCTTCCGCTTCTTGATTCCATTGGAGTTTGTCTTTACAAGTCAAACGTGTAAGTGGAGCCGCAACACGAGAAAAATCTTTGATGAAGATCTGATAATAATTGGCAAATTCCAAAAAGCATTGGACATCTCCTATCGTCTTTGGAATCTTTCAATTCATGATTGTTTGGACTTTTTTAGGATCCATCATGAGACCATCATTTGAAATGATGTATCCTAAGAAATCAACTTGAGTAGTGTGAAATACACACTTTTCTATCTTGGCGTACAATCCCACATCTCTAAGTTTTTGTAATACTTAACGAACATGTATTTCATGTTCTTCTGCATTCTTAGAATAGATCAAAATGTCATCTACGTAGCAGACGATAAAATTGTCTAAGAACTCACGAAAAACATCATTCATGACATGTTGAAAAGCAGTTGGTGCATTCGTAAGTCCAAAAGACATGACATTATATTCAAAATGTCCGTACCTGGTTCGAAATGCAATTTTCCATTCATCTCCTTCTTTGATGCGTACTAGATTGTATGCTCCTCTTAAATCTATTTTTGTATAGATCCTAGCTTCATTCAATTGATCAAGGAGTCTTGATATTAGAAGTAATGGATATCTGTTCTTGATTGTGATCTTGTTGAATCCTTGATAGTCAACACACATCCGCAATGATCCATCTGTTTTCTTCACAAATAGAATTGGAGTTCCTGCTGGAGATTTAGAATGGCATATGAAATTCTCGGCCAAATTCTCGTCAATATACGCCTTGAGTTCAACCAATTCATCTTGTGATAAACTGTAGATTGGTCCAAATGGTGGCTGAGTTCTTTCTTTAAGGTCGATTAAACAATCATATGGATGATACTCCGGAAGAATATCTGCATTCTTTTTCTCGAAAACGTCTTGATAATCTTGATACCGACTTGGAATGCTACTTGAAGTCTTTCCATCATTGGAAATAGGTGTAGCATAAATGACAAAAGGTGATCCTTCTTCTACAGCATGTAAGAAAGCTCTTGCACCTACAAACACAGGTTTAATTCTACTAGACTTATGATTTCTTACTTGATTAATTATATTGTTAGCTATACTTTTAGAAAAGTTCAGAATACAAGAAATCCAATCTATTCAAGGATTGTGTTTTTCTAACCATGATAGATCTAGAATAACTGGAATAGAGGGAGATCTAATTATGTTGAAAATTACGCAACTATTATGGCCAATTAGTACTACATCCAGAGGAAGTGTTTCATGAGTAACATCTCTAGAAGATAAAGGATGACCATCTATGACTTCTACGTGTACGGGTTTAGATTTTTGTACTATCTGTATTCTATGGCTTTTAGCAAATTCTTCATCTAAAAAACAAGCCGAGGCTCTCAAATCTATTAAAACAGAGGCTTTGTAATTATTAGGTCCTAAATACACATCTATTATAAAACAAGAAGATGGTTGTGAGGAGAGGATAGGACCTTCATTAGAAATTGTACAAGATCCCAGTCGCATGGTCCTTATTGTGGCTGAACAAACTCATTTTTTGACATATTGTCTTCTTTGACAGTCGTACTCCTCATCTTGTGGTTGCGTCGTTTCTTTGGACAATTTTGAGCAGTGTGTTTAGGTTCTCTACAATATAAGCATAATCCTTCTTGATGATATCGAGTTTTTTCTTGTTCAATAAGCGGCTTGAAACGTATAGCATCAATTTGCATGTCCTCGACTTCTGAAGGTACATAATGAGAAGTCATTGGTGCTGCCACTGTATTATAATGTCGCTGAGGTTTCCTTGTACAACTTTTAGATCTCAATTTGAAAAGCCGATTATCACACTTTACCGCAAAGTCTATTGCTTGACTCAATGTTTGAGGATCGCGTAAGTTCAACATCAATTTTTTTACTTCATATTATAATCCGTAGGGAAACTGACTGATGAGTGTAGCATTGTCCCACTTGATATTGATTGCTAGTTGTCAAAATTGTGAAGCATATAATGTCACTGATCGATTGCCTTGTCATAGGATACAAAGCTTGTTGGTTGCAACACGAGTTGCATCGTGTTTTCCATACATAGATCAAAATTCTGCTAAGAAAGCTTCTAAATTATCCAATATTGGATCACGTCGTTCCAAAAAAGATGAAAACCAAGATAAGGCAGAACCTGAAAGTAGTGTACCAATAAATCTGACTTATGATCCTAGAGTTGGAAAACTTTGCGGTTGCAATTCAATCACCAGTTGGACTTGGTTGATGAATCCTCAAAACTTGGATCTTATGCCATCAAACTTCTCAGGTAGAGTAATTTTTGGTTCTCTGATGCTTGGACGATGTTCCAATGTAGGAGGAATTATATGGCTTGGTGTAAATGTTGAAGCAACTCCAACCATGTCTATATCTTCATTATTTGGTAACCTTATTGCTCCTTGTGGAGATACAGTGAGTTGATGCATTGCAAGCATCAATTCCTTCATTTGCTCTTGCATTTGTGCCATTGCACTCTTCATTTTGGCAAGCTCGGCCATGATAACACTTTAAAAAATATCTAAAACCACTCGAGATAAGTATCAGGGAAAATAAAGAAAATACTAGGAATAATATCAGTTTGAAAGAGGGTAATCCGCAACTTCTAAAGTGCTTGTGTCTTATCAAGAGAAAGGGGTAATCCACTCTTAAAATCAAGATAAGACAAAGCTATGATATTATAAGTGTACTCTTGTTAAAGAAAATTAGAATGGCTATTGCCAAAGATTAGAAACATGAAGACTCTTGAAACTAGACTATAACTAAGAAAGGAGTTGACAAGAGTGAAGAGGGCTTCATTCTTGTCTCTATAAATACTATCTAATTAAGAGCTACGTGGCGGTATTCTATAGGACCTCATACACATGTCTAATTTGCAAGATACCTGTCAAACTTGCACGACAAGTTTCTCACATGTGCGCCACGTACTTGGCTTGTTCCGCAAGCTACCAACATGTGTGATACATGGCTAGCTTGTTCTACAAGCTACCAACATGTGCGCCATGTGGCTACCTTGTTGACCAAGTTTCTAATCTACCAATCACCTATAGACATGTATAAAGGTGATTCCATATCTATATAGCTTCTAGGAAGCTTTTCTATCAGATATTATCAAATCAACTTATTTTACCTACTTCTATTGGTCTATTATTACTTAGGTAATTTACTGGAGTAAATCTTATGTCCGTGACATTGTGCTACAGAAGACATGCTTCCTGATTTGTTGACAAAGGCATTAGTGAAGGATAGGCATCATATGTTGACAAAAGAATTAGGTTTGAAAGCCTTTGACAATTAGCAAAGTAAGAGTGTTGTGATAAATAAATAATAATAAAAATAGAATAAGTATCAAATAAAGGATATTATTTTAGATAAATTATTAATCGTCAAAGATTGACTCTTAGCATATAGAAAGGGCATCCTATGGATATAAGATGCGATCAAAGGAGAAGAGTCAAAGTCAAGAAGATAAAGTATGTATTAGAAAATATCCGAAAGACTAGGTAAGAATAATTAGTACATGGCATAGGATACCCTCGTGGAACGTGAGATATCTTTGAGGTACAAGAGATGCCAAAAAGATCCTAGGATCATTGGATACCCTCGTGGCATAAGAGATGCCAAAGGATCTTAGGAACATGTGTATAAAAGTCAAAGGTAGAAGAAGTCCTTTGGGGCAGTAACCACCTCCTATAAGTAATGGGTGTTGGAAGAGAGAGTTATCTCATTCCACACTTCTCTTATATGCAACCTTGGTGATCTCTACTTATTTGTGTTTTGCCTCTTATGTTTCTTCAATAAATAAATCCTCTTGTTCTTAAGGTTGGAAATAACCTTCATAATGCCTCTAGCAAATTTGATTTCAAGGACAATCTTTATTATTATAAAGGACATTTATGTATTCCAAGAAGTCAAGCACAATTATGTGCATTTCAAGCACAACATGACTTTTCAATAATAAGATATTTTGGATATTATAAAAATTTTAAATTTATTTTAAGAGATTTTTGGTGGCTTCAAATGTGAAAAGAGGTAAAAATATTTGGTCAATATTGTGACACTTGTTCTAGAGCATTTAGATATAAAAGTTCATTTCTACATTTTAAATAACAAATTCTTTTAACCAACATAAGAATTTATTATTTTATAATAATTTATTCAATATAAATATTTATTTATTTATTTATTTATTTATTTATGAGATCTTCATTTTAATATATAAAATTATTTAAAAGTAGAAAATTTATATTATTTATATTATTATTTATATATATATTTATTTATTAATTTTGCATAGTATACAAAGAGCTTACATTGATATTATATATTATAACTTACAACACTTGCTAATGCTATTGTTGAACCTTTACAATTATTATGTATTATCAATCCTATAAATAACTAATTTATAATTAATATTGTAATGCTAATATTGATTATTTCATATGCATTATATATATACATGGATATTGTTAATGCTACCATAGTTTTTGCTACTATTACTACAAGCCGCCTACCACTTAATATATTTTTTTAGTTTTTTTATTCTAATCAAAAATTATGTTCAATCAAATGGTTTGAAAGATATTGAATAAAGATGGGAGGTTTAAATTCTCAATCTAAGACTATTATATATATATATATATATATATTACTATTTTAATAATAAATAATAAAAAGATACTAAGTATTAATAGAATTTTTATTATTTCTATTAAAATAAGTTAATTTTTGTTGTATATGTTGTTCTTACTAAAAAAAAATATTTACTTTTAAATAACTCTTTTGAAGAAATCATTTCACTTTGTTGTTTCTACTCATTGAATCCAATACTTTATATCATTTTAATAGATGTTCTTTTGACATTCCTTGCTTGTACAAATGTAAACTTTATATTTTTCATGCAATTTTTTTATTTTTTATCAAAGCACCACATAAATTGAGTGATAATTTTGGATTTTTATTTATACACTTAAAATAATCAATACTTTTTCAAAACCAAAAATCAAAATTAAAATATAAATATAAAAAAAAAAATTAGAACATGTTTTGAAATTTTATTGTGAAGAAAAAATTCAATTTAAACTCTAAGTTTAAATATTTTTCATTTATTTTTATATTACTTTTGAAAATCAATAAGCTTCCGTCTATTACTAAAGATACCGGAGGTGGGTACCTGGAGAACCGGTGGTGCTTCCGTGCGTTTGAATGCTGCACGCGCGGGCGCGGGCAACGGCTACCTTTGGATCCCACCCTCGCCCCGCCTCGCGTCGCGCCCTCGCCGTCGTCGCTGCAATCGTCAAATCCTCACTCGCCATGACACCGCGACTTCCCCCTCCCACTCGGGACCACCCCCATGCGACGGTATCATTCGGACTCTCATGCTGCCACCTGCGCGATTGCGCCAGTAATCTGTTCAGGAGCCTAGAATTCTGATCATTGCCGTCGCGGCGATCTCGTTGGAAGATTTGGCGACGTGTAGCGTTTGCGAAGGTTTGGTATTGGAGCTGGTGATGGGTGAAGGATCGCTGGTGCTTTTGGCATGGTTGTGAAAGCGGAGGTGGATTCGGGTGGTACTGCCTTGGAGGACGAGACGGTGGATTTTGCAGGCGGGTGGTTTTTGGATTCCTGCGAGTGAAGGTGAGGCAATGCTTTTTTTGCTAGAGAAGAGGAGTGAATTGTAGGGTCCGCATTTTTTTAGTTTGAATTTTGTTTTTGAATCTGGGAATGGAGCGAAGGATATTATTTTTGGTCAGTAACTATGCGGATTCGTGGAGATTCTCCCATGCATTGTTAATAGCAGTGGTGCTTGATCCGAGGTCAGGTCCGTCATTCTGCATCTGCGTTCGTTATGAGAGTTCTGCTTTTGGATCCGCTGTCATGCTATTGTGTAGAAGAATTTTGGCGCATTTTCGGTTGCGAAGTTCCGCTAATTTGTGGGATCATCTTGATCAGTATGGCATGCTTCGAGTTCTAGGGAGGCTCAATTCAGTTGCCGGAGTGTACAATTCTCTCAACAACTGATGTCTTCCCAACCAGCCTCCGGGGACAAGACCCTGGTTATGAGTTCCAAGAAAAATGGTCCGAATTGGGTCATGATTGCTGGAAGTGCCATTGTGATGGCCGTGGGAATAGTGATCGGACGCAAACAAGTCCAATGCCAAGGCGAACAACCCAGAATTCGTTCTTCGAAAGATGGGCAGGCGCAAATTTCAACTACAACTGGTACTTTATAATTATTGTTGCCACCTGAACAAATAATCTTCTCTATGAGTTTTTTTTAGCGCGTATGCATTGCCTTTCACTTCCAATGCTGAAGTAGTTCGCATGGTTGTGACAGATTTTAAAGCATCGTCAAGTGAAAGAACGTCAGATTCTAACGGCGCATCAGACGACTCTGACGCTCCTCTTGTGATAGAGCAATTCGACGACAATTTCTCACCTGGTCATTCTTCACTCATAAATTTCCCAAACAAAAATACGTCACTTGTCTGCCTTGAGCCTTTCTGGTGTCGCAGATTTGTCTTCTGAATTGTTGATAATTTCGTACTGCCATTATATTTCGCTATTTCTGCACTTTTATTGATCACATTGTTATGACTTTTCTCTGTTGCTTTGATTTGAAGTGTTTGATTACCCTCTGATTATTTTGACTGAGTGGTGCATCGTCCCTGTCCTGGACGTAGATGACGTCTCATTCTTCTGATCTTTGGATAGTTCTACGCTAGAATTTCTCTTTATATGCTGAGAATCATCACGTTATTGGTTTCGCAGATAGCACCAGGTCAAACCTGTCCTGGAAAGCCCCTCGAGTGAGAACTAGTTTGGATTCTTCAAGGATCCCAGTTTCTTTTCAACCTCAATTCGAACTGTACAGTTCTAGACTTAAGCGCTCACATTCATCTAAGCCCTCTTCACCAGAATCCAAAATGTGCCGACAGATTAAAAATGGCACCAGTTGTGATGAAGAATTTCATTCAGACTCTTTCTCCTCCCCGGCCTTGCGGGCTGGTCTAGCAGTTAGACGTGAAATGGTGCAAAGATTAAGGAAACAACTGAGAAGTAGAGATTCGATAATTTTTGACTTGCAGGTATGTTGTGCTGCTTTATTGTACCTCAAATTCTCACTTCCTCCGAAGTTTTGGTTCACTTATTCATGCTGATCATTTCTACAATCAATAAAAGTGCAGAAAAGGTCTGGTGCTCACCTTACCTTTTCAAAATTGGAAGCTCACGCTATGTGTGTCTGAGTAATTCGTTCTGTTGGCAGGATCAAATTTCAGACCAAGATCAAGTAATAGCAATGCACCGTGATCATACTGCTGACCTGCAAGTGTGCTTGAATTCTACCAATGCGGAATTATTTAAAGTTAATCGTGAGGTTCAGAAATTACGCAAAGAGATTAGGATTCAAAGTGATATTCCCGTCATTAACATTGGTGGCCGTGACGGATATGATAGTTCTGGCCACAAGAAGCAATTCGCGAACTCTGTATGTCTCGCTTTAACATATTCTGATCTGCATCTATGACGTGTACTCTCAACCATATGGGGAGTCTCTCGGACTTCTGTTGAGTAGGATAGCTGATAGAGTTACCAGAGGCGATTCTTGCACATTTTGCTCCGTACTGATGAATTGTGATAATGTTTAAAGATTAAGTTCTATTTAGTCAGTATGTCATTTTTCGTTTTGCGGCATCGCTAGTCTGAGAGGGCCTATATCTACGTATACATTGTTTGAATAATCCTTCGCGATATTCAACCATGTTATTCCTGTAACCCTGTGCAGGATTTGAAAGCTGTGATGTTCGAAGCAAAGATGTTAACTAAAAAGGTCAGGCGACTGCAAACTGAAAAGCAGGAGATGGAATCTCAGGCCCAAGCTGTTTCGCGGGACTATGAGTTTCTTTTCCGGAAAGCCTCGGCACTGGAGGCTGACAGGGTGCAGTTAAAGAAATTGGCTCATGTAAAGGGGCATATGCTTGAAGTTAAGGAACAAGAGTGCATCAAACTCACTACCGCACTTGGCAAACTCCAGCGCAATCTTGATGCTGAAGTATGTTGCTTTGATCTATTTTTTTTAAAATGCAATCGTCTGATCTAAAACTAGTTTGTTTTCTGCTATTGTGTGTATTTATCTACTCCTACAATGAGTTGTTCATTTTGATTTTTAGGTCCAATTCGATTGTGCTCGTTCCTTTTGTTGAATATGCTCTCTGATTGCGGCCCTTAGACTAGGGACAGTGACTGGACAGGAATCAGTGAAGTCAGCAGGCCCTCAGAGGCTTGTAGTGAGAATTCAAGGGGTACTTGGAGTGATTGCTTTGACCAGCCCGTCAGTTGCAACACCCCTGATGATTACTATTCAAGGTCTCCAAAGACTGCTGATAGTGACAACAGACTTGCTGGGTGTGTATTTCATTAACTAATCTTGGCATTATCTCTCCATTTTGATTACAAAGTTCTGAAAGTTTTTTCTGTTTCGTGGGATGATCAAATGGAACTTGAGCTGAATAAAGAGCTACGCGTTCGATCCAAGTTTTTAAATTCACATATTGTTATTGCTTGTGGAGGAGACGTCCTCAATAGAACCAATAATGTAGATAGCTTGGTAATGAGATGGGCGAGGAATCTTTGACATTTTTGAATTTACTTCAGGGATTGTATGCGATCCTACAATACGCTGTTTAGACAAAGCCCTAGTCCCCTACACAGCGAGGGCAGTGTCTCAAAACCAGGATCGAGGTCTACTGCCCTAGGATGTACGAGCAAGGGTGTATGTGATGGAAGTCCGAATTATGATGGACCAGATTGCGACAACGATGATACCCTTAGCCTGAATTTAGTGTGGACTCTGCAGCAAGAAGTGTATCAACTCTCAGATGCACTTGCGAGCAGTTCTAAATTGGTGAGGTTTAGCGCTTGGGGGTGTGTTTATATATATATATATATATATATACAAATTTGTTTGTCTTTTCAGTTCACGCAACACTTTTTATACCTGGAATTGAATTTGGGTACCTCCTTTTTATTGCGTTGTCCATCTCACTGTAGGCACCTAGAAAATTTGGCTTCTAAGTGGTCTCTTCTTGTTAATCCTCATTCTTTTCGTGTGCAGTTGTCACAGCAGAAGCTGGAGACAAGTCGCGTTTTGACAGAATTTCAGGTTCGCTGTTAAAATTTAATGTTGAATCTGAAATATTTGGAGTTTGTTTACTTCTGACTGTTCAACTTAAACGTATTTGATACTGTCAGAATCGAATGGGTGTTCTTTGATACTTAAGTTCCGCCCAAGCAGATAACTGACGTCATAAACACGTCTGTGGATATCGTTTCATTTTTCAAGCTCACGGTCAGACCCTGGTGCTTGAATTAATGTTTTCAAAACTCAATTAAAGATATGTTGTTGTTTTCTGCAGAAATGTAAGAGTACAAAAACTTCACAGGAAACTCGGACTACTTTTCTGTCCGAATCAGACGAATATGGTTGGGAAGACCTTTCGCAGATCCTCTCCTCGCCTGATGGCACGTCATCACAACAGGTTAGTTATCTAAGGTCTTGACTTTTGAAGGACATGGGTTTTATAACATCTGTACCATATTATGCTTCGAAGATGTAATACTATGGAGTTTCCACCCCAACTGTAAATTTGTATAATTGATTTGCGAATGCAGTAACATCTACCTTTGGAACATAAGGAGCGATTCCTTGAGTGGTACGTGTGATGTAACTAGTGCTGGTTCTGTTGGTTCCAAATTATTTAGTTATAACTAGTCAACCATAATCATTTGGTTGCATGTCCACAGGTACAAGAACTGAGCCTCAAGCTTGAGAAAGTGGCCAAGCAACAAGAAATGGAGGATGAACTCGAAGCTCTTAGCCGACATCACGTCAAAATTAGAGCATTGAAGTCACGTCTGAATAAGCTTACTGCAAAATGCCATGCCGAAATGGACGAGTCATCCAACGAATCAGTGCGTCGAGTGGCTGGCATGATATTAGACCTTTCTGAAAAACTCGCCGTTCAGGTCTGTCGAAAATTCTCCATTACTCAATTTCTGTCCAAATCTTTCGATCCATTAATTTTCATCAGATGTTCATCCCTTGCTCTTGAAACATGAATCAAGTATAATAATTGTTGTATTAATACTTAAACTTCTTTTACTAAAGATTCACCACCCCAATCACTGATGCCCTTACAGGAGGACGAAGTGCGGAAGGCGTCTATGGATATTCAGGAATTGTCTATGTCACTTCAGCTTTCGTCACCTTACGTCCCTCGCTCCAAGGTACTCATCTTTGTGCTTAGTTGGATGTCCCCTCGCCTCCCCTCCGTCATCGGAACTATTTAAATTTCTCTGATTTATTCGAATTACAAAATCACTAGCTCCAGTTAGGTCATATATTACCATTGGAGGCTCTTATTAATCTACCTGGACAATTTTGTGCATACCAAATTAATCAAATAGATCTACGATGTTAGCATAGAATCTGACTTTCTGGCGTGGTTGATTTCTTTCGAATCACTAGTAAATAATGATGCATGTGTTGATGCACTCCCTTGCAGAAGCAAGAGTTGCGGAGGATGCTTCATGGTTGTAATGGGCAAGCTGTGAGTCCTATCTGCGACAAGGATATTCCAAGCTCACCTGGCCTTTCTTCTGGAAAATCAAAGTGAGTTTGTAATTCACTGCTCCTCTGAACGTCACCGATGTGCTTTTTATCAACCTCTGTTCCTTTGATGGAATGTCAACATTTACTAATCACTATCTTGATGCATTTTCTTTGTCCTCCTGAACGTTTGTGTTCTTGCGGTGCTACTAATTCGCGTGATAAAAGTTGTAGTAGAGTTGACAAATATCGTCTTGTCCAGTTTTGTTGCGCAGGAACAGAAAGAAATTCGTTCCTCCCGGATTTTCGACCGCCAGATGTCGTTCTCATCTTTGCCTCGTAAGGCAGCCTCAATCTCGCCACCTCCTGAAAAAGCTCCTGATAAGCTGTACGAGTTCCAAGTAGGAACGTTCGATCCCCTTTCTAGCGCCAAAACACGTAAGTCTGGGAATCTTGTGGCGAGTAAAAGCTCGCTTCGGAAGTCAACCATGCATCAATTCAACGGAATCGCACGGAAATGGGATGCCTGTTTTGAGAAGCCGGATGTACAACAAAGGTCTCATGCAGTCTGTTATACCCCTGAGGAAGTTACGAGCTGTTTTTCATTTCGTCCTGCGAATATAGAAGCACTCGGAAACCCAGGTATTAGATTGCATCCCTGGCATATTTCGTTCTTTTTCGTAACTTTCCAGATCCTCGTAACTATCATCCGTAATAAATCATTTGCAACAAAGTACTCTTTTGGAATACTACGAGAACATATCTTCAAGAACTGAACTATATATCGGAATGTGTTATTTTCATTTTGCGTTCTAGTGCACTGATGAACGTCTTTGGTTGTGAAGATGATATTAGTGTTGCTGAAGATGCCAGCAACCTTAAATTTGAGCATGGTGGATTCGTCGTAGACTCGGAGGATTTTCAATTCCGACCGGAAGTTCAAGTAGTTTCGGAACAGGAAACCATCACTGCAATTGGCACCCAAAATGCTGATACTTATAGGAGTGCACCCGCCATATCTCATTCTCAATCGACGATGGTGGGGTCTGCGACAGCAGGCTGTGGAAGTAGAAACAGCTTAAGAAGGTTTCTGTTCAAACCTGACGATTCCTCACGTGGAGGGTACTCAACTGACACAGTTGTTGATCGTAATGAAGACTTAGCCGATGAGCAAGAAAAGCTGCCTTTTACTTCCGAAAGGAAGTATGATTATGTTACTGACGATGCTAACAGTGAAGAACAAATCAAGAGACTCACCCAGGAGGATTCTCCGTCAGTTTTGGTCGTAAGTTCCAACAGTGCAAGAATTAAACAGGATATGTGCTCTGGACCTGGGTCTGCCGGGGTATCACCATTTGCAGCAAGAATGGCATGTTTAGATGTGAATAGATCCAGTCCTCCATTTACTTCTTCACATGGTGACGAAGGTGTTTACCAGGGGATTTCGTTTCTGTCCCAAGGTGAGGAAGCAGAAAAATTAGCTTCACACGTTGACTCAAAGCTGAATATTGGAAAAGAGAATTTGAGGTCAAATGCAGCATATCGCTTAGAGGGCCAATCTGCGGCTCGCATGATGTCAAGCAAGGGCAACTGGGAACAGAGTCAAGCCATGGCAGGAAAAGATACATTTCGGTGTGATCGCCGACGGTGGAATTCGTTTCAAGGCTCACATCGCTGATTGAGCGGGAAAAATAGCAAGTTCTATGTGATCATTTGTGATTACTAGGTGCAGGAGGGAATGATTCTCCCCCTCATAACTGTCAACGAGCAAAAACTCATTGCTTCATAGTTGTGAACTGCATCCAAGTGTTAACGTTTCCTACCGAGCTTTATATTTACTCAAGAATCACTGAATGCGGAATGTTTCCTGGATCTGTTAGTTCGGAGACCCCTGTAAACTCATCATCTCCAGAATTGAGCCACAGTTGAATTCTGCGCAGGACAAGTCAAGGTTGAACCAAGGATGATCATGGAAAGCTATTGACCCGTAGTTCGCACTTATGAAGTGATGTATAGGTGAGTGGATGAATAGTCTTATTATATTCCTGTAAATGAGTCTAAAGCACAGAAATGGACCCAACTACAGGTGAAGTTAGAATTCCATGTTTCTTGATAGATAAGTAGTCCTCACAATATCATCTATCTGTCTCAATGTTATTGAATTTGGGTAATTAAATTGGAGAAAAGTAAAAGTGCCTTTTGTTTGACCATGTTAACTTGAACTAAACTTTAGTCCACTTGTTCCGAATTACTCCAACATTAACTGATAACCCATAGTGAATATAAGTCAGTTTAGAACCACTCCATACCACACCTAACTATCTGCTAAGATTTTGATTTGCTTTTGAAACCTGGTGAGAACAGTAGGGAGTAATTTTTCAAAGAAATAACACTTTGCATACCAATAAATATAGTTATGATTACAGAGACCTGTTCTAGTCCAAGTAAAGACGTCCTATTCAGATAGTTTTGTGAAATTTTCTTAATAATTATTTTGATTTCTTACTTAAATTTCTTCAATCCCATATGTTTGGCTGATTCGTGTTTGCAATTACCTTGCTTTCTACTATTTGTAATCTAAAAGAAGAGTCAGCTTGGTCTTCATGAAAGACATTTTGTTGATTGTAAAGGTGAGTAGAAATCATGGAAAATTTTTGTGTTTTCTTTTTAGTCACATATCTTATCTCTATAGCAATTTTTAAAGAAGATATAAATGACTTTAGATTGTGTTGTTTGATTACAACAAAAAAAAAATTAAGTATTTGTTCTTATAGGATTTTTATCTAATGTTTAGTTTAATCCATTAAAGCATTTAGTTTAATCCATTATAGATAAAAATCCTATAAAGATAGTTTAATAAATTTAATGCTTTAATATTATTATTCATATTGAATATATATAATCTTGCAAGAATCCAAATTCAAGAAAAAGATTTTTCCTTGGATTCAAGAAAAATTTATTAGAAAAAGATTTTTCCTTGGAACAAAAGTAATTCCTACTTGTGCTAATATACTATCTTTTTTCATGATCTTAAACTTGCAGCTTGGTCTAAGAATACTAACCTATTATTTCTTCTTATTGATTTTGCTTTTAATCAATATTGGTATTAATCATAAAGAATGGTGGATCATTAAAATAAATTAAAATTATTAGTGACTTAGCATCTACTACTTCCATATATCAATTAACTATAGATAAAAAAATTACCAAAGTTTTTTTAATTAGTTACATGATAGGCTTATCTATCCATATTGAATTTAGAAATGTTGAACCCACTTCTACAAGGTTTGGTAATATATTGCTATTTTGATATCTTTTTGATATATTTTTTCTTTATTTTATTCAAGGTCTTATATGTCATTGTAACAAAATGACTCTTCTTTATTTGTAACAATTTTGTCACCATTATAGTTCTTTTCAAAATCTAGGCTGGATAAGTTGAGCCAAATTTTTGTAATTGGTTTTACTGTAGGGTGCATGGGATCTAAATTCCTACAAAAGCAACTATGTCCTTTAAAGCTCTTAGTCCATCCTTGCTCATATTTCTTTTCATTCCTTCTAAAATAATATGTTTCTTATATGTATATTTCTTATTGACTTAAACAACCTTTTAGAATATTGCTAATTTTGATTTTTCTTTAGTAATTGTGATGAATCTGGTTACAATGAGTTTTTTCTAACCCTCTTGCTTAAAATCTCTTCATTGCTATGTATAGATTTTCCATCTCTTGTCTTTTGGCTCCAATCATTTGGCAAAAATTCTAATCAATATTGCATGTGATTTCTCTATTTAATTACTTATTATCAATAGTGTACCTTCCCAAAAACTTGATGATACTATTAGTTATATTTTTTTATTATTTGATATCTATTAATTTCCTACACTGTTTATAATCATGTTATTTTTTCATATATTTTTTTAATTATTATTGGAAATCCCCAATACCAAAAAGCCACTTCCTTGTTATTATCAACCTCCTTGATTTCATCAATCTTAGGATATTATATCTTTGGAGATAACAAAAGATCTTCTTTCTATCATCTTTATTTTTTTTAGAATCTATAAAGCCTCATCTCAATTCAACAAATATTTGGACATTAAGAAACCATCTAATTTAGTACTATTGAAACTAATTAGAATCCTTGTTGTCAACTTGAGGATTTTGTACTATTTACAATTGATCTTGTTCAATTTTTTCCATGGTCTTATAATTTTTAGATCCTTCAATTATTATTCCTATTAGATCCACTTATTGGCTATGGTTTATAATCACACTTATCTTACTTATTTCTAAGAAGTTAACAACCTTCTATCCTTGTTCTAAGTAATTTCTTTTATTCTTTGTATATAATTTTGTTTTGTGCAATCTCAAAATTATAACCATCAATGATCTTTTATAACCTTAAGTTCTCATGTACTATTTCTTAGAATCTTGTTTATTTTTTTCTACAACAAGTTGTATAGTTGAGTTATGTACAAGCCTTATTTCTATTTGCATCTCATCTCAAAGTTGATAAATTTCTAATAAAATCATAGAATTGGTCAAAATAGTTGTATATTCAACATTATTCTCAATCAAATTTAAGCTAGGATTGTCAATCTTTCTTGTTACATCTTAATTATTGTGAGTTGATTGATTTTTTCTTGTTTCTATGGCTAACCACCAAAGTGAAACCATCCACCTTTAGATTCTCCTATGTAATGCCCTTCTTTAATTGCTCCTTGAACATTGTACTTTGATTCTTATCTTTGATATACTTACCTATCCTATTATATTCACTATTTGTCTTATTTTCACTTTGTTGGTTGTTTATCTTAGAAGTTAGTGCCTTGTAAATAATAGGTTATATTTGCTAAAAAAATAGAAAGATTTATATAATCTTATATCTTATGAATTATTGCTAGTCAAAAATGGCAATAGATTAGAAGAATATTCTAATCAATTGAAATTAGTTTTTCTTGAAGTATTATTAAATTTGTTATAAGAACTTCAAGCACCCACCCATTTTCAAAGGACAATACTATACAAAAATATTGAACTTATGCAAAATTATTATCTAATCTTATTCTTAGAACTTTATCTAGGCTACTAGCCACCTACGAAGTAATGTTCTTAGACTCATTTGAGAGCCCTTTTAATATAATTCAAGTTGGGATTTTTATAGTTGGACTACTCTTAACCAACTCTAGATTCAAAACAATTTGTATCCTATTATTAAAAGGTAAATATGCCTAAAGAAGTTTTGAAAGGGAATTAAACTAATAGTTTATATACATGCTCTTAGAAAAATAATTTTAAATAAAAATATTATTTACCAATATTTTTCTTCCGTAATATTGATCCTTCATTCACTTATTTTAAATCACCTAATGATATCTTGAATTGCTCTATAGGGATTTTTTTTTTTTTTTTTTTTTGACAAAAACAAGCAATTACAACATGTTTTTGAAGAAATGTCATCTATATTGTAGCTACCATACTATCTAATTTTATGATGCAATATTTAATTTTTACCAAAAAAACCCAAACACCTTCTCAAAATCCTAAAGAAAGATGCTTTCCTTATATTACTTATATGAGATAAGATTTTTTAATTTATTTATATGTTCCAAACATATCTAGGATACATTATTTGTAAAATATATTCAATTACACAATTCAAGCTTTTATATAATGTCAAGAATTGTTTTCTTGTGAATTCTTGCTATTTTATTTCATATCATTTTAAACAAAAGATATATAGGTTACCATCTCTAAACCCTAACTATATCCTACATCCCTCTCTCCTTTCTTCATTTCTTTACTTTTTTCTTTTTCTATTTCTTTTATTTTTGTAAAACTCCTACATTCTAATCTCGGCTGAGTGCAATTTCTTAAACTTTACATACTTTCTAATCTACCTCCTACAATTCCACCCCTTAAAAACAAACAACTTTCATGAAAATAATGCACAGTCTTTCCTAGTGTTCCCATAGCCTTCAATTTTTGCAGAGCATCACGTCTTTCTCACACATTTAGCTTTTGTCCTTCCCTACTTGAAATTCTCAATATACATCAACAAATTTTGATTACAGCATCTAAACTTAATATTTAATATATAGAAATCATTCAATAATTGCAATGCTGCTCAATACAAATGAGAAGTTTATAGAAGAAGACCACACATGCACAGAAGGCAAAAACCAAGGAGAGCTTCAATTAGATATCCTTGATATCATTTTGAAATTCGAAATTTGACACTAGATATTGATTTCTTTGGATTACAATATGATGTATATTGTTGATATTTTAATTAGAACCATGTGTAGTTGAGGTAAGACAGACAAACCAAATTGCAAATCCGAACACACTCAGAAGTCCTTCACTATCAAGCTGAGTATGAAGCTGAAAAAAAGTTTAAAAACATCTTTGCTATGCTTCCGCATGTTCGTCACATACGACAAATGCGGACAGAACGTGTTGATTTAACCAAAGATAGCAAGCAAACTAATCAAAATAAGCATGCAATAACATTTTAATGGAACTGAACAGGGAAAACCTTCTTCAGAAAATTGAACATACCACGTATCACTTGATTGAGTACTCCTAAATTCAAATGTCACGTACATTTAGCACAACATTGTGTAAGGACTAGCATGCTGCCGAATGAAGACATTGTCCACTCTTAGAGATCTTATGTACAGGTACCGCATCTGAAGCTCTACGTTACAAAATAACCAAATACCAACATTTAATATCTCAGAAGTCGTCCCCTCTAGACACAACTTCCTTGCACGTTGGCCGCATAAATATCGTGTGCTCGTGCTGAAACACATAGCTTCCTTTCACATCGCACAAAGGAAGTAACGGCTGCCAACACAGGCAACAACATTAGAAATTCCTCAGCAGTGGTTACAATGAGAAAGTTCACCTTTGTAAAGAGCGCAATGACAACGACTAACCAAGCTGATACGAAAGAGACTAGAGGAAAGGTACAAAGCAATCGGAGAGCTTAAAATGGAGGTATCAACAAAATATAGGGATCAAAACATGTCATGACATAGAATATCTAAATATGCCATGAGCAATCAATATAAAATATCATCGGATTAATCAAAACGTTAAACTAAATTTACGATCGCTCCAACGAAATAGGACGCCAGAGAACAAACGAGAGTGAATCAAATATACCCCACAATCAAAGGTTCAAACCAGAAATACACATATGACGTTACCATAGAGCACATCGGAACAAACCTGCACAACTCCTTGATCACACAAATTCTTCAATGCCATCAGGTACTTCGTCTCTCCCAGCCGGTCAAGATAACGCCGGCAAAATGCTAGCGTTGAAAAGTTCTTGTCGATTGTTGCCAACAGCTTCTTTGCAGCCGGTAACCGCAGAGGCACATGACCCACATCAAAGTTCTTCATGTAGTGACTGCACTCCAGGTCTTCCCTGATGTACCCTTTCCCTGCGCCACCAACCCATTCCATCACTCCTCTTCCCAACACCTTCCACTCCACGTCTCTCCAACTCTCCCATCCACCTACCCTCCTTTCCACAACCACGCCAATCCGTAATCTATCATCCCCGACTCTTACCAGTGGATGCGAACGTCTCGATTGCATAAAACTCCCCTTCCTCCATCTTCGTCTGTTCCCCTCCTTTCACGATAGGAACCGACTTGCCACCGTGAATCTGATACGGTCCAATACTGTGACCGTTCAAATTCCTCACGCTCTTGACTGTCATCCACCATTCCACCCCAACCCACCAATCAACCACACCCAACCTCATCAACTGCCCACGTACCAACCAAACCATCACAACAATCCAACTCCCACACTCTCCCTACTGCTTTCGACGCTTTCGGATCTATCCGAAATACCCCAAGCAACCCACAATCACGTCAACCCTCACAGTAACCTCATCCCACGCCACAATCCACCTACAACCACAACCATCCCATGCCCACCACGCACAAAACCCTCCCACCACTCACTTTGGAATGTCTTCCCTCCGATCTCAACTTCGTAAGACTCCAGCGTCTCCTGAATGGCGGCCCCGATATCACCAAGCCGAACGTCGATGCCAGCCTCCTGTTCACCCACACGTAGTTCCTCCCCTCTCAGATCACACGGCCTCGCTTCCCAACCACGCATTCAACCAACCTATCCTCCGCATCGACATGCCAACCCATTTCAACCTAACAAACCCATCCTCCATCCACACCTCACCACCAACCAACCAACCAACCAACCAACGCATGCTCCTTCACTGCACCCAATTCCAAAACACCCTCCTCTAGACCAGTACCCGGATTCCAGTGTTTGTGGCCTCTCGTGACGCTTCCAGCAGAGGATCGAACTGTGGATTAAATGCCACCGTAAATGCGCAGTCAACGATCCGCCCTGAGTTCACCACCACAACAACCACCCCACTCTTCACAATCTCAATCAAACCACACTCGCCACGCATCATGCAACGCAAAACCCTCCCGACAATACCTCAACCCTACACTCTCGTTGCACAAAACACCTCCACATCGCAACTCCACAAAGACAACCCTTGACCTGCACTGCTCATCAACTACCAAACCTGCACCTCGCACAGATACAAACATTCGCTTCTCCACGATTCACACTTCACTGTATCTTCCTACACAACAACCATCCATGACTGCTTCACCGGGAGCTCCTTTTACCCCACCCCATTATCTCACCATCACCCCTGAACCATCACCATACGATCGCAGTTTCCCATCCACATTACGTGCCACGTCCCAACACCCATCTCCCCAAACCAGGTTATCACTCACCTTCTATGTGTGTACCGAAATCCAACTTCATCACATCGTCATACTGGAGCACTGTTTTGTCTCCGGAGTTGGGAGTCCAATGTGCTGCCACCCTACCAGGACCACACCCAATGCCAACACTCCCAGTAAACGCACACATCACCATTCCATACTCTACGCCTTAGCACACACACCACCACAGGGGCAACTCATGACTGTTCGTACTACAGCATGATTCACGGAGGTCAGCGTTTCGCTTCTCTGGTACCAATTCAAGGAGCCATAATTCATTAAATTCACAAAAAAGCTAAATGACATGGCATAAATGTAATTGTAATTAAAGTAAATTGCATCAAGCCATGAAAAAATACATAGTATTAAAAATATCATTGAAGTTATATACAAATCCACCATGACTACGCCTGGTTTGGCGTTCGTTCTGATGTACTTCCGCACCTGCACATCAAAACACCAACGCCTATGAGAAACTTTCTCTGGAGAGTTCCCAAATTCACTTGTGCTGCAAGGGTACACCAATAGGTCCTTGGATAATATTTCGTAACCTTTGATTACTCTCCTGAAAAAAAGAGAACACCTTGAAACAGTGAACAAGTCCAACCAGAATGGAAAGTCTTTGAGAAAACCCTTCAGAACCTCCTCATCAAGCCGATCAATTCATTGCATGCATGAACTTGATGAAGATGTTCTCAAGAAATCAATGAAATGGAATGGAATCTCAGAGACGGTTAACCTGACGGTGCACTTCGGCAGCCTGACGGATGGCATTATACAATGGTTTTTCCAACCTCTCTTGCTCCCGCTTCTCTTCTGAAGTTGTCCGCCACAAATTACTGCAGGAACTCCGCATGCCCATCCATAGATTAGATAATCCATGGATGTACGTCCACGGTGTGCAGAAGGCAACCGTGGACGAAGGACAAGAAGCAAACTCTAGAGATGCAGTTCTTATACACGATGAGAGGAGCGTGAAAACTTCATAGAGGTTAAAAAGGATATTGAAAGTCAATTTCATTTATTCCATTTCTAATACAAGAGCAGTCAATAAGTCATGCACACACCCAACAGAAGATCGCGATACTCACTCATCCTTGTACTGCTGGATTTCGCCCTCTGGAAAGTCTCCTGAAGGAAACAGATCCTTCACAGGAATAGATGGAGGATCGGTTTGCTCCAGCACAGCATTCTTCTTCCTGCATGTCTTATGTCAGCAGAGAGAGCTTAAGTGCACACACCAAGACAATGGGTAATAATAACGTCTTGAACAGCACCCACAAGCAACATACACACCATTTCAATTCATGCAACAGGGGGTACTATCACACTCCATGGCATGCCTTAGCGGCAAACTAAGCAAAAGCTTCAATTGGATACTCACTTGCTCTTGGGCTACTTCTTTTTCTTCTTTGCCGCCTCTGCACAGACAAGACACCGGCGTCACAACCCTAAGTCTTCCACAGCTCAAATATTACTTACATTCCTGATGGAAAAAACTACATTCCCATGATTACATGTAACCAGCTCTACCCGTGCAGGAAATGAGCAGACTCTTACCGTCAACTTCGGCCTCGATTTCATTTTCTTCATCATGGCCTAGACTGGCCTCAACTGCCCCATTACGGCTCGTGACATTGGCAGCTGCTTCTGGAACATCAACTGCACTTACTGCACCATTACCAGTCTTCTCGTTTTTCTTCTTCTTCTTCTTTTTCTGCTGTGCCACTGCTACTGCGTCCTGAATATCAGTCACCCGATTATCAATCCAAAACCCTAATCGAATGTCATCTGCATTCAACCATGAATTGCAGAAGAAAGTGAAGACTCACAGCATCCAGAGCTGACCCGTTGCTCTGTACTGCTCCACCATCTCCCTCCAGTTCCAAGGCCTCCAAAGATTCCCGCACGTCACCATTGAGAAGCGAGTCAACATCCCCACCCATGTCTTCGATGCACCAAAAACTTCGCAGCACTGCAGAATCTACCCTCAAACCCTAAAACCTGTACCCATACATCAAGCAGACACCCCCATCAACAATTAAACCAATCCACTGCTTTAGAAGACCACCCACGCTTTAGATTTTTAAAAAACAGCTCAAACTCGCACGTAATTTAACTTGATTTCTAGCTACACTTGAATCTCAGCATACCCATCTAGGACCATATGAAATTCAGACACCTCTCATGGCTTCCTCAAATTCAAAACGACTCATCACATCCACACTTCAGTCAAACCAAGGCAAAATTTGAGACCGACATCCTGCCTTGACGAGAATCAATCAGCTTGAATACCCACCAAGTGTGTATAGCTCCATCACAAGGTGACGACCACAAAGCAAAATCTAGACATAACATATACATACACACATACATACATACATATACATATATACATATATATAAATATGAAATTAGAGTTATTGAAGACAGATTTTTCCACTGATTGAAACACTGCATGCAACATCAGTTCCACCGACTTGGATTCGGAGCAAGCTCGCAAGGACATGTACAACAGCCAGCCAAGGCCATCGCCACTCCTGTCCTGCGGCGCCATGGCCTCCCAGGTCCTTCGTCGTTCATGTTCCCAACGCCCGTTCCAGAGTTCCCCACTGTTCGCCACGTGGGGTACACGCAGTATGTCTTACTTCAAAAAAATTTACAAGATGTCTTACTAAAAAAATTTGAGAGGCCTACAAGTAAAATTTTGTCATAAAAAAACCACATCCACATAGTGCAATTTGGGCACATTTGTATTGCATTATATACAATACAGTAGTGAACAATTACCATAAGAAGTATTATAGGGACTCAAATGATAAAAATGTATGTATTCAAGAATATATGCAAATATATGATGTTTTTGTTTTAATATTTAAAAATATCAACATTGTATACAAACAACCATAATTGCATTGCTTACTATAGATTATTTTGTGCAATTAAAAACATAAAGCATTTCAATTATGTATTTTTGGTATTGCACACTTTTACAAAGCCTGTTATTTTTAGATTTGTTAATAAGCTACATGACATGTGCTTGTTTAAAATTTTAATGCTATTAAAACTGTAATCTTAATATTACATGTAATGTATTTCTTAATGTTAATAAGCTTATATATGTATTAAATATTAAATAAAATTTTAAAATTATTACAAAAGTTATTTTAAATATTTTATAATAGATAATACAAGTTAATAAATTATAGTTTTTTAATTGTATTTATTAAATTAAAAATAATAATTTAGTAAAGCATTTATGCAATCTATTTATTTAAAATTCATTCACAAAAAGAAAAGATTTTATACTTTTAAGTGCTTAGGCATCATCTATGTGTGTGTGTACAATTTTGTAATGGTTGAAAACCAATGGTCTTATCTATATTATCAAAATTAATATCAAGGAGGAAAAAACTTTAAAATGTACATACTGTAAAACACAAATAATTTTTAAAAATATCAATATGTAAATCCTAATTTAGATACAACAGAAACATTAGAAGATGTTCTATTAGTCATTTATATATATAAATGGTAGAATTAAACACAATTCAAAAATTATTTTTTCAAATTTTTTTAATATCTATGTTCTCATTTTGGAATCAAATTTAATATTTTTAATCTCTAAGTATAATATTGAATTCTCTTTTTAATAGGATTATTTAAGGTATATATTTTTTGTAATTTGAGTTATTTTTTGTGATTTTAAAACTATTGTGTCATAGAAGATAAAAAAAAATTATTTTAAAGTTTTTAAAAGAATATGTAAATGTTTATAAATATATTAATTTTGTTTTAAAAAATATAATTAAATATAAAAGATTATTTTTTATGCAAATAAGATAATAATAGATTTTGAAGGCTTTTAATATTATTTCCTAAATTAATATTAATCTATTGTATTGGTTTTCTCTATATCTTCTTTTCTTTTTCTTTTTCTTTTTTTTTTTTTTTTTTTTTAATCTATTTTCAACTAGTACAATATATTCCAAACATATGTATTTTTTTTTTGTTTATATACTCTAATAGAATGTGCTCCAAATATGTGAGCTTTATTAGTTAAAAGATGTGAAAATACAAATGCAAATATTTTAGTCATCCCAAGTGGTGATGTCGTATTTTTATGTATATATACAAACTTTTCTATATTTTATAATTTATATTTATGGAGATATAAAAAATTAAAACTATACATTATTTAAAAGAAATTATATAAAAATTTCAAAAAGGCTATGCAAAAATTATATAATCTATAAATACCAATAATAATTAGACTACTTGTAAAAACAAAAAAAATCTAATAGTATTGACCAAAGACATGATTAAAATTTTAAACAAATAATTTCTAATTATAGAATATAATAAAAAATATAAAAAATTTAAGTAGATATTTTAATATTTTATATATAAAAACTAAAAATATTTTATATTTTTGTAGAAGTAAAAAATTATAATATTATAGTCCTATTGTAATACACAATTGCATATATATATAATATTTATTAGCATAGATACATTTACATAGAATAAAAAAAACTACTCATTAATAATTTGATTTTAAAAATCACAAAATTATGCAAAATATAGCATTGTATAGTTTTTTTTTATTGTGGATACTAAATTTAGTAAAATTTATTTTTATATTAAAATAATTATATTTTTTTAATAATATATCATTCTAAAATATTATATAAAAGAAACTGTAGAATTTTTCTACACAATTTCTCACAACCAATAGTTTAATGGCCAATTTAAGTTATGAAGTACCAAATATAATAAAAACCTTTTTTATATCTAAACTAAACAAAGTTGGCTAGTCTTAATACCTAAGCTTGTAATTTTTGTTACAAAGGATTAAACGTGATACAAATTGTGTCTAAAGATACTAAATATACTTAGTAATTATTACAAAATATAAATTGCAAAGACATTGGTTTTGTAAATCTTATTATTTATATAACAATAAAAGCCAAAATTAAGATTGTGTAAATATGAACAAATTTCTACAAATCCAACTACAAATTGAATTTGGATTTTATGAATGTTACATCTGATTATTGAATATAAGCAATATATAAATAATACAATCTTTAAAGCAAATATCCAAATAAATACATCTTAGGACAATGTCAATGTTGACTTGATGTACTTTTCTTCACTTTGTTATTAAAGCAATGGTCACATTTGCTTTATTTGATAGAAAATACATAATATATCTATTGGACTATTGCATTCTATAAAGTAGAGATATTAAAGTAGAAGAAGAAACAAATATAAATTACAATGACATTATAAATTCCACACAATTTATGTTTTATCAAAATTACAAAAGGTCTAAAAATTTAAAAAATATTGTCCATCTAATTTATGCAACCTAGGTAAATGAATTTTATCCTCTACAATATATATGACCTACTTTATACAGGTTTATGCCAATGTAATATATATGACCTATTTTATACAGGTTTATGCCAATGTGCTCAAACAAATTAGATTACTTCATATAAAAATTCCTTAACTATATGCAATCAATACCTTTTAATACCAATCATGTGCATTTGTGTTAAGAAAAAGAAATGACCAATTCAATTATATACAAAATGTGTTATTATTATTATTATTATTGCTAATACGATAGCACCAGTTTAATAGATACAATATGGAAAAAAAAATGAACTCTCTATTGATACTTTTTACTCTTCTACGACTTATTAAATGTATGGGAGGAAGTAAATTAACTTCCTTTCTTCTTCCCATCTCAAATTTCAGAAGTATCACAATTATCTCCTTGGCCTTGATCTTAAAGTTGTTTAATAAAACCTTGTTTAGGTCATCACATTTGCCACCCACCACTACATTCAATGTCTATTTCCAAGAGTTGTGATGGACTCACTTCATTTTGGTGCTAACTTATTCTAAAACTTTACTAGTTTGATATACATGGAAAGACCAGGACAGAGTTGATGCGGCACTTTATAACCAAGGTTCCCAAAATGTATCTTTACTTTCAGGAACGAAATAAGACCATTTCATGTGTACATGACATGTTTGCATAGGTAGAATGGTGGAGATGTCCTCTTGTGTTTTGGTAGAGCATTTACACCATCCAAGCTTTTGTCTACTTGCCGCATCCAAGGGGCTGCAGGAAAAGCTTGATGGCCTGCGTAGACAGAGCATCTGTTTTCCTAGGAATTGAGATACATTCTTCTTTCGAAAAGGGACTGACTCGGTCATGAAGCAGAATATGTATGATTCATGACTAAAACAGAACAATTCATGATACCTAGTGTAAATGTTAGTTGTTGCAGGTCAAGTAACCCAGTAGTGTGAGGAGATGTTACGATGCTTTTCGTGCCCATCAGTGCGGCGATTGATTGCAATTGCCGAATGAATTGCATGTGTTTGCAGATGTACACTCCCACATCCCAATTGTAGAGGCAGTGCCATTACGATACCTTTTCGCCCTCAGGAACGCTGCATCCTTACAATACAGAATAAACGCTAAGAACTTTGGAAGTATCGGCAACCATTAGATTCTCTGTTTGTGAAGATGTGCTCAACCAATTGACCTACATAACATGGGAGGTACTTGTGTTAGGCGACCACGATTCCAAAAGGGCTGTACAAGCTAGTAAGCGTGTCTATGCCAGTTCTTACACTCTTTGGTGTCAACAGTAGAATGAGAAAAACTGAAAATTTTGGTTAGAGGGTCAAAACTTGTATGTTAAGCATTGATTAAACATGACAAACCTTTACATCTGTATGCTGATGCAATTGAAAGGAGATAAGTTAAAATCACCTTTCTCTTGTGCTTCAAATTTAGTACCAGAGGCCCTTGACTGCTTGTGCCAGCATTACCCGAAGGTCGATTATCCTCAACAGTCCAGTTCCAAACTTTAATAAATGAGTCATTCCCACCGGAAACTAAAAGTTGGCCTCGTTGACCAAACCTTGCAAACGTTCTGAGGAGGACAAGGGAAAAAAAAAAAAAAAAATTAGCCTTTCATCATTTTACTTCTTGCCCGATCGTTTACCTCCCAAACTGTGCAGTAATCTTAACAGTTTAGTGGATTGAGAGAAACATACACATGATTTACAATGCTAGCATGACCACCGAGGCCGAAATGCAGATGTCGCTTTCTCCCAGGTACTAAAGCATCCAAGTGAGGTGGTCTCGTTATGTCACCAGTCACTTTTACATCTTTGTTTGATGCCTTCTTTTTTGAAACAGCAGGCTGAGAGGACTGCTTCGAACCACTGTTCTCAAAACCAAAGTCAAAAACATCAACAGCTCCATCCCCCCGAGCCGCTGCCAGTAATTTTCCAGCTTCACCTGGGACGTCACCTTCCATTGAAGCCAATGCATGAATGAAGGGAGGGTTGCAAAAGCCCCCAACTCCTTCATTACTGGTGACTGCTGTCGCGGCTGAACAAGTAATAAACAAATGTTAGAAGAAATGTAATAGTGTTAACAAAACCATGTTTATGAAAGAGGTTCACTCAATATATATGTGCATGTACATGAGATTTCTAGAGACCCTGTGGAGGTAAGAGTGGTCACTGCAATTCTAAATTAATTTTGTTCCAGGGATAACATCTGCATCTACAGAAAGTAAACGGAATCAAGGAGACGCCAGGCGAGTGTAAAGTTAATTCCGTTCACATATCATCTTCACTCAAGTCATCAGATCACAATACATGCAATAAGAAACATGCAAGTAGTTCCAACTTATTTTCTAATCTAGTTTTTTAAAAATAAAAGCAATTAAGAAATCCATAAAACTAACGCAGTTTTATTAACTTGAGGATGAAGTGGCTCATATTAATCAGGTGAATACGGGCAAAGGATAGAACGTCAAACACAGAAACAGAACTTACCAAGGTCAACGACCTGCAATGGCCTTCCACGATTAAAGTCCCACTTCACTATCTTCGAATCTAAGCCTCCAGTTACAACTGTAAGAAATATGAAAAACCAAGTTATTAGGAGGAAAAATATTGTATATTTCTCCTTCCATTAAACGTAACAAGAAATCCAAAGAATATGACCATGACATGGCTTTCACACTATTGACGAGAAAACTCATATCTATTTGTTATTCAAAGACCAACCAGGAGACTCAACCTAAAATGGACAAAAAACATTACTCACCTTCCCAGGGCCTACGAGTATGAAACTGCACAGAGCTGCAAATCTGTAAAATGTAGAAATGAGCGTCAGCAAAACAAAACGTATATATCTCCTTACAAGACCATAATTTCGTGCACTACATATAGAAATTGCTGCACACGAGATTTTAAGTACACACATCAGCATAGCCAATAGAACCCCAAAACCTTACGAAGAATACGCGGCATTCCAAAAAGAAATTTGTTTCTCGATCAATAAAGACTAAACAAGCTAGAAAAGTAGGGTAGTAATTCCAAAACGAGAAATGCTCCAGTCTTACATTTGAGTGAGCTCCTTGTAGAGTTTTGAACAGCTTGTGGGAACGGAGATCTATGATCTGCTCACCAACAAACATATCATTTCGTCAAGCCCATGTTTGAATAATCATGAGCAGGATATCCATTTCTGAAATACCTAGGGTTGCCACGCACCACAAACTCGATACTTCTCTAGTGTCATACCATATTGAAATGTTTTATAAACTGTCATGAGATGGACATTTCAATTGAATACAATGACCAAACCAAAACTACCCATGCTATTCAAAGCTAGTGAATGTGATAATTCATTAGGGTGTACAATGTTGATACAATGTCACGTGTTCAGACCTATACCATAGACACAGAAGTTGCAAAATTACCTTCACAGCTCCAGAGTCATCTGCCGCAGCAAGATACGTCGCTTTAGGATTCAATGCCACCTTCATCAATAACAGAATGCATAAGTTACCAGGTCTGATAATGTGGATCACATCGTAATAATTCCAGAAACTATGTACTTATATCTGAGCAGAATCAGGACAACTCCCTAAAATTCTACTTTTGAATGACTGATAGATCTAACCCTCAAGAATCTTGAAGAATGCAGTCACTGGTCTCCAGGTGGACAGAGAACCAAGACATGTTCCCAACCACAATGCATGAGAAAAATGGTGAACAAATTAACCACTTCAGATATCTACCTGGTTGATCTCCTCGGTGTTGAATGAGTAAGTGTGTAAAGGGCTCCCTGTAGGGCCCTCCATTCAAGACGAACGTACTGACCCGTTAGTCATCAGCAGCTTCACAACATCAACTATTCACCAGCACTTAAGCCTCGGTTTAAGCAAATAGCACGCATGTGGGATGATCAAAGCCACTTGAACCAACATATAAAAAAGACAATCGTATGTGCACGGAACATCAGAAATACCTGACGCACATCCAGGCAGTAGACCGTAGAACCCGCTGCGGCGTACAGGACATGTTCACTTCCTACACCAAGTCACCAGCATCAACAATCCACTCATATGTTTATGTTCAACACAGAAAACTACGTTTGCAACTCAAGAAAAGAAGAGGTAAACAACCGTTCTTTCCATTTTAGATCCTTCAACATAAATCTCGAAACGGATGACAAGGACGAGGAGTAGAGATGGACCAGATGTTGGTAAAACGGAAACCACTGCTTGGCCATCAAAACACTGAAGCCTGTGGCAACAAGTGGTGGTTCGAATGTCAAAAACGCACACGCTCCCATCCTGATAGAAAAGAGATCATAAGTAGCCCCATCTATTAGCAACCATAAAAGAACGAACTCGCAAGGAATCTTCCAACAGTAAGCTCGTAAGACAAATGGTTCATCGTGCAGAAGAGCATGCAAATCTCAATTCAAATCATAGTGCACACTGGGCAACAAACGCTGACATGTGGCTCAAGTGAAGGGCAGAAGAACACAGAAAGTTGCGAACATAGCTACCTCGCTAGAAGAAGTGACGACATTGGGAAAAGACGGATGGGCGACACAGCATAAGACAGAATCTGTATGACCTTGCAAGCGGCGTACTGGAAGGCCACGTTGAAGATCTTGCTGGACGTTCGCCATGGTTAGGAATAAACCAAAAAACCTCGATACAAGCTCCCGTTCACTAAAAGATTTACTGCGCCATTAAATACCTCTACACAGACAAAAGCAGGAAAGTTAAATCTTAGGAGAAACTTTATAAGCTCTATTGCACACAAGTGATGAAAAAGCTGTTGAACTAACTACAGGGTAAATGTTATCTAATTAAACAATGCACTCCTGCGGACATATAGATATTTTCTCTTCTCTTCCACTAGAGCACCATATATACATTTTCGGTTAACAAAATCTATGACACATGCTTCTCCGGCAATTGACCACGGTAAAACATAAAACATAACGAATGCTTCCGCGCATGTCGCTACTGCTTTCAGGCATCAGCCTTCTGATAAACTACCTCGTTAGCCATTTCTGCTTTCAGACTCCTCCTTCCAGGCTACATTTATAAAATATTGTTATTATTGTTGTTGTTGTTGTTGTTAATATGATATTACTAAGTAAAATTTTAAAATAATCATTAACTGGACATCACATCCTTCAATATTAAACACAAACCCTGCAAATACTAAGAAAAAAGCTGCAATTGGATTTCACTTGAAACCACTTCGGATGCTAGAACTTCGACAATGCTTATGGTGGAAGTATTGGGGACGACAGTTGGATAACCTAGCTTTTGTGAGATGAGCGCAAGATTGATAACCTAAAGCAATCACGCCAATTACAGCGACTTGATACTGGAAGGTTACCATTGAGAAAAATTCTGCGCTGGTCGTACAAGAAGATGAACATGTGACACTATCCAGTGTGGTCGCACACCTACTTGAACTACGTTATTCAGTGCCTACTGCTCTGCTTCTTGCAAGCTCACAGCATTCGAACTCAGATACATTAACAACTCAATTCGGCCAAGGATCAAACTGCAAAACTTTAGTCGATCAATTTCCTAGGTTAGCCAGTCGTGATCTGCGAATAATGAGTACAGAATTAGAGTCTCCTTAGAAAATAAAAATACAAAAACTATAGGAGGACAAGAAGAAAAAAACAACAGAGAAAAACAGAGTTGCGGATTCAATAGCAAGGGGTTGCGCGATTCCTAAAGAAGTCCATTAGTGCCGTGATCCTTAAAGCCAGTGCATAGAGATCTTACGTTAGTGCACTCCGGTCGTTGACGCTGGTAAGTCCGACCTTCAAATAACGAGAATGCGATGCTGCGAACTGTCTTCATCACACCAAGTCAGTTTGATCGAGAAAGCGCTGGGGAACCCTAAGTTTGATTGCATTACGGCTGGGCTTGACGCAACGACGATGAACTTTAAGTCTCCACTGGACTTCATGTTCGTAAGTGTGAAAAGAGCTCGTCTGTGGCTTAGATATTAAAGAACGAGACGAAGCTTAAGGCTCTTAATCTCAGCTTGGGTCTTGAAGACAATTTCTTCTAAATTTTCATTTAAGTATTTTATCAACAATTTCTTTTGTGTTTTGAATTTTTTTTTTTTTTTTAATAATTTTTTTATTGTTTGTGCATACAAACTTCCACAATTACTTGTAGTGGTTTTCAAGTTTTATTTAAGGTAGTATTTTATGTTAAATAAACTGTGTTTTTTCCAGCCTAAAACTTTCTAGTGGTTTGAGATTTTTCGTTTTGAATTTAGAGTGTTATTGAAGGGATTTCTCAAAAATTAAAGTGTGTAGGGTGGTGAACAAGAAATGGTGGTCCTTCCTCCTCCTATTTTATCAAATATATCAGAATGTCTTGTTCCAGAATAGTAATGTTCAAGAGTGTGTTTTACATTCCTTTGTCAAATAAGTTTTCTGGAATTCATAATTTATGGAAAAAATTCAATTATTTGAGGTGTAAATATTTTTTTATAAATTTCTTCATATTTCAGTGGTAGGTTTTTTATGTTAATAATGTTAAATAATTAAAGGATTTTATGACTACTTTCATCATACATGCACAATATTAAGATATTATACATTTCACTTATATTGTGAAGAAAAAACTACAATAAAATATATTTATGGTTTAAAAATATGAATTTTAGAACAATAAAAGTACTAAATATATATATAAGAAGGCTTTGTGTTAGAGCATTTATAATGGATTACTCTAAGAAATTGAATCCTAGGCTATGATGTGGGTGACAAAAAAAATAGCTAATATCTTCTCTAAGTCAATCTCCAATTTTATAATCTTGTACTTTGATTCGTCTCTTTTCTTTTTTCTTTTATGTTTTGAATGCCAACCTGTATTTCACATTTCTTTCATGGACTCCATTTTTTTATTACAAATTTTTTACATATTAGTTGCCATTTCAACTTCATTCAAAGTTTTTTATCGTTCACTTTCTTATTGTATTCACCAATAGATAAATAAAACCTTTGTAAACCCTTTTGTTTTCAATATTCTCCATGATTTAGTTTTATACAAAGTATTGTTGGCATTATCTGGTGGAAGTGGTGCAAAATTGTGACATAGAGTATGGGTTTTACATCAACTGCTTGAATGTTTGTTAAATTTTTACTTGATTTGCTAGAAGCAAAAAATGACACAGCCAAATCATGGAATGATATCAACTATTAGTACATCAAATAATATCTACAAAAAAAATTAAAAGTACATATTATTTGAAGAAATTAAAGACATAGAATTTTTAAAAAATAAATATTGCTGCTTTTTTATTTTTTCATTAAGTATAATAATTTTCATTTTTACATTGTATGTTATTTTGCTCCATATACATTTATGTATCATTTCCCAACAACAATAACAAATAGCTATAAAGGCTCATACTTTACATAAATCATGTATATTATCTGAATTGTAAAACTAATGAAACACATTAATATGTCATTTGCATGTTTAATATGCAACACCATGTACTTGCTTCATGTACAACACAGTTCAAAATGATTTTATTTTATATATCAAAAAGCATGAATAAAGTATTTCTTATTTGCCTATGTAAATTTGACATGTCAACTTTTAAATAAAATTGAGGAATCCAGAAATAAAATTATAAATTATAAAATGTTAAGAATTTAGACAACTTACCCACCTTTGTAGTTTGTTGTCTATTACTAGGTGTCAAAAGCAAGAAATAGGATATAGAAAATTTATACACAGAATACACGTAGCCCAACTGGATTCCAGTCGATTAGACCTCCACTACTCCTTCTCTTCAAACGCTCCACAATTTCCGGACATATAAAAACCCAAAAGCTGCATTAAAACTGTAAAGGCGACTATAAAACTGCAAAAAAACTAAAAAAGAAAACGTTGTACACTCCACTCTTCGTACCAATTGTATGAACATTTTTGTTTAGATCCGTTTGTACGAAATTTTCATGGAAAAATCTTCGTGGGCCTGGAAAGGGGGTGCGTGCGTCAAGCGCATCGTGTCGGAGCTGAGCTCGCCGTTGTAGAGTGCACGCTCGAGTGACTTTGTGGCAGTTTGTGGCTGTGGCAGACGAGGCCCCAATCGTACGAGATTTCAGCGATGTGGGGAAGGCCCCACACTTGAGAGTCCATGCCCCCGCAGCCACTCACAGCGGAGGGGCGGCTCTGGTCGGTTCTGCCCTGCTCAGGACCTTTGCGCTTCCCGCCACGTAACTTGCAATCGATGCCAATGCATCCGTTCGTTATTTATGCGCAACGTCCACCTTAGCAACGAATCCCACTCTCACTTACCTTCTCATGCTCCCACGGCTCGTCAGGATCCATCTCTGCCTAGATTGATATACCTCCAGTCTTGCTGATTCATGTCTTTGACGTGCAACTGGGCATCGGGTTTCGGTACTGGAAGAGGAATTCATCTGTTTGCGGTGGGTGTAGATGGTGAAGAAGAGGTTGTTAGTACTGGGTTTCAGTGGACCTCCTGGGCTTCTCTGAGTGGACTGGCGTTCGAGTTCATCCACGGTTGTAAAACTAGAGACGAGCTTCAGCTTGTGCTGTTTTTTCTTTGACTTGCTGAGGAGTCTCAGTGTTGGCCGGATTCTTTCTCTGCAGACGTCATGTCGAACGTCATCCCGGAGGTATGATATTACCTCTGTACTTTGTCTTTGAGTCATGCTTCAAACTGGTCCTGAGTAGGAAATCCTAGTTTTGTGATGATAATTTTACGTGCCTGTGAAGCTGTGCACGATATGAGCTCAAGCAAGATGATGGTGTTGGTATGCAGACTTTTTATGGGGGACGAGAGCCCCAGTGGATGGTGGAGAGTCAGAAAGAGGGACATTCGCATTTTGATCGTCGTGGATGCGTTCGTCAGATACGATCAACATCCAGCGGCTTTGTCCCAGCGAGAACTGAGAATCTGCCCAGCGCAGTGTCCAGCTACCCTTTGAGGCAGCTTCCCATGACGACTGTGGATCACCATCACGCATATACCTACAGCGATACTCCCACGATGCGCCTATCTGTCGATCGAACTCCATTGTCAAACACATTTGTGAACGTACCCGTAAGCACCTGACCGAGTACAAAGCGTTTGATAGCGAAACTCCTCGCTTGACGTATTTTCATTGATGCGAAACCTGTTACTTTCTGGAACATTACTATGCTTTTTGGCAACAACATGGATCATGTACTAACTAAGGTTGTTTCAACTTTTCTTTCAGATTGTTGAGTTCATGGTGCCCCTATGCTGTGGAAAGTGCGAGGAGAAAGTGAAAGAAGAGCTCGAGAACATCGCCGGCGTTTACAAGGTTGTGTGTGACCAGCACAACCAAAGAGTGACAATTTCCAGCGATTTAGAACCCCAGTGGCTGCTCAAGAGAGTCAAGAGAATCAAGAAAGGTTCGCAGTTCTGGAGGGGCAGGACGCACCTCCAAAGTATCCATGTTCAGAGCAATCCTCTCGTCGACCAGTCTCAGAATAGCCGAGCACTGTTGCCACAGGCTCGTCGCTCAGACATCTCTGTTTACAGAGATCCTGGTTACCACAAACAAAGGTCACAAACTTCAAACCAAAATCAGAGGCACATTACAAGGTTGTCATACGATGGTCCCGAGCTACGAGATCCCGAGAGAAGATCGGTGGGTGCAGTGGCCGAAGACTGCGAGTACTACAACGCAGGAGCAGAGCACTGGTACAAGTGTACCTCCCCATACAGAACCTCCTTGGATGCAGCTCCGGGCTACATCTCGGCGCCAGATCGCAGTCCTCTCCGGCACGGGCAGCCTTCGTATGGGCAAGTGAATGAGACGGAGGATGGCTGGCCATTGCCCTCTCCTGCGTACTACCGCTACTACTAGTTCACCACAACCAGCTAAAGATGGTGACCAAAAGCTGCAGCGGCTCCTACAATTAATCCTTCCGCCCCCAAATCGAGATGTAAAAATGTTCCCCGTCATGGTGCGAAAAAGAGACAGTTGTACATGAATGTTTTTTTGTAGTTAGAAGAGCCATCCGATCCGAGATGTGGTTTATATTTTTTCCGGCCATACAACAAACTTTGAAGGATGTGCTCAACACGAATGTTTACACTGGACACCACTTATGTTGGTATAGTAATGTAGATGAGTTTTAGGAGGAGGTTGAATATGTGTAACAATGTAGTTTCTAACGTGATATATAATGTGGAACAAGACGTGCCCTTGAGCGCGCAGGAGTTGGACCTGAGAGGAATTACTTCGCGCTTAGATAAGATCTAAATTGTACTGTAATGTTGCTACTCTTTTGTGAGACATTCCAGCATAGATTACCTGTGTATACTAATATATCTCCAAAGCGAACTTGCTCAATCCGGCATATATTTTCGGGTTATATAGAGAGCTCTCGCTATGTGTAAATAAAATATAACTTTCACTGGAGTTTTTGTAATTTTTATTGTTTAAATTTACTTATGTTTTAATGAAAATCTTTTCGCCAGATGCCAATATTCTCTTCAGTGATAATTTTTTCATTCACTGTAGAGGTATAAGCATTAGAAGGAAGCAGTTATATATGGTTGATGGTCTGTTTAAAAATTTAGCGGTGTGTATTGCATGGAAGCAAAGTCTTCGTCTGTTTGCAAGTTACCTCATCCTTTACAGAGTCTGGGGTAGTGCATGCATTTCTGGAAGAATGGGGATCTAAATTACATTCAGGAAAAACCACTGACGCAAGTAGTAATCCGTGGTCCCATACTGTATTGATCAGCTAGCCATGAAAACAAAGATCTTTTATAAAATTAAACAGGATATCATTCCGTGGAATGCTAGATCCATGTACAAGATATGCGATACTGCATGACAACCGTCAGTAGCCCATAATTTGAACGACTGGGATATTCTGATTCTCACATGCATACCAATAGTCATCTCAACATCTTGACAATCTGTCAGTATTGTTCTGTATTGTTGGTTTATTCGTAGAGACTTCTGTACCTAAATGATGCAGCTTTTAGCACATACGTGTAGTATATCGCAGCGCAAGTAGATCCGATGATCGGTCCCACCCAAAAGATCCACTTCACATGAGAAATCAAGCAACAACACCATCAGCAATTAGCCACTCGCTGACCATCAAAAGCTTTAAAGCGAGCCAATCCATTCCTAGCTCAATGAGATCACCGGCGTTATTATCCCTGTAATAATAAAGACTTAGCTTGCAAAATATCCAGAATCATAGAAGGGATTGCGAGAGGAGATTCGAGCTAGACTTACATGGTGCTGCCATTTGCCATTAAAAGGGTTGGCAACTGCCGCACCTAAGCTTCGAGCTGGATTAATACCTGTTCCAGTAATTGGGAGGGTTGCAAGGTGGACCACAAAAATTGCAAAGCCAATAGGCAGTGGAGCCAATACCTGCCAGTACCACGCAACGGCTTCAAAAAATGAACATCTGCATTTTAACTACCAACACGACCTAATTCCACCGAACTTTAACCCTGGTGGTTCTACACAAGTGAGAGAGTTGATCGAGTTGGGAAAACACGAACATCCGATTAACAACTATGATTTGCCTAATGCTGAAGACTGAGGTAGAAAGAGATGGGCAAGGCCCGTCTGGATCGATTCTTACAGGAACATGAGAATCTCGAGCTTTACGCGTTGGGTCCGTCGCGGATAGCACGGTGTAGAGGAGCACAAACGTGCCCAATATCTCGGCAGCCAGAGCTTGGCCAATGTTATAACCTGGCTGCACTCCGTTCACGGAGTTGTTGGCAAAGCTGCGGTACTCTCCACCTTCTTGAACACCTCTTGCAATAGCAGCGCCAACCATGGCTCCCAAGCACTGCGCCACAATGTAGGCTAAAGCTCTCGGCAGTGTCACTTGTTTTGCGAGGAACAGACCAAACGTCACAGCTGGATTGATGTGGCCACCTGAAACTCACTCACGAAATTAAATTCATGGAAAAAAAAACAAACAAACAAACAAACAAACGGACAAACACACAAACAAAACAAAAACACAAAAAAACAAAAAAAAAATCAGATTGATTTTACAGCATGCCAAATCAATAAAGTCGTATCTTTGAGTTGGGACTCACCTGAGATGCCCGCAGTGCAGTAGACCAAAATGAAGATCATACCCCCGAATGCCCATGCGGTTTCAATAAGCCCAACGCTTCCAGCAGAGAGCCTAGTGGTTCCCATCAGAGCGGTGAGACTGATGTACAGGAAGAGCAGCGTCGCGATAAATTCCGCAATGACCGCTCTATAGAACGACCACTCATTCAATTCATCCCTGGCAAGAATCGGGGCTGGTGGTGGTTCGTGCGCATCCTTAAACTCGTTGCCATTAGGCATCGTTTACAATTAGCATGAACCACCAGTGGAGAAGCTGACGAGAACAGCACAAGACTTGCACAACAAAGCCTGAGCACCTTCTCTGTGAGAATTCTCGAGATTAAAAATTTCGTAAAACTAACCAGGGGCTCGTTTCTGGAATTGATCGACGTTCAGCCGAGCGAGGCTCAGACGACACACAATCGAAAACAACCAGGCCACAGACAACCTTCGGAAGCCTCTCACGATCGTTTCTAAAGCTAGTGCCGGACAACAAATCCTTGGGGGAAGTCGTCGTCGTAGTCGAATTGGAAGCTCACAGCTCAATATACTAGCAAACTGGCTCGATCAGGCAAATGTGAATCACGATCTCAGAACTAGCTGTTAAGCATCTGGCAGATCAAGGAGGCGGCATGTGGTATGTCCACGATCAACTTGAGGATTCGCAACAGTGATCGATGCTTGCCGCTGTTGTGGAAGGCAATCCACACGTATGCAATTCTGGCCCATTCTTCAGGAATGGTAGCCGACTCACGCAGACCTACTAGATAGACATGCACATTTGTACACTTTTATATACAATCAAGTGTATATAAATATATACTCGTGCATTCTTGTAGCTCCTAGGATTCCGAGTCCTGCTTTTGTGTACAAAAGCCAGTGATCGAGAGGCCGGAAATTTTTCCCGGCGCCATGAACGAAATTTCGTTGCGCTGCCCGATATGGGGTAGTTGACCACGCGGAAGTAGGTGACTTTTCTATTTTGGGAAGTCCCTTGTTAACCGAGGAATTATTTGGTGATGGGTGACTGCGGTGTTGCTCATTACTTTCGCAATAGAGGATTGGAATTGTTGTGTGAATGTCCCCAGTAACTTTGAACTACCACAGAATGGTAATTTATATGCGAATTGAATGTCAAATGTAGAATACCAATCTTGGTTGATGGATAATAACATTGGATATTCTACTCTAAGAAAATAAATATATAAAATAATATTGAAGCGTGTTTTATGGTAAGAATTTTTACTTAAGAGTGTTTTACATAAGTTTTACTTGTGAGTGTTTTATATTGAATGAATGTTTTTTTTAATTTTTTTTTTTTTTTTGTCTACTTTTAATTAAACTCTATTGATATTAAAGAAGTAAGAAATCTTAGAATAAATAAATAAATAATAAGTACAATAGAAAAGTAGTTATTTTGTATGCTAATATAGTAAGAAGTATCATCTTTAAATAAAATATCAAAAAGTAAAACAAGAAAACAGATAAATAAATATATAAATAAATTTTATTTATTTAGATTTTGAAATGTGTCAAAGTGTTATTAGAAGTTGTTCCAATGCTATTTTGCCAACACATTATTCCTTTAAGAACTATTTGATTTATAATATAAGTAGATTGACTAAGTCATTGTTATTAGAGAATATTATAGAAAAAATAAAATCATTTGCATGTTAGCTATATTTATAAATTTAGAATCTAAGAAGGTCAAATTCTACATACACCTAGAAAGTTTGATGCTCATAGGATTATTTACATATATATACATATACACACACAATAATTTGTTTGGTTAAAATATCTCATGATTATTGTAATGATATAAATAATATGAAAATTATTAGATTATCAAAAAAACAAACAATAAACACTTTTGTAATCTTTTTTTGCTTTCAATCACACTACTTATTCAACTAATCTTTCTTTTCAACACTTTTAATTCACAATAATCCACATGCATACATATTCAAATTTGGATGTCCAATGCCCTCCAACATTAATACAAAAAAGGGCACTAACCACCATGAGACACGTCCTTGATTAAGTGGCACCACAACCACTGCCACGTAGACAGGTGGCATGCCCATATCCACGGAGTAGCTGTAGCTTGTCTAGCATCGACGTATTCGGAGCACCAGTGTTGCATTGGAAGAGGTCAAGATCCAAACACATGAACCCAGAAGACGAATCCAGTAGTATGCGATTCCGCATCCAGCTTGCTAGCAGATGCAACGAAGCATGATCAGTCACAGATTGGTATTGCCTAGGATGCGAGCAAGTTGGATCCTTCGTCGCATCATTCACGACGTAGTCGTCGCTGCAATTGCTGCGGTGATTCCACTGAGGAACTCGACGTCAATCGTCGTCATCCGAGCAGCGCCAGAAATGATTCACGAAGACCTCTTCGATGTTGATCACTGCGGCGATTCACCGTATCGATTCATACCTGGTTCAATGCCTGATAAGAAACTGGGCTGTTGTTCGCGTGATCTCGTTCTGGCGTCACTAAGTCTGAGTATGCGTTTGATAAGGTGCCTTCCGGTACAATCCCTGCCAGGTTTCATTGTGTTTGTTGAATCTGCATGTGCAAGATGGACTACAATTATGCGCTGGAAAAGCAAACTTTTCGCCCGCCCAGGAAGAATCCACCTCACTGCGAGAGGTTGTCGCGCAGAGCAAAAGCTGTTCTGTGCAACTTTCCTCCGCCGAAACGGATCAGGTCGCACCGAATGGAATCTACAAGATAAATCTTGCATTGGAGGTTTGGAAAGTCGACGTGACCGGGTGGTAAACTCGTGTAACGCTTCTGACAACATCACACAGGACTAAAGCCGATGAAGAAGACTTGCAGCTCACATCACCGACAACGGCAAGTCTCCGCGGCCGTCTCATTCCAAAAGTACTCATGACAATCCACAACACCGAGGCTGTGAACAAAGGCCTATCTCTGTATTCGGATGCTAACCACGCCGAAACATGCATACCTTGCTTTTGACCTGATTAAAGTTTGGGATCCTTCAATGTGCAAGTCTAACGAATCACGATTAGATGAATCTCTCAGTTGAATCTAGGTCTCTGACCGCTGGGTACCGGAGAACACAAGTTCAGATTCCTGACAGTGTTACCATTGATGAATCCGACCAGCGCACTGCACAACGATGGCATTTCCGATGAAGGAGTTCATCGAATGTGCTGTAACACCAGTCCATGCACTTGTTCTGCATCAACTAATGCGGTGGCAATGCAACAGCTTCAGTGTTGCATCGCCGATGATCGACGTTGAGAGTTTATACAACATTTGTACAGTAAATCCATACAAGATCACATCAAGCATGAACAGTTAAAGCGTGTTGTGGACATAGACAGTGGACAAGCTTCTTCGCATTACATAGAACTGTTAGCTTGTTGAATCTAGAAGCTTCTATTCAGATGTATAATTTTTCTTTTATGGGAAGAGCATGCGGTTTAGCGAGATTCTTTTAGAACCGTTTTATCATCACAAAAAATGAAATCAACGTGATGATTTATTGTTAATAGTTCGTGTGAATAAATGCAAGATTGAAGCTAGCTTTGGTCGTATCAACAACTTTTCGAGATAATGTTTCAGGATCATGCTAGTTTTGACTTCATAGTTACTATGTATTCACTATAATTGTTTTAGTATATAAAAGTGTTTTAGATACACAGAATCCATGTTTGTTCTTTTTTTTGTGTCTTGTATGTATATTATTGTACATTCTATTGAAGATTCATAATATGTATATTTTTAATTTCAATTTAATTTTACATAAACCATTATTATCATAAAATCTTAACAAAACCTAAAAATTATCATGTATTGTTTATAAATTTGCTTATACTTTGATGTTTTAAGAAAAAAATAAGAAATTTTAGAAATTTTATTTTTAAATTATTGATGAAAGTCTAATCATTGCAAAAATACCTTATTTTTGTGGTATTGTACAAGATTTTATTTTGTTGTTATTATAACATTCTACTTGTGTATTTTTGGCTTATTTATATCTTTATAAAGCCAAATTTGTATATTTATATATATATATATATATATATATATGTATATATTTTTTATTAATATATATATAACAATAATGCAGTTGTATGCAACCTATCCAAACAAAATTTAATAGTAAAAAAATTTAAGAAAATGATGCTATATATACATATACATATACACACACACATCACAAGTATGTTCAAAACAGTTATTAAATAAGTATGTTTTGTAAACTATAATGCTTATCTACAAAGCAGATTTAAATGGAAATTGTATTACATTATTTAAGATTTAATCACATTAAGTAAAAAACTCTTTTAATTCTTACGACCTTAAGTAATTTTGCAACTTGCATCCATGTGAGGTATTAGATTCAATTCAACAAATTAGATTTTCTATAAACCAAAGTTAAATTTTAACCCATCAAAACCATGTAATTGTTCTAATGATAATCTGTACAAAAAAAAAACAAAAAAACAAAACACAAAAAAAATGCTAAATTTAATGTAATCATTATTAATTTGAACCTATAGGAATAATATTTACAGTGATATTGGACCATGTCTGCATCATCTACTTCTTTACTGCCTGTTGAGCATGACTTTGGCATAGAAAATGATGATTCACTACGATTCTTATAACATTGGTACAACTACTAGCAAGAACATACAAGAGCTCTTTTCAAAAACTAAAACTATATATATATATAATCACATCTACACACAACTTTTTGAATTTTTATTTATTCAGTAGTTGCACAAACAGATCAAATTAGGGGTAGAAATTCTCAATTACTCAACCATCTTTCCAAATATGATATACTGCTTTGGTAAACTAAATTACCCACGCAATGCAATCTGCATGAGTATCATGATTCTTAACTTCTGATTCCTAACCTTAGCGCCTGCCAGAGCACAGTTACAGCATTGTCTTTTTGTTGTGAAAATGAGGTTAATTAGCTGAGCTCTTAATGTGGGTAATGTGGGTAAAATCTCAGCAGACTAACCTCATTTTCACAAAAAAAAAAACAAAACAAAACAAAACAAAACAAAACAAAAAAAAAAAACTGTAAATGAGCTCTGGCAGGCGCTCAGGTTAGGAATCAGAAGTTAAGAATCATGATACTTGTGCAGATTCCATTGCATCAAAGCAAAAGAAGAAACAGAACAGGGCATTTCTGTTAGCACAAATCTCGCAGGCTGCTGACGATCATAAAATCACACAGAGCACGACAGAATCATACATACTTCAAATTGCAAGCCAACCGCATCGCATGTAGGTAAAGGGAACAATCACTTTACAACAAAAACGGACGCGTACATGGCACAATCTTGTTAGAATCAGTCCAGCGACCAGAAGAGTCATGACGACACTCCACAGTAAAAAAGTAAAAATCCATGAACGTAAGGTTAAAATACGAAGCAGAAGGATTTCGAAAAAACTACGAAAATACCACGCAGCTCTTCTGCAATGAGCACATATTTCAGGTAAAATATCACGTAAGCTGAAAACTGTATAGTTCACGAAATTAGAAGCTGCCAAACCAAGACACGGCCCACATTTTGGGCACCTAACGCATAAACACGGCAACTATATATCGACACCATAACCTACCCCAACAACATTGTAACTCTCAGAAGTCATCTCCTCGAGACACTACTTCCTTGCACGTTGGCCGCATAAATATCGTGTGCTCGTGTTGTGACACATAGCTTCCTTTCACATCGCACAGAGGAGGGTATGGCTGCAAACACAGGCAAAAACATTAAAAATGTCCCCTACTTTTTAAAATCACAATTTACCTCACAACAGAGGAATAAACAATTACCATCCACACACCAATGTACCGAAAACGTATTCCTAAAGCCAGCTTCTCAAGTTCCCCCAAACAAACGGTTAACTCAGAATAACCTGAGAATGCTTCATAAAGAATCCACCTACCAAATTTCGAAAGATAGCTACAAATTTGACGACATCATCGAGCACATCGGAACAAACCTGCACAACTCCTTGATCACACAAATTCTTCAATGCCATCAGGTACTTCGTCTCTCCCAGCCGGTCAAGATAACGCCGGCAAAATGCTAGCGTTGAAAAGTTCTTGTCGATTGTTGCCAACAGCTTCTTTGCAGCCGGTAACCGCAGAGGCACATGACCCACATCAAAGTTCTTCATGTAGTGACTGCACTCCAGGTCTTCCCTGATGTACCCTTTCCCTGCGCCACCAACCCATTCCATCACTCCTCTTCCCAACACCTTCCACTCCACGTCTCTCCAACTCTCCCATCCACCTACCCTCCTTTCCACAACCACGCCAATCCGTAATCTATCATCCCCGACTCTTACCAGTGGATGCGAACGTCTCGATTGCATAAAACTCCCCTTCCTCCATCTTCGTCTGTTCCCCTCCTTTCACGATAGGAACCGACTTGCCACCGTGAATCTGATACGGTCCAATACTGTGACCGTTCAAATTCCTCACGCTCTTGACTGTCATCCACCATTCCACCCCAACCCACCAATCAACCACACCCAACCTCATCAACTGCCCACGTACCAACCAAACCATCACAACAATCCAACTCCCACACTCTCCCTACTGCTTTCGACGCTTTCGGATCTATCCGAAATACCCCAAGCAACCCACAATCACGTCAACCCTCACAGTAACCTCATCCCACGCCACAATCCACCTACAACCACAACCATCCCATGCCCACCACGCACAAAACCCTCCCACCACTCACTTTGGAATGTCTTCCCTCCGATCTCAACTTCGTAAGACTCCAGCGTCTCCTGAATGGCGGCCCCGATATCACCAAGCCGAACGTCGATGCCAGCCTCCTGTTCACCCACACGTAGTTCCTCCCCTCTCAGATCACACGGCCTCGCTTCCCAACCACGCATTCAACCAACCTATCCTCCGCATCGACATGCCAACCCATTTCAACCTAACAAACCCATCCTCCATCCACACCTCACCACCAACCAACCAACCAACCAACCAACGCATGCTCCTTCACTGCACCCAATTCCAAAACACCCTCCTCTAGACCAGTACCCGGATTCCAGTGTTTGTGGCCTCTCGTGACGCTTCCAGCAGAGGATCGAACTGTGGATTAAATGCCACCGTAAATGCGCAGTCAACGATCCGCCCTGAGTTCACCACCACAACAACCACCCCACTCTTCACAATCTCAATCAAACCACACTCGCCACGCATCATGCAACGCAAAACCCTCCCGACAATACCTCAACCCTACACTCTCGTTGCACAAAACACCTCCACATCGCAACTCCACAAAGACAACCCTTGACCTGCACTGCTCATCAACTACCAAACCTGCACCTCGCACAGATACAAACATTCGCTTCTCCACGATTCACACTTCACTGTATCTTCCTACACAACAACCATCCATGACTGCTTCACCGGGAGCTCCTTTTACCCCACCCCATTATCTCACCATCACCCCTGAACCATCACCATACGATCGCAGTTTCCCATCCACATTACGTGCCACGTCCCAACACCCATCTCCCCAAACCAGGTTATCACTCACCTTCTATGTGTGTACCGAAATCCAACTTCATCACATCGTCATACTGGAGCACTGTTTTGTCTCCGGAGTTGGGAGTCCAATGTGCTGCCACCCTACCAGGACCACACCCAATGCCAACACTCCCAGTAAACGCACACATCACCATTCCATACTCTACGCCTTAGCACACACCACCACAGGGGCAACTCATGACTGTTCGTACTACAGCATGATTCACGGAGGTCAGCGTTTCGCTTCTCTGGTACCAATTCAAGGAGCAACCCGTAGGAAAGGCGATGCCGGCCTTCAGCCCGTTCTCCGAAATAAGCCTTCGCACCATGTTCTCCAAAGTTTCGCACAAATCCACCATGGCTACGCCTGGTTTGGCGTACGTTCTGATGTACTTCCGCACCTGCACATCACAACACCAACGCCTATGAGAAACTTTCTCACAGGATGGCATAATCCTGAATGTCACTCTGCTTCACCAAGCACGATTTCGCTTTATTTGAATAAAAAACCTGCTACCACATTAGGTTCCCTTTTATAACAATTGGTTCCTCGAATTACGGGTCGGATGTTTGGATCACTTCCGTCGTGTAAAGTCACGAGGAAATTTCACAGCTGTCCAAGCGAAATAAAGAGCGCTATACAAACCTACGAGCTTCTGGTATGTAATGATCAAACGACGATGCATTGCAGCATTCGAGTCCAACGGAGAGTCGTAGATTGTTAACCTGACGATGCACTTCGGCAGCCTGACGGATGGCATTGTACAATGGTTTCTCTAGCCTCTCTTGCTCACGCTTTTCTTCTGAACTTGTCCTCCACAGATTACTGCACGGACCCCGAATGCGGGCTCAGGAATTTGATACCTCACAAATCGACTACCACGTGCAAAGTACCAATCTCGATGCACAAACAGTGTAAGAGCTTCACTTCGAGCCTGGAAAGTGGCGCCAATTTTATTTGGCTAAATCAGAAACGCGAGTAGTGGATGATTCATGCATCCAACAGAAGATCGCGAAACTCACCCATCCCTGTACTGCTGGATTTCCCCCTCTGGAAAGTCTCCTGAAGGAAAAAGATCCTTCACAGGAATGGATGGAGGGTCGGTCTGCTCCAGCACGTTATTCTTCTTCCTGCATTCCTCAGGTTAGCGGAGAAAGCTATTACAAATAAGCACAAACAAATGAATTCAGGCAACGTCTGTGATAGAACCCAGAGGCGAGGGTTCGTGACACCCCAATTGCTCCAACACGGGTTGACCTAATTCCACAGCAAGTCTGCGGCAATTTCAGTAATAACACATCAATCGGGTACTCACTTGCTCTTAGGCTTCTTTTTCTTCTTTTTCTTTTCTGTGACATCTGCGCAAACAAGTCACGAATGTGACAACTCCAAACTACCCATAGCTCAATCGTTATTCTCATTCTTGAAAAACAAAGTTCGCTTCCATTTTTATGAATTACCAGCTTTCCACATGCACATATGTTCAGAGCCTTACCATCACCCCCAGCCTCGTCTTCCTCATCATCGCCTGGGCTGGCCTCATCTGCGTTGTTACCAGTCGGGACATTGGCAGCGGCTTCTGGGACATCAACTGCACTCCCCGCACCATTACTACTCTTCTTCTTATTTTTCTTTTTCTTCTTCGTTGCCACTGCCACCACGTCCTGACAAAAAAACCAGTCGACTATCAGTCCAAACCCCTAAACGAGCGACATCTGCACGCACCCTTCAATTGGAGGAGAAAGTCGAGACTCACCACACCAGGAGCTGATCCGTTGTTCTCTACTGCTCCATTACCTCCCTCCGCCAAATGCAAGGCCTCCAGAGACTCGTGTACCTCGCCATTTAGTGGCGATTGGGTATCCCCACCCATGCTTTAAAAGCAACAACTCTACAACACTGCAGAACCACCCTTCAAATCCTAAGACTGCACTCAGACATCAAGGCAAAACCTAAATTAATATCCAACCCCGCCTAACCTTTGCAATACCACAATAGATTACTCGTGACCTAAAAATCACAACATTACAATGACAAATCTAACAAACCCACCACCCACTCCGACCTTAAATCCTAGACCAAAGGCCACTGCTCTAAAATGCCCGTCCAAGGTTCAGATTTCAAGTGATGTCTTCGAAATATACCACAAGTTCCTTGATAACGACCAATTCAAGTACGCACGCAAGTTCAGAAATCGCTGAAGCAGTAAACAAAATTCGAATCCTCACATGCAGCTTAGAATCGAGACATCGCAACCAGCACAGAGAAGTCGGATCAACAAAAACTCCGTTTGGAAGCAAACCAGTCAGCTCATGTTGCAAACCTCAACACCCATACCTGCTTTCCAGACAGATTTCCAGGCAACAAGAAGACATCGCACAGTCCAGAAACTCAGAATGGAAATTTTACAGCGATCCGCAACTCATCAAGGCACTTCACGAGGGTCATGGACTTACTGCGAAGATAAGGAATTCCAGCGACTTGGATTCGGACAAAGCTCGCAAGCACCCACATGAGCGGTGCAGAAATACCGTCGACGCAACGACGTCAGCCAAAAGACGCTCTATCTGTCGGCTCCGGCACTAAAAAGAAAAAGAAAAAGGGCAGGATAATGGCTGCGCCCGTCTCGTCAAGCCTACTCTACCGCAATAACCGTTCAAACCTGGCAAATAATCTCTCCGTCTCGTCCTTCGGCACAAGTTTTTGCGACGCCGTGGCTCACAACCGGATTCCTCCCGCAAAGCTCGGAAACCACGGTGATGGAGACCACGGCGATGCACGTCGCGACGGTAAGAGTGCCTCGTCACCACTCGCGCGGCATTACCAACCCGATCGGGAGTCCCCCCTTGAAACCCTAAAATCTATGAGCCCTAAATTGAAGCACTGTACTCTTTCCTCCTTGTTGGCTGTTTGGCTAATACTCATTTTGGACAACCCCTTGTATTGAGAATTTGTGTTAAGGAATGGCTTAATTCATGTATCGAGAGTTGTTTAGCAAGAGTTGATGTTATGTGGAATGAAAGGTGGTTATGTTAATGTTTCAAAATATATATATATGTTTGAGTTCAGTAAAAATATCATGAGATTATGTTTTTGGTGATGGGTACAAAAGGGACAAATAATCTCTTAACAACAAATGTGGAATGACTTCCGTGGTTGGAACATTTTAATGATTTTAACAAGCGTTTAGGGCCCTTATTCTGCTTCAGGATTAACATGTTGAAAGAAATTAGTAGCCTACAATGCAAAAAATGTAACACAAACATAATTCATTAAATTCACAGAAAAGCTAAATGACATGGCATAAATGTAATTGTAATTAAAGTAAATTGCATCAAGCCATGAAAAAATACATAGTATTAAAAATATCATTGAAATTATATATATATATATATATATATATATATATATATATTTGTGTGATTTTATAATTAGGTTTTGAAACAAATGTCAAAGAACTAATTACTTTGGAATTACAAAAGATCATTAAAAAAATTCATGGCTTGGAAGCTTGCATAAAGCTACTAGGTTTTCTATTTTTGAACAAAGTTAAAAAGATTTAGTTATAAACTTAAAACATGCGGGTACATTGTAAGCTTTTTACTTTTTTGTTATTTAGTCAATTAAATCTTCTAAATACTCACATGTTACTCTTTAATTTATTGATCTAAAATTTTGTTTAGGACATATAATTTGGTTTTGGATAAATTATTTGAATTTATTGGTGGATTATTGAAATAACAAAACTCCGGAGTTTAAAAATATTTTTATATATATATTTTTTAAGGCAAATCTTGCAAACATTGCACCATACAAAATGTTTGTGCATGTTGCATATATATGTACATTAGATTATATACTATCATATAAGTATGAGGCATATATAATATAATGCAATGCAGGTAAATACCATTAAACTATTGATCCTTTATTTTCATTGATATATATATATATATATATATATGCATATATCATTTGATAGACCATATATGTATAGATAATGGAATTTTAGTGATTTACTGTTTTATATAAGTTAATTGAAAAATTTATACAATATATTACTGAAAAAAGTTACATAGAATTGCAATCTGTGTACAAGTCGTTTTATTCCTTTTGTAAGATTTATTGTTTTTCTGGGGATAATGTTATTTGTGGGCAAGTTAATATATATATATATATATATATAATAAATAAAGACTGTTTCTGATAAAAATTTTATTTTTATAAAATAGTAATCTAATCCAAACTTCTTTTAAATATAACTACAAGATTATTTATAAAAAACCATTAAACATTCTTACAAAGGATATATGGTAGTTTCAGTTCAGCAAATCGAGAAGGATGAATGAACGGACGAATAAGGATGACATCTATTCGTTTGGCGGTGAAGGGGGGCAATTATGGGAACGGAATAGGATCCCGAGGCGGAGCGGGGCTGATAACCGTTGAGCGGGGCACAAGACTATACTAGTAATTAGAGTGGGATTGGGGGAAGGGGAAGGAGTCAATATCATCAAATTTGAATTTTAAAATGTCAACCAGGCATTGGAAAATTTCCCCACTCGGGTACAGTGCGCCCATCTGCATCCCGGGTCGGGTCACAATTGCCCCAACCCCGTCCCTGGCCCGGCCCGGCCCATGCTCGAGGCTTCATCTCCTTCCGCCCTCTTTCGAACCAAACCCTTCCGACACCTTCCCATTTAACATGTCTGCACAACTTTGTATCGATTTTTGTTTCGCTTTTGCTGCTGTTGCTGCTGTTGCTGCTGCTACTGTTGTAGAGCCGATGTGCGTCGTGCTGTGCGCTACTCGTTCAGACTGACTCAGTGCCGGGGCGGTCCAGGAGCCAGTTAGTTTTGAGGCGAGAAGGAGAAAGAACTAGGTGTATTTGAGAGAGGGAGCTCAAAGGGAAGGCAACTTGAGACAAAGGAAGAGTAGTGACGAGCATGAAACAAGAGACCACGGAGTAGGGGCGCTAGTGATCGTCGGCTGAGACCATGAGTGTTTTCAATAGTTTGAACCCTTTGCACCGGGAGGGAGGTGTGCCTGTCAGCGGAGGCGGTGAAAGGTGTGTGTGTGCCTTGCGTGGTTTTTTTCTGTGATTTTAGAGCGGCGTGTGGTGTGTAGGTGCGTTGCTGAGTGTAGCAGTTCTCGATGACGAGTTTGATCGGGATGCAGCCGCTTCTTTCGGCTCGGGTTGTGGACCGTGTGTTGTATGAAGGGATGATGTTGTGTGACATGATCTTGTTGTGAGGATTCAAGAGTGAGGCGAGAGGGGGGATGATTTTCTGCAGTGTGGTGGCTGGAACTGGATCAGTGTCGGTGGAACGGTGCCCCATAATTAGCCGCCCATACGAGGAAATGGTGGTGCGGGGTTCAAATAATGTGGTTTTTGTATGTGATCAAGTTATGTAGGGTTTACTCTGTCGCACTTTAGTGCATTTTTTCTCTGTGCAAGGTTTAGCCCTCCGAGGTTCTCTTCAATTTAACCTGCCTGTCTGTTTTTCTTTCTTAGTTTTTCGTTTCAAGTGTCGTACTGACCCTTCAGTTGCTCCTGGATGTGAGCTTGATGCGGGCGAGTGCTTTTTCTTAGGGTCTAGGGCCCTTGGCGTGGGCAGTTTGCCGGGTTTTTCCTGGAACTGCTCCTCATTGGGACAGGAGACTACGGAAGCTCTAGCTAAATATCGCAGGATAGAAGACAAGCAGAAGCAGTCGTAGTTCCAGTTACTGTCAGAGGTTTTGGAACGGACTTCGTCGTTTAATTCCAGACTTCGCGCTTTTCGCAGTCGTTGCTGAAACTCTGTTTAGCTGCACTTTGCCTATGCTGCTTTTTGATGTGCTCCGAAATGACTTTTCTTTAATACGCTCTAACTTATGCTTCTCAATGGGTACTTCTGCTTATCTACTAGCACTGGGTGCCCACATCCTTGAAATACAAGGACCTGTTCATGGTGTTTGTAGATAAGCAAGTGTTGTCATTTTCTATTCGAAAAGAGCTTGGTTTACTGAACTTACTGAAATGGTACTTTGTAGCACACTCAGTGCTGAGAGATTCAGTCTTACCCGGGGCAACTTCATCTTCTTGATTGCGGTGGTAGAACACTTCAGTACTAGCCTTGCACATGTGGATTAGTGAGCAGCGTGGGACTTCGGAATCTTTTGTTGCTTTGGTGGTGTTGAAGCTCGTCTGGAAAGTTCATCCAGCTCCAAGTTTCTGCGTTGGTCTTCTTCCCAAAAACTGAAACGTGGAAGAGTAAAATATTAGTATTCGAATTTGAAAATGTATTGACTATTAATGTATAAACTAGCGTACGTGTCATGTGCAGTGAAAACAAAAAGGTTAGCTATGGCTTTTCAAGTTTGCGTGGAAAGAGAGCCTCAATGGAGGATTTCCATGATGCCAAGATATCACAGGTTGACGGTGCGACGGTTGGATTATTCGGCGTTTTTGATGGTTAGTTGATCTTACTTGATAAGAAGCAGGTCTTTGTTCTCACGTCAGTTCTGGGTAGGTCCTCTCGAGGTCCATCCCTTCTAAGCTCGAGTTGCTCTAAATATCAATGATTTTAATTCAAACACTCTCCTTGTCTTCTTCCTTTGTCCTCACTTTTTACACTTGATTTTAATTTTTTAAATTTATTACCATTTAGGTTTTTGTTTTTTTTTTTTTTTACTTTCCCCGATTCTGTAGGGAATGTTTTAGATTCAAAATTCATATACCTTTTGTAATGGCGATGTTGCAGGTCACGGTGGCTCCCGGGCAGCTGATTACGTGAAGCAGAATCTTTTCAAGAATTTGCTAGATCACCCTGCATTTGTGACCGACACGAAGCTCGCTATTGGTATGGGGTGTTCCGCACCACCTTTTCTAATCTTCTTTTAATTTGCACCTTGCGATTACTGTTGAGGGGTAAACTTGTGAATTGGATCCACTTCGCCAGCAGCTATATTAGTTCATCTGGTCTCAGGTTCTATTTTGGAAGTATTTTGTTTTGCATAACTTTGTTAGGAACTGTTGTCACAGTACTTTAGTCTTGTCGTAAATTCTGTAATACCATGGGGAAGTGGTTCTAACGAATCGTTCCAATTCAATTTGATGAATTTTGGGAAGTGTATGCATTTTTAAGTTGTGGAAGTGGTTTGGCAGCTGAGACGTACAAAATGACGGATCAAGAATATCTCAAAGCAGATAACAATCAACATAGAGATGCAGGGTCAACTGCCTCCACGGCCGTTTTGGTGGGAGATCGTTTACTTGTTGCCAATGTTGGTGATTCCAGAGCGGTGATTTGTATCGGAGGGAAAGGTAATCGTGCGACTTCTCATGCGCTTTGTGTTATAAACATATCACCACCTTCATAAACTGAGAAGTCAATATGTCGAACATTATTCACATTGAGCAGCACCGCTATATTTACCCGGAAGAAGTCTATACCTAGATGGCTTTGCCGTAGACCGCATTTATGCCGTGTCGTGTAGTCAATTCAAAAATGGTTTTTGTATAATTGTACTGCAGAATGCCTTTTCGTAGGTTGCATTTGTTTCGTGTCGGGTCGTTTATTTAAAAATGGTTTTTGGCAGATTGTGCTGGACTTTTAAACGAAATTTGTTGTTCCAATCTGATCGTCTTTTTGCGCTGGTTAGCTATCAGTTCTAACCTCAATGTTTGACCTTGGCCTTGGCTTCAGCCTATCCACTTTCTACTGACCACAAGCCTAATCGACATGATGAACGGGAACGAATTGAGAAATCTGGTGGAGTAGTCATGTGGTCTGGTGAGTCACGTATCTCGTCTGTACAGAAGATTACTTGCATTCTACTTTTGACGCATGGAGTATTTGGGTTTTGAAGTAAGTTTTGTAGAGTTTGTTCTGTATGAGGATTCATCGCCTCACCTTGGTGTTCGCTTTTGCAGGCACGTGGCGTGTGGGTGGTGTTCTTGCTGTCTCTCGGGCATTTGGGGACCGCCTTCTGAAAAAATATGTTGTCGCTGAGCCAGAAATTCAGGTGGAACACAGAATTTCTCGTTTACCTCCTCACCACGGATGTTAGTTTACTATGTTGCAGAACAAGTGGTTCTAATGGATTTGGAAACAGCTTTGTTATTTACACGTGTTTTTTTATGCAGGAAGAATTAATAACCAAGGAAGTCGAGTTTTTATTGCTCGCTAGTGATGGTCTGTGGGATGTTGTATCAAACCAGGTTCGCTTCTAGGCTCTTTTTCTCGTTGGTTTGAAAAGAGAGTGAATGCATATGCTCACTGTACCTAATTACTGGTTATTCAATACTTGTCAAAAGTCTTTTTATCATCTGCAGAAGAAGCCTCTTATCATCTGTAGATCTATGCCTAGGTTGAACCCGTCAATTCATCCATTTCTTAAATGAAGTGTTTAATGCCTTACCAATGTACTACTGATAACCTAATTCTATGTAGAAATTGATCAAATCAACCCGAATCTCTTTGTGTGTATATGTTTTAGGTTGATTTGGAGGTATAAACAAATCAAGTCTTTAAATACTACATTTTGTGGGTTGTGTACATAGGATGCTGTGGCAATGGTGAAGGATATTCAGAATGCTGAAGAGGCTGCGAAGAGGTTGACGGAAGAAGCCTACGAAAAGGGGAGCGCGGATAATATTACTTGTGTCGTAATTCGCTTTCATCACGATTCTTAGGTTGATACGGGGCGCTCGTCAATGTGTCTATATCCTCTTTAGTATTGATGATCAAATCAAGTCACTGCCCCGCAAGTATACGTATGGATGGACAGCGGGGTCTTCAAAATTGTTCTGACCAAGCTTATGAGTAACGGGCTTCGTATAAATGAAGGGAGCTCCATCAATTCGCTCAGGTTATGCTCAAGTTGGTGATTGGATGAAGGTTCACAAGATGCCAGCAGTGCAACATCCTGTAACTAAAAATGCTTAGTCTGTGCTTTATTACCTTACTGTCGGGAACTTTGTTAGGACTAATGGGGATCCTTTTCTCAGGTCTTTTCTTCCAGGTTTTTCTTAGAACAGATCCATTTCTTACCTCCGATTTTTTCCCCTTCTCGGCGTGGCTGTTATATTTTCTACGCACAGCCAATGTTTGCGATTTCTCTCGTCTTGTATGGGAAAGATTTTGTTGCTGTTTACTTCGTGTAGTTTTTGTGATGCTTTGAGGATTACTGTGCTTGTATTCAGTAATGGAATTAGAGTTTACATGTAGACAATTTCAGACTAGGTTTAGTTTGGGTCCTGCGATGCCTTGGTTGCAGGGATTTATTACTTCAAATAAAATGTTGATGGTGTTGTTTGCTTTTTTTCATTACGATGCTGCGCGTTCATGCTGCTGTTTGTCTACCTGCAGTTCATAGAAAACATTATCATGATCCCTCCTGCATCCTCTTGTCTAATCATGCATTTGAATGCTGTAAGCCATGTGATCAGACCTGCACAGGTTCCGTACTCATGCTTCTGATTGGCATGTGGTGTAGTATGTCAGGTATTCAAACAGTGACGTCACTACGATGCATACATGTCCGACGCTTACATGGGCCACCTATAAGGGTCCCACCTCACTGCGTCTCTCGCATGAGTAGTCCCTGGCCTTGACTTTCCGTTATCTCGCAGATAGGCTGGATTATTCTGGGACCTGTGCAAAAGTTCAGAGAAACCGACAGAACGTCGATTCTGCTCCCATGTGCACCTTCCAGTCTGACGCTGGGAGCCTGGGTTAGGCGAGTCCAACAGTAGGACTACCCTGCAGGTGCAGAGTATCAGCTCAAGCCTCCCCTTCTTGCAGTGTAGGAAGCTTCACACCAATTATTTCCATGAAGCTTCTTCAATGCTCAGGTGCAGCATTAGGGTCGTGGTATTGACCAAGCTTTTGTCCCCACCTCAAGGTTCTATTCTGACGTGAAAGGTGCCAAAGGATAGAAGGGTCAAAGTCAAGATTCACTGTACAAATATTTTCAGAGCCTAGGTTCAGAGATGGGTATGCGTTGGTGAGACGTCAAACAGTGTGTGCATATTTTGTAGTGTTTCAGTTGTCTGTTGCAGTGCATTCTTCTATGTAGTACTTTTCAAGATTTTATGAAAACATTCTCAAAAAACTTCCTCAAATTTGGGGTAGGCCCAAATTTTTCTGTCCAAAGCTAAGCATTGAGGATAAACTGGGAAGGATGATTGCTATTTTTACAACTCAAACTGGTTCATTACAATCCTTGTAGAAACAATGTGCTTTATAAGCTTAGTGAGCCTGAGTTCTAAAAGTATCACAAAATAACAATTGGTTTCAATCAAAACTACCCACCAAGTGGATGAAAGTGCAAGCAATGTGGTTTTGAAATATTAAAATTTGAGAAAGAAACTGATTCCCTAATTACAGTATATCATTAAAGAGAAAATTCAAAGAATGTCTCCATTGAGAGCAACCATGGATGTGTTAAACTCTAATCTTCTACAACATACTCTCATTATGGTAAGACCCCTGGGAGCCTTTGTACTTCTACATATGCATTTTTCATTTTATGATTATTATTTCTATTATTATTATCAGTTTCATTATTTTTCTTGTTTTTTTTTCTTTCAAAATGAGCTCAAATTCCTGAGTGAACCCTCACTGATATGTCATGCTATGAGCTTTGCCAATTTGCTGCCAGGTTGGGTGAACACCACAGCAGGATGAGTGGACCTGAGCCTTGATGACAAGTGTTGCAGTGTACAAAACAGGGTGGGATTCTCTTCATAGATCCATGGTGGAGGAAAGCCTTTGAAAGCAGTGGTTGCATTCATGCCAGTGTCTTTGTCATTGCCATACAAAGAAGAAAGAACTTATGTTGTTGACCCCATGTGAGGCTGCACAGACCTACTGATTCCACCTTTCTTCAGAATGAAGCATGCTCCAAGTGCATTTAGAACTGTTTGATTATTATAATTTTTATTATTATACTTCAGTTGGATTCAAAAGAGCTTTTAACTGTAATCAAGAAATACATGTTTCAAGATGTGAAAATTTATTATGTGTATTATTTTTTGATGCTTCTTGAATTTTATATTGGTATGTATAATTCTAGTTTCCTTCTATTCAATTTATTCTCTCACCACAGCCAAAGGTGTTATAATTAAAACCTTGGTGTTTTGTTATTTTAGAATCAACTGTGAATCAACAGTGAACCTCTCAATGTTGAATAGTGTATGTTGTTTATAATAACTTCTTTAGTATATTGTGTGTGTAAATATTCAATTGTTTCTTAGTATTTAACTTAAGACACATTTTTGTCATTATGTCACAAAAACTTTAAAGATATAGCAAAATTTAAATTTCAAAACTTAAGAGGTTTTTAAATGTAGAAGCCCATACATATTATAATTATACCAAAATAAATGCACTATAAACAATTACAAAGTCATCTATGTCTTCTTTAAAAACAATATTTATGGAGGTTGTAAGTGTCAATATGGTATTTTATAATAAAAAAAGATATTAATAAATTCTTAAAGATTCATATTATATAGAACATGTAATCTTTGTAAGTCTTTTAGAATATTTTTTTAAAACATTTTGATTAACCATAGAAAAAATCATGACTATTTTAATCTTGTTTTTATTGTACTTTAACTAATATACATTATTATTAGAATTAGATAATCATTTAATTTTTACAAAAAAGAAAGAGTGTATTTTTAGATTATATTTGTTAAATTATGTATTTATTTTAAGATTAATTTTGACCATTTAAATTTTGACCATTTAAATTTTGACAATTTTGACAAAATTAATCTTAATTATGTTTATTAGACAAGTATATATTTTTGAAAAGATTCCCCACTTATTATTAAATCTTGTGATCTATAGAGATTGCTTTTTTACAAGTCTTGCACTAATAAATTTACTTCATTTATTTATTTATTTATTCATAGATAAACTCAATTGTTTTGCAACATCAGAACTTAAAAACAAGTGCTTTATCCATATTTCAAAGTTTTTTTGATTTTTAATAATTTTATTTATTTGATGCAAAAAAAATTTATCCAAACTTGGACATATTATTTTAAACCATAATTCGTTTTGATTTTTAAAATTTTTGAATTTTTTTTTTCACAAAATAAAATGATAAAATTTTATCATTTCATTTTATGTTAGAAACCTTTTGCAATATACATACATTATATATATGTTCTGTTAAGCTGTAGGGCAATTTCGGAAGAATCCACCGACTAATTCCATCAATCTGACAGCGCTTGCGTAAGAAGCCACCGAAGAAACCACTGCACCCGATGCACTACCCGAGACTCATAACCCGACCTGAACGCAGAGAGCGGCGCCGAGATGAGACTAGATTCATCACAAACAAAGGTAGTGACTGACCTTCAAGGCAAAGTCCAAACATTCCCAGGCACAGCTAAAGAATCGACTAAAGGTCTAACTAATACAAAGAGTGACATGAATGCTGTGAACTCCACACTGCTGCAAAGACGAACAGAAGCATCAGAAGTTGCAGCAAAATACACTTCACAACAGCCGCAAATCTGTTCACATCCGATAACTATTAGGGATATCCGGTGTAAGACCCACACGCTTGAATTCAGTGAAACTGGATTTCTCAAACTCACCAAACCTACGAGCTAAAATTGAACAGGCCATGCTAGATTTCTATTATGAACTTTGCAGTCTTAGTGCCAGCCTTCGCATCTCATGCAGACGTCAATTCCACTGAAACTAGACGTTGAAAGCTTTCACTTAGTAGAGCGTTTTGATGCATTGATTTTTTGCACCGACACACAAGACAAGTGTAGATCAATTTCGGAAGAATATATGTATTCTGTTAATCTGTAGGGCAACATTCGAAGACATGTTCATAAGCACGGGTTCTTTGACCAATCAATGGACAAGCTGTAGTAAAAAGTACCCTTCCGCAACATTATCGAAATTTTCAATCACAGCAACTTCTAAGGGTTGATTAGATGCTACGAAGAGAACAATGTGACGTTCCTTTTTCTATTTCCAAACGAGAAATGTTTTCAGCCCACCTTCTCCAAGTTATCAGTATTATATTGTGTGTTAAACAGTTGAATACATCGCCACATTCCCATGAAATCCACTCATCGTTGTAAAACTCTGTTTTTCTGCGCTGTGCAGATCGACAGGCCAATCTTCGAAGCGCAGTGATAATGGATACACTCAGTGTGAGCTGCTTTTGTTGTTTCTCGCAGATCCATGTATTCTTCTGCATTAAATTTCTGTAAGCTTCATTCTCGTGTTAATGCCCCTGTCTAATGGGTTGATAAATGTCTGACGTAACGACCTAATCCAGCGATAAAGTTTCAATGCTCTAAGCTCCAACGAACTCAGTCACCCAGTCCCCCTTTCAGGGCACCGATGTGCATGGTGCAGGGTGAATCGACCTCCAACGGCACCGATGGTGATGTTTGATCCATCCCCAACCTGAGAGTGTCACGGAGACCTTGAAAGATGGGTTGAAAACCCTTGCAGCGCGTACGAGGAAATGGTGTCAGCGCTGAAGGACGATGGCCACCACGCCTTGCCTGTGCCGTGTGCAGCCATCTCGTGCACTCCCCAGGTCAAGGGTACACCTCGGCACCCACCTCGCAATATTGCTGGGCATGCTCCCTTCACAAGCGGCGAACAACGATAGCTTGGAGTTTATGAAATGGCGTAGAAAAGTGTCGTAAATGCAATATACTTTTTTAACTGTCTTCTTCCTCGTACTCAGGAGCTTATCTGGCACATACCGTGCTCTGGGACACATCACTGCAATGAATTTCAATCATCGGATGGTCATGGAATTGAAGGCATGGATTTTTCACGCTAAAAGAGCTCGATGTAGTTTATGAGACCTCAAACTCATTTGCCAAACTCGGATTTTGTCAAGCCTCATCAGAAAACAGTGGAGGAAATTCTCTTTTGCATACATTGCTACGCTTCACCTTATTGACCCGAGGCAGTAACTGTCAGCACATTCACAGTTGTAGTTGAGAGGTCTGTTTTTGATAGCCTCTCTGATATAATTGCCTTGCCAATGCAAAGGGTTGAAAGTTTCACTCACTAGCATCCCGTTGTCAAAGGTGACGCACGCTTGCACACCATGAGTAAAATTTATGTGGTGGTTTTATTTTATTTTTTGGAGCTGTAACCTCATGAAGAATATTCGTAGGAAATGACCAGCCTACGTCTTCGCGTGAGTCACGAATGCATGAGGCAGGATGGCACATACAATTCATCTCCAGGCAGTTGGCTGCATCTTGAATTGTTTCAGCCCGTCATCTAAGAGAGGATCTCCCAAGAATCAGGATTAGCCTCATCTTTAGCAGTGCTTTTGAAGACAGAGTTGAAGATGCGTTTCATCATCAGTTGCTCATTGGACATGCACATGGCCTCCCTTCTCATACCTGTGTCCCAGTCCGCACCGTCAACCTGAGCCTCCAAAAAGCGCCACGTACAATGGAAGTACGTTGTGAAGAAAGGTAAATCATATGACACTAGGGACACCCACCACTCAGGTGCATCGAATCCATCCTGCAAGTGGGCATTTCATTCCAGGTTATCGTCACAGGAGAACATCGTCGATTCTCTGTAAGCATCAATACTTCACACACCTGCTGCGTGATGTGATTGGCAACTCTACAAATAGTGTCATCTCGATCGAAGGTTCTTGCATCTCAAGCTTCTGCGCAAGGTCATTAAGGCCCAGTCTCCAGGAGAGGTTACACACAATCGAAGTGTATAGAAGGGTGCAACAGGAGTCTCTACCGGGTGTTTCCAGATGAAAGGGTATGAAGTTGCAGTGATCAGCATGAGTCCTTCGAAAATGTGTATCGAAGATTGTCGCGTTGATTATTACTCCACGATGGTCTTGTAGTGACCGTAAGCCGCCATGACATATCGACGGAGAGTATTATGTCTGTTGTATGTTTTGGCGGTCATCCCCAGCTGCGCCAGTGTGAGATCATGGCAAGAGACTGAACAAATCACAATGTCGGGACTGGGCAAAAGCTCATCGGCGTTTGCTTTCACGTCCTCCGAAGCCCACAAAGCGCCACACTCGAAGAAACCGCACGCAAAGAAAGTGCAGCATCACAAGAGAGATGCAGGCTGGGTTGAGGGTGCTCCGGGACCGTCCAGTCATGAAGGAAAGACGTGCATGGGCGAAGGCTGCACCTTCGACGTGATGGCATTCAATGCGGTTGGCGATGGCATAACGGACGACACCAAGGTAGTCACAGAATTATTCGAGTTTTTGCACGAATTCACTGTTTCGTCAACCTCGCACCTATTCAATATCACTTATAATGGGAATGCCCTGTGCATCAGGCATTTCAGGCGACATGGCGGGCAGCTTGTCAGTCAGACTCTTCTGTGATGGTCGTGCCGGCATATTACGTCTTCGTAGTTGGTCAGATCACCTTCAAAGGACCCTGCAAACACAACCTCACATTCCAGGTTAATATCTAACCTTCAAAATAATTCAATCTCATTCGAGTGCCATGGTTTGCGTATGGAGAACTATGCTACCAGAAAAAACTGAATAACTCCGAGAAAAACGTTGGGAAGAAGCTATTCGTGATAAGATAGTTTCATGAATTGTTTGACAGATTGAGGGTGTAATTATACCGCCCACCGATCTTTCCGTCTGGAGCAAGCTGTCAAACAAAGTGCAATGGATTGGGTTCTACAAGCAAGTCGGCATGACGCTACGAGGCTCCGGAGCAATAAACGGACTGGGCGAGGTTTGGTGGAGTCAACCTTGCAAGGTAAGAAGGGTTACACCGCCAAACTGTTGTGAAAAACCTTGTAAAATTCCAAGGCTAAGCATATATCTGACAAAAGGATGGCACGAATTGCGCAGGCTGCAGATCACGGGAAACAACGCTGTGCGAGCCCAACGGTGCGTCCAACTATTGCTTTCTGAGTTCCTTAGCTTGGTCAGGAACCATGCACTGCAACTTCTGGCATGAGACCGAATGTGGGAACGAAACGATGCTCACTGCTCACGTTTTCGCAGGCATTGAAGTTCTATGGATGCATAAATGTGAGCGTGCGCGACATTACCATCCAGGACAGCCCGCAAATGCATCTGAAATTCGACAACTGCCAACAAGTTCAGGTCTTCAACGTTTCCATTCTGTCCCCAGGGTGGAGTCCTAACACAGACGGCATTCATCTGCAGAACACGGGGTATGCTCTCCTTCAGAACCTCGTCATCGCAGCAGGTATCTCAAAATTTGCATTCATTTCTACATCCTTGCGAGGGAGGTTGCCATATGTAGTCTCTGATTCTTTCCATAGCAAACAAATAGATACCTACGAGCATAATTTCGGGCAAATTTGGCCACCGAACCTGGTCCCTTCTGCCTTGGTCAATACAAAATAAAAAGTCAGCACTAGCCTTCCAAGTTTGGTGCGTGTGAGAGAGCTGATATGGTGACGCAGGGGACGATTGTATATCACTGCAAACTGGAACAACAGATGTGACGATTCGTGACGTTGTTTGCGGCCCTGGCCATGGAATCAGGTTCGCCGATCTCAAACCTTCAATTCCTCACCTTCCGCAAATGCCTTATCCTGAGCTTCGTCCTATTCCTGCCTGCAATCGCTGCCATGTTAGCACTCATCAACTACATTCGTTGGCCTATGATTTGCAGCATAGGAGGGCTTGGACAGGGTGGAAGCCAAGCATGCGTCTCCAACATCACTGTCCAGGACGTCCTTATTAAAGACACGCAAAACGGCGTCCGAATCAAAACTTGGCAGGTACTTCGCATCAAGACTTCTGGTCCTCACCCACCCTAGAATGAACGAAGACATGTTTATCTGACGAAAAGGGCTTACAATCTCGTGCCATTGATCGTCAGGGGGGCTCAGGCGTAGTCCAACATGTAACATTCGACACGGTGACGGTCATCAACGTACAAAACCCTATTGTAATCAACCAATTCTACTGCGATGCCAAGGAGTGCCAAAACGATACAGTAGCGGTGCTAATCAGCGACATAGCATACAGTAACATCCGGGGCACGTATGACCAGACTCGATGCCACGCCCCGGTGTACTTCGCATGCAGCGACACGGTTCCTTGCCGAAACATCAAGGTCGACAACGTGGAGCTGCTGCCGGCGCAAGCGAGTTTCTTCCCGTCTCGCCCTTTCTGCTGGAATTCCTACGGCGCCTCGGATCCATTATGCTACCCTCCCTTGTGCCTCATTGACAACCCTCTCGTAGAGGAGTCCGATGACTACTTCTGCTGAAACCCTAAACCATCGCACCATCGCCGCTTCAGCCTCGACAAATCCCGTTCATAGACTGGAAGCCATCGAAATTTGCCTCTCCGCGGGGACGAACACGCACCCGCATTCTCTTATGAATAAATAAATAAATAAATAAATGATTATATATATATATATATATATATATTACAGTAAGCTTGTAATGTGAAATTGTCATATAATGTGTCATGTATGCAGAAAAGAAAATACTAAAGCATATATGTTAGGAAAACGATTGTTCTTATTATCATAATAAGAACAATCGTTTTCCTAACATTCTTACAAATTAATATTGGGATAGGTTTTTTTTTTCTTGTTTCTTTAAAATATTACGAATAAAATAATAAAATTATAGTTAGAAAAGAAAGTCATTTTTATAATTTAAATTGTTATAATTTCTATATTTGTGAGATACAAATGGAAGAACCTCTTATAATTAAGAATGTGTTAATTTCTTATCAATATGTACTTGTAACCTTGTCTAATTAAATCCTATACTACACAAATTGGATAATAAATGTGTTGTGAGCAAATTACCAAAAAAAAATATTATTATAAACATTCTCATTTATTGTCTAATATTCTTAGTTGTCTTTCTTATAACTTTTTCATCTAAAACTTCAATTATTAGAAAAGGTGGTATAAAAATTTAATAAGATATTCAAAACTTCAAAACTTTTTTAAAAGAAGTGTTAAATAAAGTACCAAACTATATTATGTTAATAATCCTACAAATATGACTTAAGTATATATTCTGCTTAGTTTTTATAACCACCTTGTCATATGGTTACATATGGTCAAGATACTCTAGAAAAGATAAAGGGCTTATTGGGTGACTAGGTTTCTAAGGCTTCAAATACTATACACTCTTAAATTATAATAGATGTTAGCTAAGAATTATGATGAAAGTATTCTTTTTTCAAAAGATGGCAAAAAAAAAAACTTTTTATTTTTAATTATTTATTCACATGTACAAAAAAATCAAAATGTTCACTATAATAAATATATATTTATATTATAATATAAAATTTATAATATATATATATATATATATATATATATAAGAAGTAAATAAGATATTATATATTTAACTTTTAAATTTTATATGCATTTAAAACTAAAAATATCAATAAAAAATAATTTTATAATTTATAATTATATATATATATATATATATATATACAAAATTTTAATGGTTTGATGGATATTTTAATTAAAATATCTATAATTTAAATTTCCATGCTTAATAGATATTTTAATTTTTAACATCTTTAATGGATATTTTAAAATAGACCATTCAAATATATGAATAAGCTTACTTTGCATAAATAACATAATAAATTGTTTATATATATTTTATTATATTTTTTTAGTATTAGACAATATACATTTTTTTGCTTATTAGTAAATTTCTATCAAATGAAAATCAAAGGTTCATGCACAATAAATCTATTTTTTTGTACTTTTTTTATAATCATTTTTTAAGTCGTTAAATAAATCTTATTAATATTTTAAAATTATATGCATTAGTTGTCAAGCATATTTTTTAATTTGATGATTTGAATGGTCCTATGCCCTGTTTTTGTAAAAATAACTTTGGACATTTTTCTTGTAAATTGATAATTTCTAGAATAGGTTTTGAAACTTGATTACATGGAATGTGATTATACCCACATTATCTTTTGATAGGTTGCTTTTGAAATTCAAACATTGTTTTTTTTAACAAATAAATCAAAACCCAAATGACTTAATGCAAAAAAAATTAAAAAATTAAAATTAAAAACCCTAAATCAAAGAAAATACTAAAGAAAGTAAACTGTCAAAATCAAATAAAGCTAATTATTATTATTTAAAGCAAAAAACGCACAGAAGAAGCTGTTTAAATTTTATGAAAACTTAAAAATGGAAGTAAGAAGAAAAATGCAATATATTGCCAAAGTTATTAAATAAATTAATATTTAAGTAGTAACAATAGATGTTATAAATTTTGAAACAAGATGATTTTGATATGAAACTCCTTAGACTAGAACAGGACGGAGCATTTTGATTATTTTGATCATTAGACAAGTAAAGAATTGCCTTTGCACTTATTCTTTTTAAAATAGAAAAAGTAGAAAAAGATAGAAAAAAAATCTTTAAATAAGTTTTTTTTTGTGTTTGTTTTCATTTTCTCTCTTCTTACATAACTTCAAAAACTATAAGCTCTTTTTGCCTCTCTTGACCTTTTTCTTGTTATAGGTCAAAACTTCATTACAGTATGATTTTTTAGAAAAACATGATGCATTTCCCATGCAAAATCATACAATAAACCTCTCTTTAAGACTTCAGCTTATTTGAATTGGAAAAAAATAAATTAGAGACTGTAATTTTATTATCTTTGAAATTTCTTTTATTCCATTGAAGTTTTAGAACAAAAGGTCATCAAGAACTGCCAGCATAATAATAATAACAATACTAATTTACAAAAAATATATATATCATAAAAATACATAAAATCAATCAAGATAATACTAAAATAATAATAGTAAATAAATAAAAAATGAACATGCAACAATATGCAACTTTTTTTAAATGAACAATGTAAAAAAAATCTAATAAATAAATGCTATATATATATATATATATATATATATTTCGCATTGAAAACAAAATTAAAAATTAAAAATTAAAAAGTTTTTCTTAGTTGACTTTGTACTTAGAAAAATCAACCAAGAGGGTATGAGAGAAAAAGATGAGGTGGATTGCACTTTTTCCCAATATGGCATGAATAGTGCTATTTCATAGAATTTGTGTTAGGTCCACTCTTAACAGATTTTTTCTATTAAACTTTTGAAAGTTGTGCCAAAAATTACTATAAATATATATTATTTTTTAAGAAAATCAATTGCCACAATTAAGGTCTCCTTACACTTTATGCTATCTACAAAGACCAACCCTTCCATATGACAAATTTTCTTCACCAAGAAAGGGACCTTTAAAAAGCTTTTAAACCATGACTTCTGAAAGTAGGCTCATAGGTCTAATAATCCCATTAAATTAATATAAAATATATAACAAAATCATATTATTTAATTTTAATATATACATATATACAGATATATATATATATATATATATATATATTAAATTAAAAATTATATATGTATTTATTTATTTCATTGCTGGAAGTTGAAATTCAAATATATTCTTTAAAAAATGAATATTAATTTTGGTTTAAAATTAACTGTTTTTGTTCTTTATTACAATTGATTCATTCCAATTTATTATTGACCACACGGTTTACTTTTACTTTTAGGTGTATTTACAAAATACATTCAAAATCAAACATATTTTCAACTGCTGAAGTTACAACTATCTTTGTATATTAGAATTTAAAACCATGGTACTTTTATACCTATGGGACAAAGTACTCACACACATGTTATGAATGAAGAACCACACATAAACCTAAATGAAAAGATTTACCAAACAAATCATTTGTTGGTGATATATATATATATATATATATATATAATTGATTAATAATTTTCTTTAAACAATTGATCTCCTCTTTAATAATAATAAACCTTACTATCATCGTCATTATAATCACTTCAAACTACATAAATTATGTATATCCTCCTACAAAAAAAAAATTAAATACCCTTAGAGGCAACATTTTTCTTATCAAATTACAGCTTCATTGAACTTCTAGATACTCCTTTTCCACTTATCACCCTTCACTCATTTTTTATTTATTTACTATTATTATTTTAGTATTATCTTGATTGATTTTATGTATTTTTATGATATATATATTTTTTGCAACCCCTACTTACCCACAAATCCCTTCTCCAAACCCCCAATTATTCTTCTTCACATCCCCTCTTTAAATCTATATCGAGATTTAAAGTTATGGCGAACTTTAAAAGTAACGAGCTGAAGGGAAGAGAAAGGTCGGGTGAGGGTCTGCGAAAGAGGAGGCGTGGTCGCCATCGCCATAGCTCGCAGTGCTGCGGGAGGCTTCGTGTCTGTGTCTGTATCTGTGACCGTGTTTGCATGGATTCCCTTCGTGACCTAAATCGCAATCTTAATCATCACGAGCATTGCGCTGATGTCATATTTGCAGGATACTTGTAATGTGAATCTGTGGCTCGTGAGAACTCGGTGCGATGTCTGTACTTGCAGTGCGATTCGCGAGGCTGAAGTCGCGGGGAATTTGCCGTTTCTGTGTCTGCTGGATAGCTCTCTACTGCGTATCTGCGTTTGGAATTTCTCAAAATCTGAGAGGCACAATAAACTATCTCATTCTTCACTCCTGTTTTGTTGCCTCATGAGGGGACGCTGATCCGATTGCTTATTGTGGATCGACAGCGTGGCTGGTAGAACGTGCTTGTGCGGGTAGTCGTGTCAGATATAGCGTCCTTGTGGTTGTGTACATTATTTTTGAAGCGGTGATCGTGAGATTTGTGATTAAGCTTAAATTGTAGCTTGCACTGTTTGTGTGGATTATGATTTTGTGAGATTTTAGTTAGAAGTGCTATGTCCTCTGTCACTCACTCCTAGGGCATTTGAGTACCATATTGCGTGCACGTAGTTGGAAGAAATGTTTGAATGATTGAAATCTGACTGGTGTGTGCTCATGAGTTTCTTTACAGACTGGTCCTGGACGCGATTCCCTGCATCAGATTAGTAACTACTTGCAGGTTCCAGTCGTGAAGTGCACGTTACAGTGCAGAGGCACAATGGTGTGAAGGACGAGAATATTGCACAATGTGTTGCTAATTCCACCAAGGTGTGGGAATTGACAGTGACGTAGCATCAACCGCAGGAAACTGATGAGAACAGGCCTTGAGAACGATCTATCTTTCAAGCTTTATCGGATAGGGAATATATTCCACGTTCGAGTGGTCCCCTATAATTCGATAGGATAAAGGGTGGCTTCAGTAATTCGGCATCTCGTGGTGGGCACGACCGCAGTACTCAAGGCCTCCTCATGAGGTCCGCCATGGCCTTGAACTACAGTAATATCGAAATTCACTCAGAGATATATTCCTCGAATGTTAGCAGTTCGTATCCCATCAGTAAAACCCCGATACTATCTGATGGATTCTAGCATATGATTGTGATTTCCTGCTGTGTCAATAAAATAATAAAATAATTTTAAAAATGACTCCTCGGGACAACGTACTATTGAATCAATCATTATCGGTGTCGTTCAAGCCTAAGTTACTGATCTCAGTATTAACTGTGAATTCCTTAAGCAATCAACATATGGTGATGATCGCATTCTGCAAGTATCACGATAAGTCAAGCAACAAACGAGCTTCGTCATCACGAGGCATGGATGCGTAGTTACAGATCAGGAGAATCTGTTACAACGATTTTCAATGAGTGCGACCGGTGGTTGATTCCAAATCATCTGATTTAATTTGTTGCAGATTCGTGTAAATGTAATTTCCGATAATCCCGTTAGGTTAAACTTGATCGTACGTGCCAGTTGTGGAATACTGTGTAAGTCGCTACGACTTTGGTCTCGATAACCCTCATTTCCGGGATGCCAGGCTGTGGAAGAGCGCACATGCGGGTCTGGAGGTGGATATCGGCCATTGCCCGGGTTTGGGCAGTTGTACTACACAGAGATAGTACAAATTTGTACTACGGTGAGTGCAAGGCACCTTGTTCACTGCTGCAGGCTTTCACTTCTGCCTGGGTCGGTCAAGAGTTTGGCTCAAACGCCGGCTTGCAGGTTGTCTCAGAGCTGCTTCTGCTCTTCACATAATTCAAACCTTTGCAACTATAAGTGGCGCTAACATATGATTAAAGTGATGGGTCGTCAGTCGTGATACGAAAGGAGACTGCTTCTCTCCAGCGTTGAGCATTTCTGGGCATTACATGTCGCACTGGTTGTCTACATTGTTGCTGATGAAATGATGTCTCCGACTTGTAGAAGGTCTGGTTCCGTGCGTTCGCGGGTGACCACAGGAAACTGCGTTGAAAGGATTGGGAAGATTGCTCGGTTTGTAACGCTGTTATTGATTTTTGCTGTTTGGATAGAGCTTGCTGCGGCTCACGGCGGTGCAGATGATGAAGCAACACCGGCAGACGGGCCTCCGCCGAACTTGCGGGCGAAGGGCCTGATTCTTGTGAAGGTGTATTGCCTGATAATCGTATTTTTTGTGACGCTGTTGAGTGGAATCTCGCCCTACTTCGTTCCATGGAACCCTTCGTTTTTGGTGCTGGGAACTCAGTATGCAGCAGGTGTGTTTCTGACGACTGCGTTGCTACATTTCCTGAGCGACGCGCACAACACCTTTCAATCGCTTACTACCAAGAGCTATGCGTTTGCGGAGCTTCTCACCATTGCAGGCTATTTGATCACATTGTTTGGCGACCTCATCATCCAGCGGCTGGTCATCCGCGGTGCTCGTTCGTCTGCGCAGCTAGGTTCTTTTGACGACGAAAAGGATGGGGCTGCGAAATTAGGTAGCATTTCGGAATCACAAGAGGGACAAGTAAATATGAGGGTCAAGTTTAAAACAAAATGTGCATGTCTTTCTTCACTCAGTAGACCAGCAGTTTTGGTCGAAGGTTTTGGCAGACAGCTATGAAATCCCTAAATCAGCAGGCTTCCCAAAACTCTCTGAGCTCTGAGTACTGATGATAGCATGCAGTCATGCAATCACATACTAGAATGCAGTAATGACCCCCTAATTGCAATCATTGCTAGCGACTTTCACTGCAACCTTGTGAAGATGAATTAATGCTAATTGCAACTTGTTTTGTAAAGATGAGAAGAGTCGGGCAGAAGTGAATGCGACGCTGTTACATCGAGCTTCATTCGGAGATACGCTGCTGCTCATTCTGGCCCTGTGTTTCCACTCTGTCTTTGAAGGCATTGCCATCGGCGTTTCAGGTTTACTCACAATCCTTCTTTCTAACGTAAAGCGGTTTTTAACCAAAAATATTCGCGAGGATTGAGCGGAGTCTTTGTGAAGAAGGGAGCGTGACTCGTGAGATGATGTCGTTGTTCAAACGCCACTCATATTCATTTACCCTCAATATCATTCCACCACATTGCTGCAGCCTCCAATCATTGACCAAACCTGATTTTGATGCGTCGTTCGCTTTGCAAGCTTCCATGATCCTCTTTCTGGTTTCACTGAAATCAGATGTATCGACAGTGGTGACCTCGCATGTTGAAGATAGCCTGTGTCGCTTGTGTGCAGTGACGAAGCAGGACGCATGGAAAGCCTTTTGGACAATCACTCTTCACAAGGTATTCGCAGCCATTGCCATGGGTATCGCACTCTTGCGCATGCTGCCGAACCGGCCACTCTTGTCGTGCTTCTGCTATGCTTTTGCATTCGCCATCTCCACTCCAATCGGTATTGCAATCGGCATCATCATTGATGCCACTACAGAAGGCGCTGTGGCAGACTGGATTTATGCGATTTCCATGGGGTTAGCCACGGGAGTGTTCATCTATGTGGCCATCAACCATCTGCTTGGCAAGGAGTACACGCCTTCCAAAACTTCTGTGGAACAGCCCTTCAAGAAATTCATTGCCTTTACCTTGGGAGCTGCAACCATTGCTATCGTCATGATCTGGGATGCTTGACTTTCTATTTCGCTTGACTTCTATTTCACTTGATAAGAGGCAGTTTAATCATCTTCATAGTGATGCATGTTCTCAAATATTGTTTCATGTTTGCTGTACAGCGTGCTCAAAAGAAGAGCATCACTGGTTATTAGGGCTTGCAGTTCACATCTGAGTTTGACAAATTAGGCTTGAAGTACCAAACAAGATAGCCGGCAGATTGTCGTCAGGTTTTGTGTGTTGATGCAGTTCCTGGAATGGAAGTGAATTCCAGTTGATTGAAAGATTAAACAGTTTTCTCAATCCATTTAATGTATTAAATAAATCCATCTTAACATCGAAAATTTGATCTCATTGTCCAAAGCAGTAAGGTTTTTGAGACCAAGAATTATTTATTTATTTATTTATTTATGTAATTTTCCTTCTCCTGTTCCTCAAGTGTTGTTTGAACCACAAGAGCTAAATTCTAGTCATTTTAAATGATAAAACAGCAACAAAGTGGATAAGTGCCTACATCTCTATACTGCGGAGGGAGAGAAGCCCTCTGAAGTCACCACACGATCATCACAGAATAAGTAAGTGCCTTACAAGGATGAAAACTATTAGTGCTTCAAGAAAAATGAAGTTCGGCTACAAAAACATCGTTATTGAAATGGGGGGTACTCGTTTGCAACTCACAACTACTGGCCAAGTCGGTGTCTCTAACCTGTGGAGCAAAACATATGTCGAGCTCCACATATCCTTGTTCATGTTGTACTCCGACGAAAGACTGCTCAACCAATTCAATCTATTCTATAAGATCAAGCACACTCCTGCAGTCCGCCAAGCCTCACTCGACACAACTATCAATAACAACCAGCAGCTTAAGAAAACAATTTGCACCGCTTTGGTAACATCTTCTCAGCACCAAACGGCTAGATATCCATCCGAAACTTTATGATATTCACTTGGCCATTTCTTGAGGGGTATGTATTCATGGCTTAATTCGTGGTTTGAGGCGTAGACTACAGTTTACTGAAAAAAAGCTGGACAATAATAGGGTTCGATGTTCCCGAAGACCAAAAACTCAGCGATCTGACAGTGACCACTCAAAGGGTTGCGGAACGATCTACCCATGACCAAGCTATGGAAGGATGTGCAAGGCCGTGCGTTGATGACCTTTCACAAAATCCAAGCTCGCCATCTCCAACTCCTCGTCTCCAGCAACTTCACCTCATCGAATCACGTATTTCATTGTTGGAGACCATGGATTGCTAATTGTCATTCTGTCTCGGAATTCTGAGTTTTCCATGGTGTGAACCAGCTTCCAATTTTCAGGAATCGTTCCTGATGGCGACCGCGATGGTGCCTTGGAGTGCACAAGCGAGGGGAAGAGGTCAGGGTGTTGCTGCTGTGGCGTCGACGTCAGGGAGTGGAGGCCTGAATGGAATAAGGAGCTTGAAAATTGCAGGAAATATCGGTTTCAGATTTATGGATGTTGCGGTTAGGAGTGCTGGTATGCGAAGGAATAGAAATTTTGTCGTTGGGAGGGTTGAGTTCTGCTAGGATGAGCGAAGTGGATTTCTGAATGGAGAAGGACGAGGAGGTGGGTGGTTTACTGGAGAAGTCCGGCAATGGAGCGCGCTCAGGTTCCAGAGCCCACGCGGATCGTCCGTGGGCAGGAAATTTAGGGGAATGGGGAGGTTGTGTGTAACCATGGCTGCTGATTATTACTCTGTCTTGGGCGTTCCCAAATCGGCCACCAAACAGGATATCAAGAGTGCTTATCGTAAGCTTGCGCGTAAGGTAGGTGAATCTCGTTAGAGGAAAAGTGTGTGTCTCATTGCCTGCAATCGCTGTCTCTGCACGCCATGTTCTCTGTCGCCGGTGTCTCTGAAAGTCTAGTGGCTGTTCAGCTCTAGAGAATTAAACCAATTCACCGTTAATTGTGATTTCCGATTTCCTATTTGTTGGTTTAGTCGGAGGCTCTATCATAATGGCGCAGTATGTGGTTAGTTTCATCGCGCAGATGTACATGTGGAATAGGATTCTCGACTCTGGTTTCGTATAGAACTTCACTCTATAATTTTGGAATGAATTGCGAACCTTTTGCTTCATGGTTTGGATAATCTCATTAATAACCTGCACTTTAGTGATCCGCAATGCAGATGCAACGCACTAGAAGTCAACCTCAATACACTGATATTTCACGTTTCCGAGTACATGGGTTCAAGAGAGTGAGGATTGCTATGTTGCAATGTTAATACATGGTCGTTTCTTTAGGAATTTGAGAATAAAAGTAGTGCAAGGACTGTAAGAAAGGTGTAAGTTTCATAAAGTAATTGGTGCATGATGGTGTGAATACCTCGTAGATTGTTGAAAGATTTAAAAGGCAGTAGCTGTGATTCATTTGTCAAGCAGATTCGTCAAGCACTAGCCACAGTAGGGCATCTCTTCAATTGGGAGGTCTACCCCTTCAGGAGAGGAAACTCACTCACCCGAATAACTTGAGCATGATGTTCAGTTCGAGATTCCTTTGCTCCTAGAAGCCGTATCATTCCATGATTTCCGTCTGTTTTATATGACATATCAAATTAGTAATGCTTATGAGGTGAGGATTTAGTTCGTGTTTCTCTGTTAGAGCAAAAGATGTTGAACTTCGAAACAATATTGCAAGTTTATGTAAATCCCTGTGATCAGTATATTAAGTTTGTTGTGGAACATGACAAAGTAACCCTTACATATTTATGACTTCATCTTGAAATTCGGAGTACGCAGTGAAGCTGCACGAGTGTTCTACATGGAATGTGGACATACCAAACATTCCTGGATTGTTTACGAAACTTGCAGGTGCTCTCAGATGATCAGAAGAAGTCGGTTTATGATCAATATGGGGAGGCTGGTGTCAAGAGCAGGGCAGCTGGTGGAGCTGGCGCTTATGGTTCGGTACATTCATCAGTTCTTAATGAGTTTAATTTGGAACCGCACTTGGTCTAAAACATACTAGTTGTCTTAATTTTAGCGTATTCAACTGGTAGGGTGACAGCTGAAAATAACTGTTGTTCTAAGAAATATAAAGATGCAGATTCTAACACGCCTTACTCGTATGTTGCAGACAAATCCGTATGATCTCTTCGAGACATTCTTTGGAGGTGGTATGGGTGAAATGGGTGGCATGGGTGGAGTGGGAGGTATGGGTAGGAATAGGAGACCCACAGTTGTTCAAGGGGACGATGTTAGGCGAGCGCCCCTAATAACCCTTTCTTCGTATGTTTGATCTATTTGATTTGAAGATTTGGTTTGACAGATTTCCAAATTAAATACAAGCCAGAAGATCGAGTCTAGCAGAAACCCAATGATGCATCTGTTGTCTTAACATGGAATTTCAGCATATCTTCTGCGTGATTAATGTCTCATTCTTGTATATTCTCTATTCGTGATTTCACTTGAATATGTATTATACATTTGCCTAATTTCTGTGTGATGGAACTCCGTCTGTATCATCAGGTACGATATGCCCTTGGAGTTTGTAGCTGCCATATTTGGTACAGAGAAAGAGTTTGAGGTTGCTCATTTGGAGACATGCGCGGCTTGCACTGGAAGTGGTGCAAGAGCAGACACCAGTCGAAAGACTTGCCCTACATCTGGTGGTATAGGCCAAGTCATGCGCACTCAAGATACACCATTTGGCGCTTTCTCGCAGGTAACTTAGGCTTTATCTTAAGAGCATTTGTACATATACAACTGTATTTATTTGCTTTTACCATCAGGCCTAGTTCAAACAATATTGCGTTCATTCCCCCAGTTCTTATTCTTCACGTTGGCACTGTTCAATTGAAGCAATATGCTGGGAAAGCATTTATTCAACTTTCTATCTTCGAAACTAGAAGTATTCTAACATTATCAGGGTTAAAATCATTGGTTACTGCATGGATACTCTTGAAGAGAATGTTAGTAAAGCACTTCAACCTTGAACTTAATTCTATCGATATCGGTATCCATTTCACATCTCCATATAAAGCTCTGAAGTTCCTTCACAATTTCCGTTCATGCTGTAGGTGTCTACTTGCTCTACTTGTGGAGGAGAAGGTGAAGTAATTAGGGATTACTGCCGCAAATGCGGGGGTGAAGGCCGGATAAGGGTGAAAAAGAATATCAAAGTGAAAATACCCTCTGGTGTGAACGATGGCAGTACACTTCGTGTTCGTGGAGAGGGGGATGTTGGCCCTAGATGGTATGTCTTGATTACGCATTTAATTTAGAGGTGGCTAATGCAGTAATGTGGCCTTCCGTACACGTTGTAGTTTAATTAATTCTCGAAAGGTTACGTTATGATGAACTCGTGCTTTTTTGGCCAGTTAATTGATGCACATTGGCTAATTTGAAAGGCATATTGTGCAGAGTTCCACCAGGAAACCTGTATTTTTGAATGTGAAGGAGATGGCTGGCGTACAAAGAGATGGAATCAACCTTTACTCCACGGTAGCTGTTAGTTACACGGATGCAATTTTGGGTACCATAACACAGGTACAAATTTCTTAGTTAGGTCTATTTTGATTGACCCCTAATAGCCTAGAGGGACAAAATATCCCCGTTTTTACCCCCTCGAAACCCGCTTTTATCCAATAGGCAGTTTCGCAGAAGTTGAGCAAAGTGTGTGGGTGGCGCTTGAATTTGAAAACAGTTCACTCTGCGATGGTGTAATCTTAAACCTATGTTGCTTAAAATTTATGAAACAATATGGCAGTGGCTTATAACAAAAAAAAATTTGATTTAGAATGACTATATAAGGAACTTTTAAGGGATCTGAACATTCCAGATTAGATAGACTCATTTGAGCATATTTCAGATCTTCCTCCTTCAGCCAATCATTATAATTTTTAAGTGAAAGTGGCTAAGGTATTTGTCGATAAATATTAGAAATAAGATGGTTCTAGATTAGACTGTGGAAATTGGTTCAGTGAATTTGGTACTCGACAGCACAAATAGCATCTCCAATTCAACATCTACATGTTTTGTTTTTATACTCGTTTCCTAACATACGTTTTATAATACATCTTCGTAAGTAGCACATATTTCTAGCACGGAGAGGTTAACGTTTGAGCTAAAGGTGGATCTGTTTAGCTGACATGTTATAAAGGTCTAGAAAGTTGTCAAAGGATGATATAAATTTTCTGAACCAGACCTGACCGACATGTTTTATCCATATCTACGGTTGGTTGTATTAGTTTATCGATGAAAATTTGTGCAAAGGTCAATCTTTGAAGATCTTTTCATTTTTGACACTCACCAGGTGAAGACAGTAGGAGTTAAAGACCTTCGAATTCCAAATGGAACGCAACCTGGTGATGTACTAGTGATGTCCAAACTAGGGGTGCCGAAATTAAACAAGCCTAATGTCAGAGGGGATCACTTTTTCACAGTGAAGATCACCATTCCAACACGATTAAGGTGCATTTTAGGGCTAAATTGCTGCCGACACATGCTGCGTATCCTGACTTGGCTGAAAATAAATTCCTGTGATCACAACTGAATTCCTACTTCTCTCTTGAACTTTGTGGCAGTGAGATTGAACGGGAGCTGGTGGGAGATCTAGCAAAACTACAGAAGACCAAGGGACGTGCAGGGTCGGTCAACTTAGGATCTAATAGTGGCAGCAGTCCCAACGTAAGAAATTTCCTCACTGAAATCTTTGTTTGAAGTTACTCACATCAGTGTCACTCTGGATAACCTCCACCTCCAAGTGGACTAGTACTGAGACGAGGAATATTACCAAGTATCGTATTAGGTCGATTTCGCGTGTGTTACAATGATGGTATTGGATTTCTGTCAATCGGAGTTTTCTCTTGGAAAAATTGTCTTAGACTTGCCCGTGTAATGTCAATAACCAGCAATTCTAAAGAATGATTTCCTATATGGAACGGCTTCATGGTAGCGGGTTATTCAGGAAGAATTGCCTCTCTAAATTTCCCTTCAAGTATCTTTTTAAGGTAATCCGACTGTAGTTACTTTGTTTTGAAGTAGACCTGATTCAGCCTACTGGCTTCGTTTTTATTTTTACTTCGATTGTGCTGTAGGAACCTACACGTCCTCAAGATTTTCCTGCGTTCTTGAGATATTTATCTGACAAAAGTTGTGTGAATTGGAGTACTGAGATTTCTCTGCTGCCTGTTTGATTGCACTTAGATCATTGTCTTGACTACCCTAAACGTACACCATTCATAATTGCAGAGCTGAGATGTTGATTTCCATGAATTATACGTCTTGGATTTTGTGAAATGCAGAACTGCTGCATCAAGTGCCGTCAAGTGGCTGAAGGATATCCTTCAATAATGTGCACAACTTGACATTTCATAGCCCTCAGAGAAGTTCATCCTCTACAGATGTTCTACTCTGATAATTCTCCTTTTTCATATAATATTCTTTTGCTATCTTTATAATGAAGATGGCTTCCTTGTGCCTTCTGCAATCACTCTCTGCTGCAGAGTCACGGAGATTACTAAACGTAAATGTAGTATTTTTTTCCTTGCATGAACCGCTGATATATTCAACAAACATACTGCAAAGTTGTGTACTTTTATAGACCAAGGGACATTCTGAACAGCAGACATAGCATTGCATTGAATTTTAGTGCTACATTGCTGTTTTGATGGTGATTATTTATCTTTAGCATTCTTACATCTGTGTGAAGCATTTATATTTTGTATTCCAGAGTTCTCGCTTTTGTTTCTCTGCTCCTTGGGAAGTTAAACAGTGAGTAAACCCCTAACTCCTAACACCATTCTTGAATCTAATTTGCACTCAGATCTGCGACCTTCAAGGCCAGGCTATGTAGCATTGTGTTGGGCTTGGGGCTCAATTTTCTTTGCGGCAGATGTGAAGCGCTAGTGGATTTAGTCTAATATTCTTGTAGTGCATCCAAACACCTATTATCCTGTCACTTGTTCAAAGACACTCACCCATCTTGTCTAAGAAACCTCAGATTCTTACTTCATGGATTTGGAACTGAATTCTATCATGTAATCGCGTGAAATGAAGGTTGACAAACCTATCATGGCAGTACATTCAATTGATTTCAGCTTCCGCCGAAATATCAGAGTCATCAGGCAATCATGTAGATTGTACTCGGCAACCTTATTTGCCGAGAGCGAAGGGCAGGATTTGTGGGAATGCATCTGCCAGGGGCATAAGTACATGGTTTCTGTTTGTGCGTTCCCAGAATGTACACTCAACACGTACATTCCATTTCAGTTACACTCAATTATCTACCAAACTCACGAAAGAACTGACTTGATAGTTGTGTACAGAGGCAGGTTCCATAGTTGGTATGAATTAGGAAATTCATTTCTTGATGTTGATTGTCGAAGAAGAAGCGGAGACACACGTAGAACCCTGCATCAAAAGCCCCGTCACATTTTAAGAGCACTTGTGAAATCCGGTCTCACAATCCATCTTTCAAGTAACATATTCACTCATCATCATCACCAACATCCTCAGGATTTTCTTAAGCCTTCCTGTGAAATGCGGGTAATTCAATGTGCATGTATTCCTCAGTGGTATTCCTCAAAGCACAAACGAGTGTGTGCATTCTCGACTTTGCTATAGAATTTGTATTCTGTCTTGACCACGCAAATTTGTTTGTACAACACATCAAAACATTTCCACAAGATTCCACGGCTCCAGCCTTTCATCACGTATCATGCAATCAGAAGAGGTTTGACAAGTAGAGGTTAAAGCACTAGTATTCTAAAGGTCAGCTCTGTCAATGCAGATTCCATCAAAGCTGCGAGTCTGGGCTGCAGTGAAGGAAGATTCTCCACACCACACTCCCTTCTTCGTCTTCTAATTTTGCTGCTTCCTCTCGGTTCGAAAGGACTCTCAACACATGATCCCGCACTCTTCAAAACGGTGATCTGATACTCACACGCCACAACTACAGCTACCAGTTAGTCCCTCCTCCACCAGAACACCCTCTTCTCAGCACCTGAAGAATTGAGTCCAGGTGAAGAAACCGCAACATCCTACCGTTACCGTTTGCAATCAGACAGGTCATTAGAAAGCTGCAAACCACTTCGCTTTAAATGCATGCTGATAGTGAGCTCAGCACACTCTGATCACCGACACATGTATCCGGAGTGAGGTCGGAACAAAACTCCTTCACCGACGCAAGATTTTCTAATGCACACAAGCAGTACTAGCCTCCACATGTTGAATTGGGTGCAAAGTTTTCAATGGCCATGCGATGAATTGATGTCAGGATTCACGGTTGCAGTGTTCCATGAGGGATGATACAAATGAGTAAAGATCAGTTTCTTTTGTGAATCGTTCCACTTTTTGTTCTCCTGTTTGTAAGTTTAATGTTAAAATCAGGGCTGACTTAAGTGTTTGTGACTCGAATTATGTCATCTAACTAGGAACATGTTTTTACCCAATTAACAAATTTGAGTTTTTTTTTCAAGTTGTGTACAATACTAGAATATGTCGTGTCATACAAAGCATATCATATAGTACATTCTTGTACTTGGTCCTTATTCCTAGAAATAAACTTTTTTACAATAGTATTTTTTGATTCTTTTAGAAAAACAAAGATTCTAAAAAGTGAAGAATTTTTTAGAGTTTTTTTAAAACCTTACAAACAACTTTTAAATATAATTTTGTATCTTTAATAATCAATCATTATTATATTATAAAAGAACTTAATAAATATTTTATAAGATATGTCAAATGAATATTTATTATTTCTTATACTAATATCATAAAATAATTATTGAATAAAATAAAATAAAATAATTTATAATTTAACATTGTGATTCCTTGTATGCAAGCATTAAATATTTTAGATAAATTTCAATATGAGCCAAATTTATTTTGCAATCTCACACCACATTGTGAGGTTCTAAATATTCTAATCAAAAAAATTAACACAATTTTAGTTTTATTGGTTCTTTTAACTATCATACAACTTTGTTACATACCAAAGTTTTATTTTAGTAGGTTTATTGCTATTCCTACATCTAATTCTAAAATAAATTACAATAAATTTGTAATACAACCTAGAGAAAGTTCTATAGCATATATCTAAGTGATTTTTTACGATGTTTTAGAGTTTTTTGAGACACCTTATAGAGTACTTTAGAAATATTCCAAAAGATTACCTAAAATTTTAAAAGTAGCAAATGCAATTGAATAAGTGTCAAAAGAAAAGGTGCATTTCAAATATATATTTAATTATTTTTAATTTATTATATTATGAAGGTATAATGTTGTATTATGTTACTTAAAGTAACATATAAAAAATATTTTTTTATAATTTATATCAAAATTAATGTAATAAAGATATAATTCTTGATAATTATATAGATTTAGCATATATTTCTTAAATTTATATTGCAATTTATAAAGACTTGGTTAATTAATATCGAAACATTTTATTCAATATTAATTTTTAGTTTATTGCAATTTTAATGCATGTATAAGTTTAAAACATTTGACTTATTGCAAAGCACAATTTTACTAAGTTAAATACAAATAAACATCCATAATGCCATTTCTCAAGAAAAATCACAAGCCAAATTATAAAAGAAGATGATAAAAACATAGATTAAATGTAAAATGACATCAAGTTTTTTTTTATTCATATAATTACTTCCAAGGTTATAAACTCATTGTACTTGCTTCTAAAACCAATTTTATGTAAATGTATATTTAAAATAGATTTGAGATGTAAAGTTATCGAATGATTGGTAAAAAATACAGCAAACACAATTATTTTTCTACAACCTTGGCTTAGAAATGGTCTTGAACTAATTTAAAGGTCAGAAGTATACTATAATCTGCTACCTTGTGTATAACAAATAGTTGACAAAAGTACACATATTCCAGTTCTTATACATTGCATTAACATTCATGGAAAGCCACTATGACCAGGAGACACGTGTCACACAAAAGCACAAAGAACTAGAATCTGCAGGCAGGCATTTGTCCTGCAGTTGAAGCACCAGCTTGTGTCCAAAATGGCAGGTGCCCCATTATAAAAATGAATTTGGAAGAAGAGTAAGCTTAAAGCATATTTCTCCTACACCATTTGTTGACCTGCCACTCTGTCACGCGGCACACTGGGAATGGCGTGGCTCACTCTTGTTAGGACGAATTGTAACGGTGGTATGAAAACACGCTGCAGTTCAGGATGATTCCCCACCACGACTGTAGCCTGAGCTCCACTTCTTTATTGAACTGTTCAAGGCCAAGTACATTAAACATAATAAAGTGGACTAAGAGCAGCACCAGAATCAGCAATGTGGGATGTCCTCCACAAAATTCTGTCCTAACCTGATAGTTTCTCAGCTTTACTCACGTCCATGGAAAATATCCATCGATGAAAGCACAACATAGGGACCACACAAAGCTGCAGCTGATTTAAAAAGTGCCCGCATGAGTTATAAGCTTGCAAAGCATTTCTCTTGCTGAGGCACTAGAAAATAGAGACAAACACCAGCAGCTTGAGCAGGCAACTGGCACCAATCAGACGATAGCAATACAAGAGTCGTTCATTACCAAAAGGAGCAAACGGTATTCCTATTTACAAAGCCATAGAAATGCCCAAGGAGCATCATTACCACTGTTTGTTTTACTCAACCTAGGCTCCTGTTTCTCAAGATCAGCAGGAAGGGATGTCCTTCTATATCACCTTCAGTGTGGCAGGACATGAAGCCTCCCTGCAATGCTCGACTCCTGCTGCGAAAAATTTTCAAACCACTCACCACATGACAAGTGCTGGAGTTCAGACTACTCTTCCAAGGACCCCCAAAGAGTTGATACTGAAGCTGTTCTTGCTCAAGACTTGTACTCCAAACAGGTGCATGAAAATGCTAGAACAACTACCTGGCTTTGTACACTAAAAAAAACCTTGTGAGAGGCACTCTCGCTAACTGTGGTCCATTTGAACATAGAATACAAAAGAGAATCTACCAAAAGAGAATTCACAACCCTATCCAAGGTTGAACAAGTAGTTGTACTCAAGACTGTACAACAACTTGTCTGCTTCTAAGTGACCTGTGACGACTTCCATGGGCAGAGTGTTTCCGCTTCTTCGACTCCAGTGGTGCAGTACCAACATACTGACCTTGTCGCTTAGCCCCACTAGCATAACTAGAAGCTTCGTCCGACGGCGGTGCAAACTTTCGATGGAATGCACGTTGCCAAACAGAGTCAGAAGAGGAGAGACGAGAGAGCCGATGGCTAACACAGGACAAAGAGCATAGATCCTTATGATCTAGGAAGCCGCCATCTACCCCCACCCTCAACACACGTAACCAGAGTTCATCCGAAAGAGAACCAATAGACCTCTCTGCATTTTCTGACTGGCTCACAACCTCGTCATTATACAATCCATCTGAAAACACTGTGGCCATGTCAGCTATCCAACGCTTTACTCTATTATCACACGTGGTCTTTAGGGGACGAAACCCTACAATACAAGCACAAATATCTGAGCACACCCACAGACGTATTCTCTCTACAATGTCAGATTACAAGCTGCGAAGTTGGAGAAACTTCATCCGCCTACTGTGCAGTAACATACATGCGGATCCACCCTCCAGGATGCTCGTTAGTAGCTCCAAAGTTTGATGAGTACAACTGTCTCTCCCTCGTGCTTGAAAAACGTGTCCAGGCCGATCCCTGTCAAGCTAGGCTGTTGGACTTGCCTGAGAACACCTCGCAGCTTAAGCTGTTACCCAATCCCACCCAGACCATTGCATGAGCAATGAGAATCAACAATCTTTGGACAGTGTTTTCTGTAATCCAACCAATTACACCTCACAAAAGATGACCACAGATGAAGGCTACACTAACGTTTGCACAGGACCACTTCAAAGGTCCTTCAACAGATAAGGAGAGAATAACTCAAAAAAACAGTAGTTCAATTAACTGGAAAGCAAGAATTATTGAGCAATTTGTATGGGGCAGTAATAAATTCCATGGCATGTTGCTACAACCAGGAAGCTGATATACTCCTTTTATATTTGCTATTGCATCATCGTGTAAGTGACCTTAAACCACATAGCTCTGTATGCAAGGCGTATCTTGATGCGTGAAGCCCCTCAACGAAGGTTCTAATTATACTTCAACTTAAACACCTGTTCACACTTGGTACGAATCTAAAATGTACCGTAGCGCATCTAAATTCACATAACACGAGCAAAGAAGAGGAACTTCATAGACAAATATTTTGAAAGTAGATGCTCTTATTGATACTAAAGTCTAATTGTTTTGATCCATAGCCATTCGAATTTTATCGAATCATGAAAGTGAATACTTACGCTTCATGCTCAACTCATCATGTAATCGTATGATTTCTGTTACTATCCGTCACAAATTGCATGTGTAATAAACCATCTGTTCCAAGTAATGACGAAATAGCAGCCAAAGCACGCAACAGGCAACAACATGCACCGTCATTGAGGATCCAAACAAAGACGAAACCATAAAAGAAATCTCTGCTGCAAAATCTGTCGACGTCCTCTGAAACAAATGGCGACATCAGGACAAGACATGAACGATCCATAACCAATATCAAAGTACCAACTCAGTAAACTCTTCCGCAATCTGAGTTGTTCCATCGATCTAAACGCTAGTATCGGTATTAAAAAAAATTAAATTTGAAACTATATTAAACAACCGAGGCCATGCTCCATACCGTGCAATATACACCACACAACCCTAATAAGAGATGTCAAACAAACTCAACCAGAAACCGCAAGCCCCAAATTTTACTAATAAAATAAAACTAACAATCTGGCATCACCACTCCGATTACCAACCAAAGTCGACCGGGAGCAAACTTCCAAGCTGTGGACAAAGCAGAAAACTTTCCAGACAGACACTAAAAGACACAAACCCTAGAAAACGGCGGCTACTTTGACAGCCTATTCTCGGGCACTTCAAACTCATTTTGACATCACGAAATTCTGCAGAGTTGGTCCCTACGTCACCTCATCGACATGTCCAAAACCCACTATCCCAAAATATCAAGCTTTCTACCCAACACCCTAATCCGCTCCCTCTACAACACAGAACCTCGAACGGAGCAGCCCTAAACTAAACCAAAAAACCAAAAAACCAAAAATAATAAAGTAATAAAATAAAGTAAACAAATAAAAGGTTCCTACGCTATGGTCGACTTTAAAACCCTGAGCTGCTCGGAATCATGGTGTGATGCGAACCCGCATGGGGGGAGAGAAACAAGACGTGCAAGCTGCAAGCAACGCAGCAGCAGCATCAGCCAGCGGCAGAGGTCTCATACCTGGTCCTTTTTCCCCACTCTAATCCTGGCTGGTTTCGGCAATCCTCGGATGCCGCAGCGACAGTGCAACAGAACAGAAACCGGGAGGTGGGGAGGGAGGGAGGGAGGGTGGTAGACAATGAAGGGGAACCACGATTATTTGGGTCACCCCCGCGGTGGGAAAACGATGTGCGATGGGATGATGCTCCCTTCTGCTGCTGCTGCTGCTGCTGTTTGTGATAATTGTGTGGTAGTCGTGGTAGTGGCAGTGGTGGTGGAAAATCTCACTCCGCCGTAATGAATGCCCGCCCGCCCTCACCTCCGCCTCGCATCCGCCTCCCCTCCACCTCCATCGCCCAGCCTTCCTCGCCCCGCCCCCCACCTCGCCCTCCAGGACAGCCCGGATTATGGCCTTTCTCATCCATTACCTTCATCCCCTAGTTCATTCATATCGTTCATCTGTCCCATCCATCCGTTCCCTTGGTGCGTTCGCTTTGTACGTTCCCCTCATGCATTTCATTCGTTCGTTGTCTTCATTCGTTGTTGTGGTGGATGGATGAAGGTGCGCCGATGTGCAGTTGGGTACCAGAAAAAGGCAAGGCCTGCACTGCACAGCACTGTCAGATTTTATTTTATTTTATTTTATTTTTCTCTCTCCTGTGTTTGGTGTTGTTATTGACGCTTTATTCCGATGCAGTGTTTTCCATGGAAAAATCTCTCGTCTTTTGTGAGTGGTCTTGTTTCAAACATGCTTTCTCTTCAATTCCTGCACGTTCTCTTGTTGCTAACGTTTCTTGTGTCCGTGCTGTGATTGTGCTATGTAACCGAATAATTAATTTGGAATTGCTAGATTGTTTACTATTGTTTGTTTTGCCTCCTATTTGTAGAACATGTGATTTTACATTTATTTATTTATTTTCTGTTCATGAGTTTAAAGTTTTTGTCAATTCTTTCTGATAGAAAATTCACTTCTAGTTAAAAAAACTTACTCTTTTATATACAAAATATTGTATTTTTAAAAAAACTAGGTCCAATGACTTATATATATATATATATATATATATATATTTACATACATATTCACATTCATAATTGCATACATAAAGTTGCCAATACACTACTAATGTGAATCTTATTTTATCATTTTTATCCTTCATAAGTTTTAACTTAGTAATGTATGGTTTGATGTTTTCAATGACATTAAATAAATTACAAGAGTTAAACTATCTGTATTGTTCAATTGATTACTCCAAGTAGCTATTATTAAAAATTAAAAATTTGTCTAAGTTTATTAAGTTTAATTATGTTTGAAATCTTATTCAAAATCTGTTCAATATTAAATGTTTTGGAAATTTTGGTAATGAAATTATAATCACAGTACAATATGGAGAAAAAAAATCCACAATTATAATACTCCAAAAATGCCAAAATAAAGAATAGTTATGAAATACAAACAATTTGCTGAAATTTTACATATATTACTTGCTATTACATCCTTCTTAGACATTGGTGTAATTTTAATAGACATATTCTTGACAATCAAGCTACCACTTTTATATGCCCCAAAGTTTTGATCAACAAACAAACTGATTTAATGAAGACTTGAAGTAGATCTTGCTGATGTATTATTATTTTTTTGTAATGATTTTTGTGATGTATTTAAAATATATAAAAATAATTTATAAATTCAACAATCAGTATAAGATCATGTACTACTGTTTAACAATTATATATATATATATATATATATAATAGTTTTTTTGATACAAACTTTTTATTAACAACCACAATAATCAAATTTTTGGTATATGATAAAATACATAAAGAAAGAAAAATCAAGAAGGAAATCCTTAATATGTTTTGGTTTGTCAATTTTCTTACACATTATAAAAATAATTTATATGTATGTACTTCAATGTATGTGTATACACAAGAACTCAGTATAAATTTAATACAAATAACATGAATAATCTTAGACATTTTTTTACTGCATAACTTCAAAATACCAAAAGATATTCAATCATATGTAGATTTTATAACTAAACCATTTTACAACTTCTTCTTACAATAGATAATTAAAAAGAAAAAAAATGATTAATGCAACTAACTTTTTGGGATATGTAAGTCATATAATACAGTTGTTAAGCTTAAAACATTTGTAATTTACCTCCAATACAAGAACTCATTTAAATTTAAGTAAAAAGATTATAAGGTATTTTAAAATGATAACTTAACCATAGCAAAATTTTATTTTATAGTTGAAAACATATGTAAAGTAATATATTTTTAAGAATATATATGTATGTATATATATATATATATATATAATAAAAACAACTAAAATTATTTTAAACTAAGCAGGATAAAAGTTAACTATTTTTTTAAAATTCAAAAAATATTTCTTAATAAATTATTAAAATGTTTTCTGATAATTAATTTAAATGTTTTTTATTTTAAGTTATTATTAGCATAGAAGCCCATAAATATTTATTATAACTAAAATCTCTAAAATTATACAAGCTAAAAATGTTGGATGGTATCTTTCTGTTAGATAACCAAGTTGGAGATTGATTTTGAATTCTGAAATACTCATACCTGTAGCAATGAATTTATCTTCTTCGAACATTTTCCAAAAGATAAAGAAATTTATAACATATGTAAATATATTTTATAATAAATATCCTTTTTACCAAAAAGCCTTGTATATCTATGTACCTATGTATTTAAGTATATATATATATATATATATATATACATTGAAGTACATACATATATGCAAACACACATATAGTGACCTTTTATTCTTTTTGGTATGAACTTAAAAACACATTTGTAGAAATATTATAATATTAATAATACATCTAAATGACATTTACTAAATCAATACAGAAAAGTTAGTAATAAATTAAATTACAATACACAATGAGTTTAGAATTACAAAATTTGTGTATGTATTACATAAAATATAATTTTATATAAAGTTATTAATCATAAACAATTAAATTTTATTTAATAAAAATTTATACATTAAAGAGATACAATAATTTTATAGGTAGTAGTATTGTGATATAATTTTGAATTTTATAATGGATCATCAAAACTTAAGGTTAAATATTTTGTGTTAGGTTTTATTTTAAGATCATTTTTTATTTTTTTTATTTTTTTTAATCCAAAAATTATTTCATACAAGATGTAAGATTTGAGATATTATATTTTAATCTTCAGTTTTGAAGAAAATAACTAATGTTGATTAGTGTTACATTATATACCATAATATGAGTATGTATCTTGAACAATTTATTTTTATTATTTGGTAAAAGTATAAATTTTAAAATTAGATATGAATAATACATGAATCAAAGATTTGTTTTCAAACAAAGTGTTAAAAAGACCTCTCTAAGTGACATTTTGAAAACATGTCAACTTCATGTTGCTGATGACGTTAACATTTTAATATAGAAATTACCTTTTCCATGAGATTTTTTCTACCTTGAATATTTCAAACATTGTAAGCTATTCATGTGATATAAACTTTTAAGATAATGACTTGCTTCCATGCTATAAACTAAAGCTAGCAACAAATGAAGCTCGTCTTGCTTTAGACAATCATGTCAATTGTCGACATCATTAGGCTCCATCACATGTAGAGCAATAGAGAAGGTGATAGCAACTTCTAATCTAATTTCCTAAAACCTTTGCATTCTCTCAATTTTATCCAAGTTGGGAAACAAATTTCAATACTACACTCACATGGCAAGATAGAAACTCCTCCTCCTCCTCCTCTTCCAATTTGTGTCAAACCTCCTCATTCATTCATTCATTCATTCATTCATTCATGTATACCTCTACTCTAAGAAAGAATAGAGTGAAAAGGAAGCCACCTCTCACAAATTTTCATGTTGGGGATAGTAAAAAGGGGGGGGGGGGATAGGGAGCAGATGCCACACTCAAAGCTGAAGTGAGGTGGGATGCCACCACAAACAGCATTCTGCACTGCAGCCAGCAAAAGCTGCTAAAGCACAAGGAGGTGATGAAGAGCTGACTAGATGCAGATGAAGCTCTCATCATCTATACCCTGCATTCAGACAAAAACCCTCTTCTCCCTCCCTCACTCCCTCAGAGTTATAGAAATGGATGGATGGATGGACAGGAGTAAGGGAAGCAAAGCACTCCATCGTCACTACCCTTTGAGCAGCAGCAGCAGCAGCAAGTCTTTATTCATCCTCCATAATCAGACACAGACACAGCAATGCAATCTGGCACCACTTCTGGCAAAAGGGGATAGTCTGCTGCGAGGGAGTGGTGAAATGAGCGTGAGATTTCAGTTTTATAGAGTGTACTATGGAACCAGTTGGATATGTGGCCAGTGGGTAATGAGCATGTGAGCATTGCAGCAAGCAGGAATAGATTGTGGCCATTCTCTCCTCGTGGGGTGGATGCGACCCCCCAGGTCGGACCATCTCGTCTAAAAACCTTTTTGACAATCTACCAATAAACTAAATGATACTGGAATCCCACAAACTGCATTTACATTTTTTAAAATAAAAAAATAAAAAGAAGAAGTTAATTTACATTTATTTTTATTTTTTACTTCTTCTGGTTTATAATAACCGAAAAAAATGGGCTACAAGTACCGTAACACTTTGCCACTCCCTTGCCAGTCAGCCAATGCAACAAGAAAAATGTTTGATGGATTGTGTACATGTTTTTTTTCAACGGGAAGGGGGGTTTTTTACGCAGAATAGAGGGCTAAGATGGCGTAATCTAGAAAGCTAAGAACGGTGAATATGCTCAAGGGAGCTTTCATCTTCCACCTGCAGCCCAGCTTTGAGAAGCAGTGCCGTGGAGCAATGCGCGCGATGGAGGGAAATCCCTACAGGAGCATGTGAATCACAGGATCAGAGCACAGCAGGCGAAGGCGAGAAATTAGGGGAGGAGGACGGGGGTAAATCCAGGGAGTGGTAGTGAGAAGGCGGAGAGTAAGAAGGTCGGAGGGCCGACAAGCAGGATTGAGGTAGCGGGGGATGAGATGGAGCAGACCAGCGGAGACAGTTGAGGGGGAGTGTCACTCGCGGAGTCGTGAAATCCGGAGGCATGAATTTGCCTGCTGTTATGAGGCATGTTCAGCTGTACGGTCTGAGGAGACCGGGAATATGTTCAGCTTGAGCCAAGTCTTGGAAGAGTAAATGCAACGCCGGCCATTGGCGTTGCCATTTAAAACCCACCTCTCTCATTCGCGCTCTCTTTCCCTTTCCCTCTCTGTCTCTCTGTCTCTTCCCGTCTCGATTCACCCTCCCTGCCCCGAAAATTAACGGGGAAACCGGACACCACAAGCTCCAGACGCTCGAATGGCGACCATTCCCTCGTCGTGGTCTCTCGGACTCCTTTTCCTGCGCTCACCGTACACTTCTGAAAGTTTGATGTCCTGGGAGGATTAGTAGGTCGAGATGAATGGCAGTTTAAGAGGTTTAGTTCTCTAAGTGTCATGTGTTTTGGTTTTGGTTTGCAGATCTCCATTGCTTAGCCATTCTACCTCTCCCTTCCCTTCCCTTCCCTGACCCTGGAAGATTCTGGTTTCTGGGATTGTAGAGTAACTTGAAACCGGGGTGAATTGTAGCGAAAGAAAACCTTAGGGTTGGGTTGTAGCTCATGCTGGTGACTACGCGTATTTTGTTGTTAGCTTTTTTTAGTTGTTTCTGTTTCTGGGCTTGCATTAAGCTTTAGGTGTGTTCGTGCCTTTGAGCGCCCTGTTGTGCCATTTTGCCAGTTTTGTGTCGAGAGAATGCAAGCCACTTGCTTTTATTCTTGACTCGGATTCTGGAGTTGCTTTCATCTCTGACGTGGGTAAAGTTCTTAGAAGAAGACTTGTAGCAGAGTAAAGCGGAGTTTTTTATTTTCTTCTGGGACGAAGTCTGCAGATGAGCACCAGGCATCCCCCGTATTCTGTCTAATAAGATTATTACAATTTTATGCCTACGGCAGGAATCCAAGGATTTTTCTGGGTCAAGGATGTGAGAAGTCGATTACACTGGAGGTGAAAGGAAATACGGTTGCAGCAGAGCTTTTGTGAGATTTGGGTAGGTCAAGAAGAGGGTTAGGAGGCAGAAAATGACGATTTTGGACGATATCAGGACGTGTTTCAAGTTGCCAAGAACGAAGGTCGAGGGCAGTAGGTTAGAGTTGAATGCAGACGTCTCGAGACTATTGCCTCCTGTGACCTTTTGTTTCATAGATGCCAATTGTTGCGTGAGAGGTTTTTAGAACGAGAAAAGGCTTTCAGGAGACTGGCTGTTGCAGGGTGATGGCGCGTAGAATACTCTCAGCAGGAAAGTTATCTGTGACAGAGGATGTTTTGGGCTCTATTTCATAGCATATGTAGACACGGGCTGCCTCTGGGAGTTCAAAATGTTCAGGCTTGCGACAATATGGAACCTGCCCAAGGACAGGCAAGGGTCGTATGGACCCTTGGATCCCGAAATGGAGCAATTGCCACATCCAAGTCGCAATCTTACTGTCTCTCGTGTTGTCATCATGGTGAGGTCTCTGAGATTCTTTGCATCTCATTCCTCAGGTTGTTGACAGGCAATACTTGTCTTGTTGTCTGATTTAGAGAGTAGAGAGTCGACAGTGCTTGTTTCATAGTGATGCTCTATGCAAAGTGCAGTGCCGAATCAAATTTCTGATTGTAGCACACTCTTCATGACCTTGAGAACCTGCATATCACTTCTTCATTTTCATTTGGATCGTAGTGGATTTTGAGTTTGATTGTGAATGGAATTGTTCATGGAGTGTTGATCTGTAAACTGATGATTAATGAGTTTTCAAACAGATAACCGTGGCAGTCTTGGTGGGACTTCTTACTATAAGCACCTGGTATTTCACGCACAGTTATCCAAAGAGTGCGGTTGCCAGTCTTTCGCAGTCCCTGCGTCTTGAAATTCTGGAAAATACATCAGAACTTCTGGATGAAATATTTTCAATGAACACTTATGGATCGATGGCCATTGCAAATCTCATGGAGAAGAACTTTTTGGGGGACGACTTCAGCAAGGATAATTTCAATAGGGTATGTGATGTGAAGACGAGATGTATTGAAGAACAACCTTGAACCGTCTAGCACAGACGATTTGGGCATGTTTGTAACCTTGGGTTGCAGGCGGCAAGGTGTTCTTCTCCTGGATGCTGGTATTTTAGTAGTTGATGTTAGTTTGAGGAAAGAATGTGGGACCAGCTCGCCACTGCGCATTGATACTTACGTGCAGGGAGAAGCGCTGTGGATTCTGTCGTACTTCTTTACTCCAGTTCCTAATTTAGGTGTTATTTTGCAAAATCCTGATCGCGTCCTCAGCCAATGCACACATTAGCGAGATCTTTACGAGATTCTGGTTTCTTTATTGCAGATCCGGGAGGCTTCTTGGGCAGTGTTCAAGGCTCTTCCAGTGGTGACTTCATTAGGAGTAACTGCTGTCAATGGGCTCACAGCAGTCTATAACCGCGGCTTTAAAGATGAAATAGAAGGTTTCAAGGGAAATTTCTGCCTTTACTCGAACGACACCAGTGGTGCACCAATTTATTACAAGGAGTATGTGTCTGAGGCGACTGGGAATCCACTGGGTCCACCATTAGTACTGAAGTTTCCAAATTCTCTCCAGGATACGCCTTGGTTCCAGAAAGCAATGTCTTACCCTGTTAACAATCTCACTTGGACCATCGGTCGGAGCTTGATAAGTAAGTAAAGTTATGACTAAAATGTTCTCAATTGACAGTAGTATTGAAGGTTCCCAATATACCTACAAAAGTCGAAGTGTCGATGCCTTTCAGCTACAAGCTCTGTTGAGTATCTTTCAATGCTGACTTTGATTCAAAGACGAAGGATTTTATATTAGGATGTTGGATTGCATACAGGATGTTAATTGGAGAGATCGGAACTTCAGTGCGCCAATAGAGATGGTGCACGGATATACTGATTAATGTTTTGTCAGCAGACTTGTAGTAGCAGGCAGCCAGAATATGGTTTGTGACATATGGCTGACAACAATCTGCATGCAGGTGGGCAGGCGTTCGTTCAGTGTGGAATATCGAAACAAGCAAGGACTACCAATGAAGTGGCTCTAGTTCACTCATCATTGAGTGCTATTGCCATTAATAGTTTTATCGCATCTCTGGAGTTGAAAGGTACATATGTGTCTGCTGTATCTTAATTGCTGCAATCCTTTCCTATCTAAGGAGCCAGAGCGTGGATCATATGTTTGGCATGCAACAATACTGTCATTTGACAGCTCAGTATTTCTTTAGAGGACATTTGACCTGCTTTTGTTGCTGCTCTCTTTTGTATCCAGCAGCTTACCTATAGGCTTGTTAACTAGAGGCTTCCATTTTGAATTATCTCATGGGTAAGTTGAAGATTTTTGTACACTGACACAATCTTCGGCAGGGGGAAGTGTTTTTATTGCGGACGAGCACGGAACTCTTTTGTTCTCATCTGAGCCAACAGTCTGTGTTTTGAGCAATAGAAGCGAGTGTGAGAACACTCCATTAGATAGGAATTCGGTCTTGAACGATGGAAAGTCATTTCTTCAGAATCGGGTAGGATTGGCCAACTTGGTTATGAGCGAAACACATGTATCTGATGTAATCTTGAAGGGCAAGCGGTATTCAGTTGACAGTTGGCCATACACGTTCAAGACAGTTAAGCTCTCCGTGGTGGTCATGATTCCAAGGCATAGTTTCTGGGGTCCTATGGATTACTACACTCGCATAACATGGATATCGCTTCCTCTACTGTCCATTGGCGTGGTCTTCATTGGTTGTAGTCTTATCTATCTCCTGGTCGAACAAGTTCAGGCGGAAGAGAAACTGAGAGCAGAGATTCTGAGGCAGGCTGAGGCCAAGCATCGTGCAGAAGCTAGTAGAGATGCAAAAACAAATTTTCTTTCAAGTATGAGGTTAGTTATTTCGTCACATTTCACTGGAAATTGTTCCTGATTTTATTGATCGTAAGTCTATATGTTACTGGGTATGTAGAATCAATCACCCAGTCTATGATTGGGTTTTGATAGTAAAACACTTATTAGACAGGAGGGCACTCGGCAGTCTAGCTTATACTTTGGAATTGTATTATACCTTTCTGCAGCCAATCAACGGAATCATTAATCAAAGTGTTTAGGAATGTGGTGGTAGTCTTGGGGCTTATGTACATGCTCATTCTTCTTTGAAAAGGGTTTGCTCACTTCTATTCCTCTTTTTCCTTTATTCGTGCCTATCAATTTTTGACGATACTATCTTGATTTTATGGACAGTCATGAGCTGAGAACGCCAATGGCATGCATCATAGGCCTCTTAGATATGCTTCTGATGGAGAACCTCACCGTGGAACATGAGGGGAGTATTCGACAGATCCACCGTTGTGCCACATCTCTAGTTTCATTGCTGAATTCTGCTCTTGACATTGCCAAGGTATGATTCTTTTGACTTTTCCTTTATATCTACAACTTGTCTCATTTTTGGGATTTGTGTTTTGCAAGCTTGAAGGATTTATTGAGGTTAACCTTGGAAATACAGTTATTACCCTCCATATTTAAATACTAGGAGAACGTTCTAAGGAAATACTGGGGAGGGGGGTGTGCTTGTTTAAATTGCTGTTAACACTTGTGTTCCTTACACAGGTGGAATCAGGAAAGTTGGTACTGGAGAAAGCAGAATTCAATCTAGAAGCGGAGCTCACTGCACTCATCGATGTCTTTTCTGTGCAATGTGACAACAAGAACCTGTTCATCTCTCTTGATGTTGCAGGTTAGTTTTTGATGTGTGTTAGACCAATGATTTTCTGACTTCGAACTACATTTGGTTTCACTCCTTTCATTTAATTTCATGTTCTTACTCTTCTTTGTGATTTTGATGGATAAGATGGAGCGTGTTGAGGTGCCTAAATACTACAGACATGCACTGCACAATGTGAAGTTGAATCCCTGAACTAATTTGTTTGATGCTCAGATGATGTACCGAAGAGAGTGATTGGTGATTCAGCACGAGTTATGCAAGTCTTCACAAACCTTGTGGGAAATAGCCTCAAATTTACTTCCAAGGGTCGTATTATGGTGCGGGGTCGAATTGCCAATCCAGAAACTGATGTATCAGGGAGGTTGCATCGACGAAGTTTCAGTCCATTTTCACTCGAAAGATATACTGAGGCGTCTAGTGCACCTGATACAGTGGTCTTGGTCTTTGAGGTGGACGATACCGGTCCAGGGATTGAGCCTGGTTAGTGACCTCTCTTATTCAACCATTCGTCACAAAGGATGTTTTGAGGTTTCCTTTATCCCATCTTGTGTGAATTTTCCAACGACTCCGGTATCGAATCACCTGACGAATTATGAATAGGAGCCATGCTCATAAAGTCGCTGATGATTGCCCGTGTTTATTCTTAGGGGTATTTGCAGCTTTGAAGCTCTCCCTGTACATTTTTCTTGCAATCCTTTCTAACCCCAGTTGTTTAATTTTTATTCGATGGACTTATTTATCCAAAAACTGGATACCATTAATGCTATTGATGTTTGTTTTTACAGCTTTGCGGGAGAAGATTTTTGAAAACTTTGTGCAAGGAAATGCCAGTACAACTCGCACGTATGGCACAGTTCCATCATCTTCCAGACTTTTGAATTTACATCATATGCTTTGATCATTCGATAGATCTTCTGGATCACAGTAATTCTGGTGTCTGATGAATAGTCTAGCAGCTTTTAAGATTGCGTTGATCACTTGCAGTGTGAATTTTCGAGTGAAACTGTTTTTGTATGTATGGAATCTAAGTTTTCATTTATAGATGAGAACAAGAGGATGTTAAGTGTTGGATTCATATTGGGTGTAGGCATGGAGGGACAGGCCTGGGACTAGGCATTGTGCGCTCTCTCGTTCAGCTCATGGGTGGAAGCATAAGGATCGTTGAGAAAAGTGGTCCTGGAGTCGTTTTCCAGTTTTCGATCTGCTTCCAGCGGGCAACATCATGCAACTATACTCCTTTCAGCTTACCTCCCTCGTACCAGGGTACTGAGATTATTGTTGGCATTACTGACGCTGACTGCAGAGGAGTTGCCTGCAAGTGGATCACCAAGTTTGGTTTGAATGTTCATCAAGTCGAGTCGTGGGAGCAGATACTATTATATATGAGGGCTCTTAATGGGGGGTCTAGTGCGGGAGGTGGTAGATCTGGGTTCTTTGAAAACCTGTTATCAGAGCCCTCGGCAGATGATCAGCAACTCGCCAATGCCCCACCTGGACGCTCCTCGTGGTCACAGAGATATGAATTTTGGAGAAGTTGGAAAGACAGTGATGAAAGGCCAGCTACTGGACAAATAAGGCAACTTATGGTACTTGACACTAGCCTTTTGCCCAGCGATGTGAAAGCAGATTACTTGGAGGAGTACCTTCAGGAATCAGGGTTTTTCACCACTTCACCTACGAAGTATCTAGATGAGTTAGGGGTGAATAGCACATTGGAGGTAAATGATAGACAGCGGAGAGATCTCCAAGGGGACCTTTCTGTGGTATGGGTCTGTGCGTCCAATGTCCATGAGCCCATTAAAGCTGCCCTTCGTGCAGTTCGGAACTCATTTTTAGTTAAAAGGCCTCTACATACAGCTCGCCTAAAGGAGATTTTTAATCTAGTGTCTCGGGAGGGAGATGTCCTGTCCGCCTTGGAAATCCAACGCCCTCACGAGCTTCATGCCTCCAGCGTCATCAATTATGCGAAGCAGCAGGAGTGGAACGATCCTTATTCGTGTGATTCTGAGGTGTCACTAGCTCAAGAAGTATCTCCTCGGCCAATCCCCCCTGCAGTGATGCAAGGAAGGAATGTGCGGCACCGGCCAACCGCTACAAAGTCGGCTCCACTTGAAGAGATATCTTATTCAGAAATGGAAATCAGACCATCTGATTCATCTTCTCTAAGTTCAACTACAACTAGCAAGCCCATCAAAAAAAGTGTTCCAGCCCTTGCACAGCTCAACAGCAGGAAGAATGGCGTTGCTAGTGCCCCTAAGCCTCTGGAGAAGCTTGAGATTTTAGTTGCTGAAGATACACCGCTGCTACGAAAGTTGGCTGTTGCTATGCTGAAAAGATTGGGGGCCATAACTTTTGAGGCTTCAAATGGACAGGAAGTTGTGGAAGCTGTAATGGCACGTTTGCGAAACGGCCAAGCCTCTTTTCATTGTATTTTGATGGATTGTCAGGTTGGTTCTTGTCGCAAATTTTCCCTCAACTGGATACCTCGCAGCTATATTTCTTGACATGTTAATGCCAGCAGGGACATGAATCGAAGTAACCTTAGTTACTTTTCTTCTTAGTTACTGTTAGGAGGCATCTCAGATGTAGACTATTGGGCAGTCTACAAGAGACGCTCATGCCGTAGAAGTAGATCGTAGATTCAAATTGAAAGATGCTCAATTAGTTCTTTGAATAAGTTTTTGATCTGATTGGGAATTTTTTTCTCGTTTACTCTGTTCCTCTTGCAGATGCCTGTGATGGATGGCTATGAATCCTGTAAGGCAGTTCGAGAGTTTGAGAAGCATTTTTCATGCAGAACTGCTATTGTGGCGCTGACAGCAAATGCGATGGCCAGCGACGAGTGGAAGTGCTTGAATGCTGGAATGGACGCATTTCTCACCAAACCCATCGATCAAGAATATATGGTTCAGATAATCCTTCGGACTGTGAACACTGGTACTAGTGCTGTGGATTCATCCCAGACGAGTTCCATCACTGGGAGCACGTCTGAGCCCCAGGTTAGCTCTTGATGCGTTGAAGAGAAGAAACCATCCTGCTCTATCGCTCTGCATGTTGTATCTCCGGAGACGGCTTAAGCACATACCAGAGACTACTGAGAGGGATTTGTGAGCTTTATTGGAAACGACTTTGCTGGGATGACTTTTCAACGCCTTTTCCCCCGATTCGGAGAGTGTCAGTCCAGAAGAGATTGTGCAAACAGATGTCTTCAACAACGATCTTAAGAAGAAGAAAAAAAAAAAAAAAAAAAAAAAAAAAAACTTGATGTGGTTTGGTTCCGCTCGATTTGCTTGTACTTCTACACGCTTCGACGGCCAACATGATGTTCTTTCCAAGACTCCACGCTAGCAGTTCCTTGTGCACGATGAAGGAGACCATTCAGAATGCATTCAGATTGGAGGTACTTTGCCGATTTCTAGATGTTTGATTTCTTTTGCTATCCTTAGTGTTTGATTTTCATGCAGATTGTAGCCAAGGACTGTATCGATTTTTCTGGCAGTGTGGGTTACACACAGTTGGCACTACCTGCGAGGGGAATGTGTACCCCTCGTCTATGTATTTTAGGCCCACCGGGCAATACCAGACGGTGCACTAATTTTGCTACCGTGAGGAGGACAAGTCTTCAGTAGCATAGTAGAATACCAAATGATACCCTACCATGTACTCGGATTTGCGTCGCTCTTTGTAGAACCCTTCCTTTTCCATTGTTTCTGTGGAGCCCAGTGTAGTTCTACGTTTAGATAGAGTAGTTCCCTGAGGCGCAGCTCTGCTTAGTGTTGTGTTCGAAATTATTTTCATTCATGTAAAGGTGACCATCTCCTCGGATTAGGCGGCATGGCTTCCTTGCAATGACATCTACTGTGGAATGTATGATGATAGGCTGGTTGTGTTCTCGCTCCTTCAACCTATCATTTGTTGCAAAGATTCATGTTCCTAAGACATTACTAATCTCTGAAGAGATCTTAGCACAGAAGCGCAATCCCTTTGCACGTACTTAGGAGTTAGGAGCATCAGCATCAGTATCTTTGGATTGTCTTTAGAAACCAATTGGGGCAAATGAGAGTTGTGTTGGAACTTCGACTCCCTCCCGGTTGCTGGAACTGCGTAGGTTGCGTTACCCTAAATGATCTAGAATGATACAAAACTAAAGTTTGATACAGATTCGATACGTCAGAATGCATTGCGATCTATATTAGTAGGGGACATACTTTGTCCCCTACTAATATAGATCGCAATGCATTTTTGGGTGCAAAGTATGATTTAGATGTATGGTTTTGAGTTTGATTATTTTGGTGATTGTAGGTTGTCGGTAAGGTTCACACCATACGTCGAAACACCAGTTTCACAACTTCCAAAATTCCCACATATTCTACAACAATTCTATTTAAAGCATGCAATAGTTTCTGATATTTCTACAATAAATCTAATTATGTTTTAGCAACCACATTTTTTCTCGCCCTGACAGCGTCTTCTCATTTTAGAGGTAAAATGATTCTGACTTCCGGTTGAAAAATATATTATTATTATTCTTATTACTTGAATATTGTACTTCAGTACTGTTGCTGAATCTCAAAAAGAATTTCGGGTCGAATCAATGTTGAAATCCTGCCGATAAAGCTGCCATACATTACGAAACTTCCGCCTCAAGCAACGAAGAATGAAGCTTCGGGAGGAACGGATGCCTTCGCAAGGAAGCAAGGACGAATGAATCTATAAACGAGAAAAATCCCTATTCCCAGGCATTAGGGTTGAAGACAGTATATAACCATCACCTTCAGCTACATTAGCTCTTCTGTCGCGGTCGCTGGCGCACGCTGTCTCTCTAGACAAGAGCCTTGCACCGCGTCGATCACCGCTTACTTCCATCCCATTCATTCCCTGTTTTTTCGCCCTTACTCGCTCACTCCAACACCATGGTGCGACTTCCTTTCTATTGAATTTTTTCTTGTTGTTGTTCTTGGTATCGTATTGGTAGATCCAAATGGTTGCGAGAGCCAGTGTGTTGTGCAAGCCCTTTTGATGAGAATTCGGTTGCCATTCAAATTGGAGATTTAGGTGTAGTTGAGGGGATCCTTTCAAAGTTTTTCTGTATGATCTTTCAAATGTTGGGTGGTAGTTTTTTCGTGAGGTTTTCATAGTGGGATTGAGTTTGAGGCAGCGGAGGTGTATCTAAACGTTGCGTAGAAGTCTACTTTGTCAGACGCCTTCCGTTGCGCTGCAAGATGTGTTTTCCTTTGGGTTTTGGCGGTAGGAGTGGCATTGTTTGCAAAAATTGACCTCTTGGAATATTTAGGGTTTCCGCCTCGCAGGATTGTTATGACTCTTCTCTGAGAGTCGGTGATGCTGTTTGTGGTTTGCAGGTGCTCTCTAACGATATTGACCTTTTGCATCCTCCTGCGGAACTGGAGAAGAGGAAGCATAAGCTGAAAAGGCTTGTGCAGTCTCCCAATTCTTTTTTCATGGTACCGATCCTTTTAAATAGTTTTTTGTATCTAATTTTCTGCACATCAACTCTATTCTTGCATCTCATTTGACACCAATCACGTTCTTAAACTGGCGCTTTGATATAGTTACCTGTCCACCAGTCAGTTGCTATTTATTAGGTTATGAAAGTGCTCAGTCGGTTGTGTATTTCCTTGTTGAAATCGTATGGCGTTTCTTGGATGTTAGGAATTTTGGTTTGAGGGATGAATATTTGTTTGGGAATAAGCTATCTCTTGTTGAGAATTAGCGAACGCTAATCTAATTGATGTCATCTTTCTGTTTTGGTGGTATACAGGATGTCAAATGCCAGGGATGCTTCAGCATGTAAGGCCTTCACCTTAATCTTGCTATGTGACATTCTGAACAATCCTCCGTCATGGTTGACTTCTATTCATTTGACCAAATTATACGAGTGATGTAGAGATGTATCCTCGATCGTATAACTTATGTGAATTTATGACTTCGACCTGTAGTAGTTGCTTACTTAGTGTTTCCGTGAACAATTAAGGAACATGTCTAACTAAACTTGCTTGGTTTGCAGTACTACCGTCTTCAGTCACTCCCAGACTGTGGTGTTGTGCGGCAGCTGCTCCACGGTTCTTTGCCAGCCCACGGGTGGGAGAGCCCGTTTGACTGAGGGTTGCTCTTTCAGGAAGAAGGGAGATTAATTTAAATATGGAAGCAGAAGTTGAGGTTTTCGATTTCCCAGCTTATTGATGGGAGCTCAAGACATCTGTATGTGGCAGCGTGGATAGGTTCAGTTTGCAAGAAAGCTCTTGTATGGCTTGGTGATTTCCCAAGTTCTTGGACCTTAATGAACAGCTATTGCTGATTCCAATCTGCTATTGACTTCTGTGTTAATGTAGCTATTCTTTCTTTGTGCGGATTTCGTATGAACGTAATCTGCATGTGTTGAGATTAGTTTTTCGCTTTGCTTGCCCTTTCTTTCTCCTTTTTTGGTCATATTGGGTGCTGTTCACTATAGATATTTGTAATATTAACTAGCACCTTGTATTTATTTCAAGTATTCGCTATATCATTAAGCGAAGTTGTAGTGCGATGTCTGTTTTTGGGGTTGGCCACGTTGGGCGCTTTAACACCAAGTCTTGAGTAGAAGACCCACGACCCCATATTGAGAATTGGATTGAAATAATTGATTGTATACTTTATCAGCGCTGAATTTAGTGCATAGAAAGGTATTCAAAGTAAGTGTTGTGTGCTTTCAACCCAAGGTAGTGTGACTAAAATCTAAGTGAAAAATGCTTTCAAGTTATTGATCTGGACTCCTTACACTCTTAGTCTAAATCCTTGCGCCGAGCGAATTGTGCGAAAGACTCGTTTATTGGTTTCCAGTTTAAATTCTAAATGTGTGGGCTTAAGCCTGTGCATGGTAATATTATTGAATGATCAATAGTCGTATCCGCTGCCGCATTGGTGGACAACTGTCAAATTTCAGAAGTTCAAATGCACCTTTTGCATTCAAAGTGTACCTTCTCTCCCTCAAGATCCCATTTGATTTCTTAGCTTACTTTTACATTCTTAGTTAATATATGATGCTTTTTTCTTTTTTCTTTTTTTTTTGTTTTTTTTTTTGGGTCATTTCTTTTCCAATTGTGAAACTATTTTGAGTTTTGTATATTTAGTACAAAATACTAACTATGAACTGTCAAGCAAGAATTGGAAAACTATCAAGCAAATTATGAAGATATTTATAACCACAAAAACAAAAGATTCTTTATGACCTACAAAAAGGTATATTTTTGCATTGAAAGTTTTATTCATGAAATGCGTAATCTGTTTGTATTTTCAAAGAAGAGCATGCATTCTATGATGATGTTGCTTCCATGATAGTAAATCATAACTCATGTCGATGTATTATTAGTTGTATTCGAAAAAGGTGAATTTTTCAAAAAATTGCAACATAACATGTTCACCTTTTTTTCAAGCTTTGTGACATTTTCTACAGTGTACACAAACTATGCTTGCTCAAGTAAGTAAATCATCAAGAAGAGCTGATGAGTTTTTTTTTTTTTTTTTTTTTTTAAATAATTATAATCTATCAACTAATCCAACCAACTTGAAAGAAATAAATCTGTTTCACTTTGATAGTAGTAACACCAAAGTTGTATTGCAGTATCTATGAACGATACTACCCCCATCGATGGATCTTTTCAAGACGAGATCATGAAAGGCAACTCCTGGTTTAAAAAGTACATTTTGACCTCTGTAGAGTGCTTTGTCGATAGTTACATCTGCACTATGAAATCATGTATATCATGTTATAAGAGAATAAACTAGATTTAATATGTACTGCATCGCACACACTAACCATCAAATTGCATAAACAAAATGCAGAATTACACATCGATATTTTTAGCTCTACTTTGGTACTCCTGAAAGCAGCCTTACCGTTATCAACTTTTTCATAATGTCCAAAATAGCAGTATACATATAATTAAAAACAATCCTGAAACCAGACTACGAGTTTCGAAAAAAATTGTATTGCTTGCGCATGGAAAAAAGTTCTTTGCTCTATTTCAGGAAGATATAAACTATTGAATTGCTCCAGATTTTTTTGCAGACATAAATGTGTAAGAACACAACCAAACAACATCAAAATTAAATTCACACGCAGTTGCAGTCAATTAGGGGATTGAAAATTGTAACTGAAAATCCATAGCCAGTTGCGAATTTCAAGACGATATTGTAAATTGATCATCATAGGATGTACTTTAAACGCAGGATCTGCGCTTTGACTGCAGCTAGGAGTGTGAATAATAAAGTATACCGATAATCGAATGAGAGCTTAGAAATCTTTTGTAGAACAAAGAAGAACAGGATTAAGTCTTGGAGTGTGGGCTGATATGAAGTATGTCGAGAAGGGAGTTAAGTCGCGGCCAAACTCCATGGAAATAGGGCAGCTGCAACATTGATCAATAACAGATCAGGCTCAAGAAATCTGCAGCAGGGATGAGGTCGGGTCCAGGGTAGGACCCAGAAGACTTCTCTGTGATGTGTATAATGTCCTGGATGATGATTTTGCTAAGTAATGCTTCTTGAGGCTTAAGCTGACGTGCAGGATAAAACTTGTTGATGCTCCACTTGAGAATCAATGTGAGGAATATGTGATGCGCGGAAGTGCATTCAAAAACTAAAAAACATCCTCGAACTCTTATCTCGCTCATTAGTAACTGTCTATAACCATGCCGCAAAGAATACGTATATCGTGTTACAGTTCAAACTCAACACAAGGGAAATTGACTAGGTGAGGAGAATGTTGTAATTGGCGAAGATGGAGTCGGAAATAATTGAATACATTGTGCTGAATTCAACAGAGTACATAACAATAGACTAGGCCCCGGGAACTGGCTCGGCAGCAGCAGCAGCAGCAGCATCGGTTTCGGCATCGTCCCCTACAGGCCTCTCAATCTTAGCACCAACTTCCTCGCTGTAGTCCCCATGAACCTATCGAACCAAATACCATAAAAGAATATCAGCATGTGGAACCTCATCACATGAAATCGACACATCACGATGAAGAAATCACGAACTCGTTTTACGTTAGAAATATGGGGTGTTAAGAGGCACTTAAGGTCAACATAAGAACTCAATCCTTCAAAGGATATACAATGCGAAAGTGCTAAAATAATCCCTGGTAAATTATGGATTCACCTCCATGAGCTTCATTAAGTCGAACTTAGGAGCTTTGAGAATCTTCACTTTCCTGATGAAAGTGTTCTGGAGTGGGTAGATTCCTTGGGTTGCCTTCTCAATTTCCTTTCCAATAACCTCAGGAATAAACTTGGCAACAAGATCCTTCAAGTCACAGGTCTGGGCTTCCTTTGTCATAATTTCCCTCATCTTTCGCCTAATCTGCACTTATCGAGGCAGTGCAAAGTAACATGAGTTCCGCAGCGTTCACGGCATAGATAGAAAGATGATACTTCACGGAAAAGTCATGAAAACTTGCTGCATTGTCGCCTTTTAGTTGTCTAAACCATGACTCTAATACATGCTATCTGAATTCCGGTGAATATTATTCGTACAGAAACAATGTTCTAGAATTCGATTTTAGGTTAGGACTGGGTTCTTCGACATTTTCGGAGTCCAGAGAACACAAGGAATAATAGTAGAAATAGAATTAGGGAAAACCTGACGGATTTGGCTGCTCTGCGCGTAGCATGTCTTCTTAATTTGGTTGGGCCTCTTCTTCGTGAACGCAATGCAGAAGATGCGGAGCTGGTAGTTGTCTGTCGTTTTGACATCCACATGAGCCTCAATCAAACTCTGCCACTTGCGCACCAGAGACCGCAGCTTGTCCGTCGTCAAGTCCATACCCTACATCAACCAATTATCAACTTTGTTAGTTTCTGCCATAGCTGGACATTTCCAGGTTAGACAAAGTCATCCGGCACATAATGTCAACAGCAGAACGATTAGGGTAAGGCTCACCCAGAAATTAGTGAGGACATTCTTTCCCTGCACATCCTCAGCCCTCAGCTTAATCTTGCGGAAAGCCTGATCTTCGTCATTCTGCAAATCAGCCAAGGAGACCTCGAATACACGACCCTTCAACCCGTCGGAGGCAATCTGATAAAACCATCAAATAAAACCTTTCATCAGGAATCAAATCAGTGGGCAAAGAGGACAGCGCGCTCCAGCAATAAAGCGACAACCATCCCATAAAAAATCAACCCTTAGCACCTTGGTACCCGCGGTTCTGGTGACAAGGGTCTTCCCAAGCGACTTCTGCGTGAAGGTGTTAGGAGCCTTGATATCATACCAATCCTTCTTGGAGAAAGGGTCGACACTGCACACAACTCACACATCGTCATGTCAGCAGAAATCCTCAAAAACTAACAAAGGTGTCACAACGCATTTGACTGTAGCAAAGGACTTAGACAGCAAGCAGGCGTTACATTTTCTTCTTGCCACCCTTCTTCCCCTTAGAGATCCGCTTGTTCTTCCCGACAGCCATGGCTGCAGACAGCGGGGCAAGAGATGCGACGATGAGCGAGGGCTGTAAGCTGAAAGAGAGGGAGCTATGGCGAGCTCCTTCGCTTTTGCTTCTGCCGCATCGTAAACCCTAATTCTGGAAACCCTAATTTCTTCCGGCCGCATTCACACCGTCTGGACTTTCACCTTTGCGGCTTCCCCCCCTCACATTGGATGAGACTCGTGAGGGCGGGAGGGGACTTTCATCCATCCCTCCAAGTTCAACGGCATCTAAACAATGAACCCCATTCATAACTTAATATGTTAAAAAGCTGTTGAAATACATTAAAATATCATATGTACTGTATACAAAGGTGGAAAATTACTTGCAACAGAATATCGCCTTATCAAGTTATATATATATATATATTTATTTATTTGTACCCATCATTTGTTTGTGATGTAAATGTAAGTGATATCCCTGAAAAGATTAAGGACTTTTCATTGGAGAATCTGTGATGGTATGGATTATCAATTCAAACTCCAATGTTAATTTTTTTGCAGTATGCATCTGGAATGTCATTGCCTTTTGTACAAAGACAGTTTCTTGTTCCATCGTGGATAAGGATCTTGCACAACGTTAGTCTCTTGAATTTTATTGTACTTCAAACATTTGTAATTTGTTTTTACTTTTGATGAAACACAACGAAAATGGTTATTTATAATAAGTTAAAGGAAATTAAAATATGTATTTTAAAAACAACTTGATTTAAAAATAGTTTTATGCAACATAAAAAGTGCATTTAATGTTAAACTAAAGATTAATTCCTTGAATATAGAATTGTTACAAAGTTTTAATATAATAATATAACTTTACATTATATTTAGAAGGTTAAATTAATATAAACTTGATAATAACTGACATTAAATTATGATTAAGAATGCAAATCTAAAAATGATTTCTTGTACTTCAGTTTTTATTTAGTATGAGTTGGAGTTGAAATTAACAAAAATAGCCTCCACTTTCTTTTTTAATTGTTTAAATAAGTTTTGCTTTTACTGTCTACATTTTTTTAAAACTAGTTATTATGCATATATATATATATATATATATATATAGAACAAATTTCAGAAAATTTGAAATTTAAGTTTTCTGAAATTTCAAATTTAAACTTATTAAATTTTCTGAAATTTAAATTTTAGAACAAATAGCCACATATAAGATATTTTAATTTCAAATAAATAACATGATGTATTTTTGAATTGCAATAATTTGCTATTGCTTAAACTTAACCAAGGTGTATAATTTTCTATCAAGTTGAACCATTTCAAAACAAAAAAACACATTTCAATAAAACAAATCATCAAACAATCAATACAACCACATCTAAAGCTTAGACACTACCTCAAAAAAAGTTTGCCATGAAGGGAAAACACTTACAAACTTTCTACATATGCACATAGTACCATTTTATTGCTGTTTCTGATTGAAATTTGCAGTACATTTTGGAATACTTGAAGTCAATAAGTTGTGTAAATTACTTACACGAAGAATCCAAATAATTTCCTCACACTGCTTTCAATGGCTTGGCTATGAAACATCAGAATCACTGCATCGTTTCAAGGTACTCTCAATGGGAGAGAGACTCGTGTTATTTGACAAATGTGGTGGTTCCTTTCGTACAAACTCCTTGGGTACATCTTTGTACACTCCTTGGACCGCTTTTTTCTCTATGCTACCAAAAAACCTGAGATGACCAGTGTACATAAAACTACCTAAAAATAGAGAAAAAGAAGAAGAAGCAACAGAGACAATACAACTGAAGAACCAGGTACCTTGGGAGTATCCCTCAGAAACTAGGGGCAACAACAGCTCAAATCTTTGCGGGACATGATGCTCTGTATTTCGAAATCAAAAACACAAAAAAAAAAATGCAAACTTCATTCTTCACAAATCAGTGTCGAGTCTAGCTTGTTCACTTTGGGACATTGTTGTACACCTCTGGGTCGCGTCCACTGGCGTAGCGCTCCTTCTTGTTGCGATGGTTTGCGAAGATCCAGTCTAACGACAGCAGAGTCAATGCAATGGACAACAGCAGGAGTGGGATCCAAATGTTGCGGAGAGCCTTCTTCGTTGGGGGGCACTGGTTGTTGACGATATCCTCGAAGGTGTTGTACACGATGGAGCAGTTGGTTAGCCTCGTCACCGCTGGGATGATGCTCACTAAACTCTGGCCGGCTGCAAGGAAACACCACAAATTGTGAGATTATGGGCACAGCACAATTTCAAAGGCTGGTTCGGTAGTCTCCGGTCCCATACACTCAGACTGAGAATGAACCTTGAGAGCTCAGGGCAGAGTGGAGTACCTGAGGACAAGTCCCTGATTTGTGTGTCATTGGTTCTACTCACGAATTGACCGTCAGCCAAACAGGTAGTCGTGACTGGCTCCGCGGCGCAAACGAAAGGCGCCACAACCTGAAAAGTAGAGTTTCGCCAAATCAGTGGGGCCAACCAACCGAGCACCATACCAGTACTGTGGATTTGAGGCGGGAACAGTGTATGAAAACAATGAAGGTGAATCTAGTACTCACTCCTGGTAGTCCACCCAGTGTCACTGTGCCGTTTGGACAATTACTGTTGTACTCGAAGGCAGGAGCTGGACCGATTGGATCGCATACCGTAGGAAGGGTAACAGGTCGGCCCAATCTAGCACTCGTTTGTTCAATTTGAGTGAGGGACCTCTCTGCCTGTCAGATTTCAAGGACGAATAGGAGCGTTACAAATTCGTGCAAGCTTACACGCTAGGCTGCAAAGGATACCAAGTATTAACACATCATGAAGCACACAGGTGTTCAAAACAGAGTGTGCGCAAAGAGCTAGAGACGTTGAATAGAATTTACGCACCTGGGCTACAATGTTGTTGACACCCTGTCTGACGACGTTGGATGCAGAGGCAGCAGTTGCCAGGTCCACACAGGGAAGTAGTTCATCCAGTGTGGTATTAGAAGGTGTCGCGAGGTACTCAGAGAAAGCTTGGCATGTGTCCGATGTCACACTGCAAAACCAACATCAGCCCCATTTTAGGATCTAGCGCCAACATTCACATTAGACCATATGATTGAATCGAGAACTACAAGTCGCAATGCTAGAGGCTTTAACAGAACAATGGCAGCGGCATTGAAGCACTCACTTGTTAGCAGCGAAGAAAATCCCGAATAAAATCCAAGTCAAGGCAGCAATCAACCACCCGAGCAGAATGATCCTGTTGCGCACAGCACAAAAAAAATATCTGAGCACGCAGCAGATTTCGCTTCCCTCTGAAAAGGGACTTCCCGTCCGTCTTCAGAAAGTAATGAACTTAGCAGACACTCTCCGAACGGTCGGAAACGCAGGTTGCTAATACAAGTTGATTGAGGAGAAAGTACTATAAATTGCAATCGGAATGTATAGAACTTACAAAAAATAGATAGTTCTCCAGCCCATCAATGCCGATACTGCAAGAGAAAACAAACAAACAAATAAATAAACAGACGAAAACACTTATATCAAACACATATCAGGTGATGGACAACAGCTAATTCAAATCCATATCAAACTCGAATTATATGAATCAGAATTCTGTATTCCACAAGGACTAAGAAAGTAGAAGATGCGGGGAGAGTTTCTTACAAAGTCCTGAAACGACGAGGAAGAGGGCAATTGACAAAAGTACAATCAGCGTAATCTCTCTGGGACCAAGAAAACGATGCACACAGTCAAATTTGCAGATCACCAAACACGGAGTTCGAGAAGGGTTCACAGTGTCAACACGAATACAGCAATGTGCAACTAGCAGCAGGAGAACAGATGCAGTAATCGAGGAGTATTGCCATGGAGTTTGAGAGGGTGAGGAACATACATTCCATTGATGAGCTTATTGATCGTATCAACGTTGTTGTCCACTGTGTTGTCAATGCTGTCAGCTTGTTGGTTCAGGCTCCTCACCGTAGAACTAAGTGTACTATTGTTCAGCCCCTCGATGTTGTACTTGCTGATAGTGGTGTCCACGCTCGACAATGTGTTGGACACATTGCGAACAGTACCCGTCGCATCGTTTGCGGAGGCAGCTATACTGTCCCGCACTTTGAAGGCGCGAGTGTGTAATTGCCTGTTGCGGACGAACAACGTGATAATAACACCTATAGCGAAGAGGGATAGGAGAAACGCCAGAATGCGAGGGATCCAATAATATGCACGTGATCGTCGCTCCGCTACCTTGGGACGACGGCAGCAGCAGAGTTTGAAGCAAGCGCCCAGAGTGATGAGCGCTCCGAGCAGAAGCCATGCAACACCAATAGCGAAGCCGTAGATTCCAGTGTACACTACTGACTGCAACAGTGAATCACATTAATGGTGGACGTGAGTAGTTCCGAATCTTGGAAAATTGCACGATGCTTGCACAAATGCACGGCTGGCAAAAAATGCAACTCAAGATTCGAACATCGAGACCCGCTAGACATCTAAACCACTTGAAAGCAAACCTTCGGTTAGGGCTCACGAAGAAATTATTCGTCCAGTGTAGTCTAATATCTCTGTATCTGCATGAAGATAATGGAAAATTTCGGAGAGGGTCAGAGGAAATACCGCCCAGTAATGCTTGTTGGTCACGTCGTATCCGCCTCGATATTTTCTAAAATTATCCAAAGGATCCCTACGATCTCCTCTTACTGCCAACAGTTGTGTTTCTGAAGACGGCTGAACTTGCAACAGCTTCCGGTCTGCAAGTAAAGTTCACGGAGCAAGTCAAAATACTTCCTAGGATTAATTCAGCACGAAAACTGAAGGACTCCGGGCGATGGAGGACGGGGGAGAGGGGGATAAAATCATCTCGTCGTCGTGGTCAAATTGTTCCCTCAGTGTTAACGGAATGGGCGTAGTGGCTACGTCCTGGTGAAGACTCATTTCACCTGCTGAACGTAGATACCATATTGTGAAAGAAGATTACAAAAATGAAAAATCCGTTTTTTTTGTGTCTTAGACTGGTGTTCTGGCATATCACGAAAGGTTCGGCTACAGAGATCAGCAATCTGACCAGGTTTAGATTATTTAGTCAGTAACGAGACCGTGGTTCCACTGCGAAAGCCCAAAGCGCGCACAGAAACCCAATAGGCATACCGCAATGTTTCCGAATATCGCTGAGCTGAAGCGAAGTGCTCTCTCCGTTCTAAACACACTCAGTATCGCTGCACCTTTGCTTCTGCCTCCACTGTGAGGCGAGCATCAAAGAGGGTGCTGTACTTGCCGACCTGCAAGGCCTAGAACAACTGCAGCCCACCTACAGGCCTAATCAGCCAAGCGCGATGATTCAATTTCAATATTTGACCTGCTTGTGGCCGGCAGCCGGCCAATGTGAAGTTGCGACACGTTCTTGTCTGGGCTTGTGTCAGGCACTCATAGCAGGATAACTGAACGGTCAGTCTAAACATATGAGGCGCTAACATTATCTGAAAGAAATCCCACACCCATCTTTTTCTCAAAAAATGAGTAGCCTGCACCAGTACTAGAATAAGCTGCTGCAAAAAGAGTCTGATGTCATCCTTCCTGGTTTCTCCGGCAGAGCGCTCACGGGATTTCGTCCGAAAAAAACCAACCACAATCAAGCCTAAACTGGACGGACGGTTGAAACATACCAAGAAAGTGTCCAGAGTCGAGGTTCATAATCTCCGAGCTCCACTCAGACCGCGAAAGAGAGAAATCTCCGAAGTCATTCTCGGCAACAGCTCCTCGAGACAATACACCAAGTAAACACACTAGCGACACACACGCAATCCACTTCGCTGAACCCATTGCACAGTCCCACTCCAGCAATCACTCCAACTAGATGGGAGTGCGACCTTCTAATGTTGATAAGCTAAAGCAAGTCTGTCTCTCAGGCGCAAATAAACACCAAAGAAAGCTAAAAATGAGGATTTATGGAGACGCAAGTGTTGCCCTGAAGCGCCTCAAATTAATAACTCCCCGACTGATATAAACAAGATAAACCTGGACACTGTAACCTACTGCGCACCACCGATCAGTGCTCTCAGATCCTCATTGGCGCTCCTTCCACGCACGAATCCTGGACTTCTCTCCTCCAGGACAACATCCAACGTCCTCGAAACGCACGGCGAGCTAGATCTTACGAATGACAAATTCGATCTCTGCCAGAAAGCCAGCGATAGATCTACAGAGTCCTAGATCGTATACAAAGATTGCGCCCTCGGCAGCAGCTGAGCAACGGCCGGCCGTTCTGATGAATGAATCAGTAATACTGCTTCCGTTGTGTGATAATGAAGTGGTGCAGATCGACGAAGCCCGGAGCAGACCCTGCGTGCCGCACTGCCAAACCAGGGACCCAGATTTGCTATAATGGAAAGCGGCAGGGGACTTAAGTAACATACTAATCCGCCACTCAAGAGATTATGGCTAGCATTAGCTACCTGCCTGAGAAAACTGGGCACTAGACTTCGTGAATCTGTCTGGAAAAGCAGTGGACTGACAGCTGTCAGTTCGCCCGAGGGGTGGAGGGCCTTTAGATTGAGGCCAAGTGGCACCCCCAGTGAGACTAAAAAAGGCTTGGTTGAGCTGGGTGGGACAGATGGACTGGATGGCTTGACAGCTTTCTTTGATTCAACAATTGATGATGAGATGTATTATTCCTGAATTCGTCAAAAAGCAAATTATTCCTTTGGTTACAGACCAAAAGAACACTGAACACTGTATTTCCCATTTCACTGAACGCTGTATTCGAGAAGGATCTTGGCTAACTACCATTCACAGAAATGGGACCAACCCAGGAGGATGGATGATGAAAAATATCTGCATTCATTCTAATGCATACAAGTTCTTTTGGAAGACGCTCTCTTGGGAAACAAAATAAAATAAAATAGTACTCACGGAGATTTGATGAGTTCGTGTTTCGGAATGATATCCATTAAAAGCCACAAACATCGTTCTCACTATTAATATTAGTATTATTTTATTAAAGCCCTTCGTATTGATACCCACAGAGACTACATGTTTCAAGGACTGGTTCTTCAAAGGAAAGCAAAGATCCTGAATAGCACATACTTTGTAATGTTGAGCAAGTTGATTTGCAACGGTGCATTTTTTTTTAATATTGTGCACTAGGCCTGGCAGATACACACAATATCACATTTCTATATGAAAACAACAACGAGGTATTCTGTTTGGATCATATGGAGGCTGACCCTACTTCAGAAACCGGCGCAGATTCTAGATTCTACAGCACATGCTACACAGGTTTCGAAGCTCTTGGAATTGGTTTCTGATCGATATGCTTGAATCATCGTGGAAGAATAAGAACCATTGCCAGCAATATAGCAGCATAAGAATTGATGTCGAATCCCCGCGCAGAAACAAGCAGCCAACTCTGTTCTTTGTGAGCTTTTGCTTGACTACTTTTCAGAAAATCAGTGGTTGCGATCGCATCTAGTGCAGTAAGATGGATCCTCAATGGTGGTCGAAGGACTCTCCCGACGATATTAGACGGAGTGGGGTCTGCACAGAAAAGCAGAAGTGGCGACGTCTCAAAGGGTGGTGGGGTAGTGCTCATGAAGAAAAAGACCTTTCTCATTAATGACACAGTCGCTAGGGTCTCCGTTTCTTCTGTTTCGCAACACATCCCAATTCATGACAATCACGATGACCTGAACAGTACACGCAAAGACATTAATAAAAAGAACACAGAGATTGTATTTAATCGTCATAGTACACGTGTGGTTCACCAAATGAGAACAGTGTGGAGCTCCCTGCAAATCAACAATTTTGAAGCTCTCTGCCATATAGGGTGACTGAGGATTTTCAATGTGGGTGCCAAATCCATGTTGGTGACGTTTGTAGCTTCAGGGAAAAGACAAGGAAAGTCGAGGATTAAGAAGCTCCATTCTAGCTTACTGAAACACAATGGTTATTTGTCGAGTGTTGCAGAAGTTTCTTCGGAGAACATGAATGCTAAAATGGCACTGGTGGACACCACCTAGACGCGGTCCTACAGCTACCACGGACCGTTTTCAACGGCCTTGACCGGATCTGACTCTGTCATCAGCACATGTGAACTTTACGACAGTGCAAGGTGCCACCTCTGCATCTCACCGCGACATATTCCGCCTCACCGTACACCAGGATCAACGCCTGGCAGCGATGCCCACAACCCAGCCGCACCTTCAGGATCACTACCATGGATGGCACGCGGCATTTGCAACCTGGCTGGTCGTCTGCGAAAGTATCTGTACTTGTGGATTACTCGTTCAGATTCTTCAAAATCTAAAATGGGGTGGGGGTTACTGGAAGCGCCGGTGATCTGCAGAATAGGCTTGGTGGATGTGGTTTGAAACTAGCATTGCCTTACACATGTCTTCGGGCTATCGTATCCTCCTTCCTCGGAGCTTAGCTGGGTCAGGCTGTACTGGTTTGATTCTAGGTCAGACGCGTGGAGTCTGTGTTGCACGGTGGTGGAGACTGGACGTTGGGATGTGCGTGCAGATCGTTGTGATTCTTGGGTATCATTCTGGTGAAGCGTAGCTGCATGACATGTATGCGTATGCTGTTCATATCAACCCTGGTTGTCTGTTTCCGACCTCTGCGCATGCAGGCTAAAGTTCGGGCGGATTGATATAGAAATAGCTGGGAGAATAAGATGGAGAAATTCACGAGGAGATTATTGGGAATGAAAATTGTACGTTCGTATCAGGGTAAAGGGGGTAGAGTGGAAAAATGTGAGAAGATGGAGCAGGATTTTAGTGTTAGTTTAAAGATGCGTGACGTGAATTTTAAGACGAGATCCCTGACATTCCCAAGCAGTATACGAGGTAATAGTCACATAAAAATAACTCTCTAATACCAGTTTCTGAAGGAGAAATTGGAGCATGATCTCCTGCCCGTACAGTGGATTGCATGCCATACAAATTTAGGAGCATAAATGAGGTGACGCTTGAAAACTGGGGAGTGAAGAATCTGACATGTAGGTTAGAGACGTACTGCCTGCAAGTTTGGATTATGTATCCATGATAACCTTAGGGATGCATGACGGAGAGATACTCAATCCAACACGGAACCCTCAAATAATGAATTCAGCGATCGGTCAAACTCACCTGACATCTCACATCACACTGACATATCGTACAATGTTGTGTGTGTACACTGCGCACTTGCAGCCTATTGCCATGATCTTCTCTAAAGCCATTCGCTAGCTTTCTACAAAACTTATTTCCGAATCTGTACTGATCTTCCAGAAGATGATCTTATCTGCTGTCCATAGACAGCATATCTCGCTACACAACCTTCAAAACCATTCCACGCAGACAGAAGGGTGGCACGAGTAACCGCGTGCTACAGAATCTGGAGCATCTCCATACGAGCATCTGTTGGGAAGAGGAAAAAATAACACGATGAAATCTCAAAGCAGATCCTGAATGGAGCAGGAATACAGACACTCTGTTCGACTTGCAGTCTGCAAATGTCCTCTCCTCCATGAGCATACTCATGGACCAAGCGTGGAGAAGTGTCCAGAGTTTGTAACTTAAAGGAAAGAACCATCTAGCCGAATTCTCGATGCTTGATGTTGCGGGCCAGCAAGGGCTCCAAGCTCTCAGGCAAAAACTTTCTAGCAAATATAAAGCAGAGATGCCCCGGCTCGCCATTGTAGGTGCAATCATGGCCACTTCGAATCCGCTGATAGAATTCCACGGCGTCATCCTTCCCAAACTCGCTAGGATGGGCGCCTCCTTTGGTCCAGTCCACTGCCGTCACACTCCTCATGGCCACTTTTTTTGGGAATTCGATGTTCAACATGGTAGGGATGTAATGCTCGTCCACGTAGCAAATTGGTTTACAGAAATCCCGAAACTTGGGATAATACTTCACATCAGAGACAATGTAGGTTGCCAGCTCTCTGTCTACTTCAAACCACTGAGATCCCTTCCTCCATTGTTCAATGGACACCTCCGGAAGCATCCTCTCGTCGTAGCGACCCCTGCCCACCGGCCCTGGATCGTCAAACGCTCCGACAAAGCTCTGGTTCGACTTCATGAGATAGTCGTACGTGAAGTTGAAAGTCCATAGAGGGACACAAGTCTCGGAGAGCAGGACGAACCGCTCATTATCTTGGTCGAGTAGCGCATTTGCCAGCAATCGTCTCTCAGCATCACACATTGAGATGTCACCCCATTTTGTGGCCTGACATGTTTTCAACAATTTTAGACCGAGTTTATGCACATGAACTTGCATGTTTCTTAAGTTTCTGTCTAAACCATATCCCGGTTTCCCGAACTGTCAATGCAGAGACACACTGATGGACCAACTCTTGCGCCCATTTTAAAATGTAATAAGATATGGCTGGATGCCCTAAACCTATTGCGCGGTGGTTCTGAATCTCAACAAAGTCAAAAATTGGACAACAAACGGAGAGACAGAAACGGAGAACTGCAGCCTAAGTTTTTCAATGCTCAGCTTCTGAGAGGGGAAAGAAAAAAAAACTAAGAACGATAAACCGCCACAATGGTAGATGGTAGGGGTTGAGGGGGATGAATGTTTTGTAGACCAACCTGGCTTCTAACATGCCGGCCGAAGAACGGAGATGTTTGCTCAACCTCCAATTTAAATCCAGGAAGAGAATGTACGTAAATGTTGTATCGATCCTCGTTACCTTTGAAGTACATCTCCCAGAGTGGGGCCAGAGGTAAAGGCCCCACCGCCAGGAACATGAATGCAATTTTAGGAATTCGAACGACTTCGGGAGGCTTGGGGCGACGGTGAACCATGGATGCGCTCCACAGGAGCTCCTCGTCCTCCATCACATTCAAATAATAAGGGTTAACATCTTCATAGTCGAGTACGCCTCGACCATGCCGCTGGGAAATTCTAGCTCCCCTGGGAGACAGAATGCCCAGCCTCAAGTAGCTCAAAAACTGAAGTGTCAGGAAAACTCCAAGCATCATTCCTGCGCCCAATATGAGAACAAAGTTGATTGCCCTGGAAAGCTTTGTGGACATTCTCCCTCCTGAGCCATGTCTTCCACCTCCGATCCATCGAGGAGATTCGTTCATTCCTACAGACGTAAGACCTGTGCACCAAACGTCCTCCCTTCGTCCAGACCTTCGGACATCAATGGCACCGTCACTATACCTGCCGGTGTTATCCAAGATCACTTGTCCTTTCCTTGTACGGAAACTTTAAATCAAAGGCATTGAAAAATCCTAGAAATGTGTGATGGCACTCGTCACAGAGCTCCTTCTACTCGATAATTTTGAAGCTCAAGCCACTCTAATTCCCAGTGGAGTTAACAAAGAAAACGCGCCCTATACAAGAAAGAATTAAAAAAATCTGTCCTCACCGTGATAGTTGGAAATCGGGCACGAAACTGAACTAAATCGATCACGAGATAGTTAGTGTGCGCCAGCTCTTCAATGAGATATTAATGAAATAAACTTAATTGGGACGTCAGTATCTTCATCAGCTCGCGATGCTAGAATCCTACATTCCGCGTTTCTGTGACCAATTTCAGACTACCGGCAAGGTTCACTCTGATCCAGGTTCTAACTCGGTGTTTCTACTCCAGAAGCTAAATGTGGTTGTAGCCGCAACCCAGCTCTTCGACAAGATTAAAAACAAATAAAGCACATACACACACAAAACCTTCTCACACCGACAGCATTTCAAATTAGAGTCACCAAGTTTGCCCAAGAATTTCTACCGACCGATAACCAAACCCTACAACTCGTGAACTCTCCCTATAATACGCTAACAAACGCAAGCGTCGACCCGTAGAACAAACCTAAACGAATTTGACCAGATCAGGGGCAACTCCAAGCAGCCGCCAAAGCCGACATATAACATCCACTAGTGAAGCAGAAGACGAGGAGGAGGAAGAAGATAACCACGCGTCCGCGTTGAGAGTCTCAGAAGCCCCCGCCTCCCGCACAAGACGGCAATGAGCATTGTCGTACTAAAATACAGACCACCGAAAAGGCATAGTGAACAAGCACTACGCACAGTGTTCACATCAGCTCCGTCATGACCGAATTAGAATCATACCCGAGAATCCGGCATAGACAAATCCTTCATCGCAGCGTCAACGACTGTTTGGGGCAAGCAAGTCCACCAAGGGGATGGCAAATGAGACGACGAGACGATGCGACACACTGGCCTGGTCGCGGCTCTCATCCCTCTCGTGCAGTGCTGCTCCGTCACTACATACGACCACAATTTCGAGCGGACCCACGACATCAGCATCGCTCAAACACGTTCACGCGCCACTCCACCAATGATGCTCGATGTGTGGCACCCTTGGTGCCGGAGGCGAGGCGAGGCGCGGCGCGACGCGGTGCGGCCACGAGAGCCCCTGTGCCTTATGCTCGTGTTCCACGCCCTTGGGCTCCGCCGCTATCCCGCCCCCATACCCACGTGAACGGTCACCCATGCCCACGTTGCAGGAGTTGTGTGGACTTTCTATTGGAGCTTGGTCTCTTTTGGTTCTGCACTGATCATTGGTTTTGTTCTTTTTTTAAAAGTGCTGAAATGTACTGATGTACTTTATTTGTTGGTATTTGAATATATTAAGCATTCTAATTTTTACTGTCCAGTCTTTAATGGGTGGTACAAAGATTTTTAAGTATTTCTATTTTAAAATTTTGCAGCTCCAATTATTGGATCAAGGAATTGACTTTGGTATAAAAGATAACAAGTGGAATTTTTAATGTTGCTGTAAATAACATACAATGATACTTTCTTGATTCAACAACAAAAACAACAATAATAATAAAGTATGTGAATAGATGTGTGAGTATATATATATATATATGTATATATATATTCCATATTTTTGTTTTCAGTGGAAAACGTGTGTTTCAAATTTATTTTGTAAAAAAGAATCTCTTATAAAAACCAAACACTAAATTTCTGCATGCAGACTTCACAGTTGTACACAGCTTAATCAGTTCTTTTGCAATTTTATATATTAATTTTTAATGAAGATTTTTCATTATTATATTTTGTTGCTGCGAAATCATACAATTTTTTATTCATCTTGTGCGTAAAGTGATTTATAGTATTTTATATTCACGGAAATGCCAGAACCCATGTGTGTACTCTTTATTGCTTGTGTACTTGGAACTTGTCACTTTCCAATGTTCTTTTTGTGGTTTGGTAACAAGGAATCTCCAAAAATAGATTGTACAAAGAAGGGAAAAAAAAAAAAAATGTACCAACAATGTAACAAAGCTAGTCAATTGCAAATTCAAAAAAATCCAAAAAAAAGAAACATTTTACATACGTTTTTTTAATTGTTTTTAGTCTTTTTCTTGGGCTTTTTTACAAAAGAAATAAATATTATTGTAGTTTATTGGCATTTCGTGATTGCAAATATCATAATAGTATTTATTTATTTTGTAAAAAGAAATTAAGTAATCAAACTAGATCAAAATAGTATGTATTATAAGATTGAAGTTTGTAAAGAATTTAATTTCCAACAAGTTTGACTATAACTACTTTTTTGTTTTCTTCTTGTTCTAGATTTTTGTTTCATGAAGACATACATATACACCTATGTATTGAGATGCTTATTTATATATTTTATAAAATACATGTTATATATTAAAAAAACAAATTATGTGAATTTAAAAAAAATTAAAAAAATTGTTATTGAAAAATTGAAAAAAGCTGAATTTAAAAAAAAAATCAAAATGAATAATCTTAGAAATAAAAAGACATATATATATATATATATATATATATATATAGTGCTTATTTAATGGCTCTTTGATCCTAAATTGGATTATTTACCATCAATTAGAAAGGTTCTTATGTTAGATTTTTAGCACGCATATATATATATATATATATATAGATATAGATATGATTTAGGTTTTAAGAAATATAAAAAATATCTATATATATTATATGATTTATTAAAAACTACTAGTTAAAAAATATTATATATATAATAAATACAAAATACAACATAAAATCTTACTATACTTCAACAATATTACTATTTATTATAGAATTTAGTATTAACAAGATTATTTTATTTTAAAAAAATATATTTTAATTAAATTTATTCTTTAAGTTTTAAATTTAACATTTTTTAGAATATATTTATACGTCTAATATGAATCTCATCTTATTATGTGTTTATAATAATTTGTGAATTTAAAAAATATATATATATATATATACATATCTTTAATATACAGATTTTTAATATATTAAAAATATTTTTATTATATATATATATATATATACATATCTATATATACATATCTTTAATATATATATATATATATCTTTAATCTAATTATTTAATTATGTAATTTTGTGGTTCTAAAATATTTATCTAGAATTAACACTACTTTTAGAATAATAAATTACTCATTTTAAAATTCCAGCATTAAATGTAGATGTACTTGGTTTTTAGTAATATGAATATGTATTGACTTATGTCTAATATCATTATATTTTGTATTTTGGTCCCTATCATATTATACATGCTTAATTACAAATTTAATATAATACTATTTAAAAAAATATTTTATAAGCAATTTTTTAAGAAATGATTCTTTAAACCTTATAGACAATCATTTTTATATATAAATCAAAGAATGATTGTTAAAAAACCATATATATATATATATATATATATATATAGAATGATATTTATTAGTTTTAATAAAAAATCTGATATAATTAAATTTTTATTTATCTTATCATTAATACCATTTTTTAATAATATTGTTAAAAAATTAATACTAGTCCTATTGAAAAATTGTTATTGTTTTCTTATAAAATATAAGCTATTATAATTACCACAACAATAGATGCATTTCTACTTTGTATTATTTTACAAGTAGAAATGATTATAGATGCTTATCCAGGCCAAATACTCTAAGTTTAGGATTAATAATAATCCTAGATTGGTATCAATATTTTATTTATTTCCTTTTCTATTTATTTATTTCTTTCTTTCATAAATAAATGATTGTTACACAAAAAATAAAGTATTTAGATATATTTGATAATAATACCACAAAAATTTGTATAATAATACTATAAACCTTATTAAATATATTTTATTATATTTTTAGATAAAATGGTTATCATTCTTTTAATTTAATTTAATTTTCTAAATCACGTTTGTAAAACATTGCCAAAAAAAACTATAAAAACTCATTCCAAAAGAACACCAAAGAAAAAGATAAAACCATTGATGTTATTAAACAATAATATATTACCAATGTTCTACAATAATACACAATGATATTATACTTAGATATTAGAGGATTTGAACTAAATGTAAATTTGGACAACTAAAATTTATACAACATAATTTAATATAAATCTTAAGATTTGGACACATTTGATAGATGATAGAAATTTGAACAAATCTTGTAGAGAACATAAATTTGGCCAAATTTCATAGATAACAAGACTTCTACCACAAATCACTTATCTTTGAAAAACCCCCTCCATTCAACCTAAATTGGTACCCTATCAATGTGAATTTGTAATTCTTGCTAACTATACATATTTAAGATTTTTTTTCTTTTTTTTCTTTTTTTTCTTCCATTGATTGCATTAATTGTAGAACTAGTACTTGCCTCACACATGTCAAATCCAAGACCTAATAGAAAAAAATCCAATGAGATTCCATCCATTCAGAAATCATTGATTTAAAAAAATACTAGTCAATGGAGGACAAAGCTTGACATTTGTGGCCTTTAGAAAACCATCACATTTCATGAAAAGACCACCTTTGCGTGACCTTCACAACCTTAGTACAAAAAGCAGTTAGCCCATAACAAAGGTCGAATTCAAAACACTTGGGATATGCTGCATAGGAAAGCAGGCCGTGAAAGTGCGAAGATCAGACTCGAGCATCCTGGACTAAAACAAGCTCTCAGTCGTAACAAAAAGCTCCATAGAGATACACTGACCATGTTCTGAGTTTCTAAATCATTCACTGAAGCCGTCATGTGCACATGTGCATGTGGGTTGGAAGGGCCCATGCTCGATTACACTCAAAAGTCCAAATTATGGACTGAATCTGTAGACAAAGGGTTGTTTACTACGCTATAGACAAGAGCAGACAAGAGAATATCACGACAGTCCGATGTAACAGTTTTCTATCGGCGGGTCCAACCATGCTGTGTCAGAGTTTCCTGCACTACATTAAAAATAGGAAAGGAAAAATCGGAGTTTATGTGTAGGCGTCAAACGCGATTAGTGATACATGTGACGACATTCACCATTCTGAAAGTCGTCTTAGTGGACGAGTATGTACCTGTACATGAAGCTATTCCTGGTAGAAAGATATGGAGCGCTGCTCAATTCGCTGGTTCCAGCCGAAGCACCGCGACAGACTGGCAAACCAATCCTCCGTTTGGTCAAGCTTGTTCACAGTGGGCATGGGGTACTCGCTCATGGAGATCTGCATCGATTCCCCCTTGCACAATTGCTGGCGTTTTTTGCCGTCAAATGACACCCAGGCGTTGCTTCTGGCTTCGTCCGGCACCTTCAGCTCCAGACGTGCCGAGTCAGGCAGAATAACCGGCCGGAAGGAGAGCGAGTGTGGGCAAATGGGTGTGAATAGCATGCACGGCACGTTGGGATGAACCATGGAGCCTCCTGCCGCTGTGGAGTATGCGGTACTGCCCGTTGGGGTGGCCACGATCACTCCATCCGCTTGCACCTTCGTGATGAGTCGGGATCGCTCGTAGCACTCGATCTTGCAGAGGTAAGGGTTGGAGCCACGATCCACCACCACCTCGTTGAGCACTTCGAACACTTTGCCAGGAATGGGTTTCCCATTGCGAAAGAGCTCACACCGGAGTCTCATGCGCAGAGTGATGTAAACCCCGCTGCCGTGAATGATAGATTTCAAGTCCCCCTTGAAAGCCTCGAAAACATGCGATGTCAAAAACCCCAACGAGCCCAAGTTGAAAGAGATGACTGGAGGAACAGCTTCACGAAACAGATTAGATGCATGGAGGATCACACCGTCCCCGCCGAGGCAAACCACAAAATCTACCATCTCGTGTAGTTCACTCGTATCCTGATTGTAGAATGTCTGCACGAAGCCATACCCAGGTATCCTGGCAAACACATCGTGCACATCTGGTTCAACCATCACGTTCATGCCTTCCTGGTGAAACAAGTAAGATGCCACAGTCTGTGCTTGGTCCATGAGCTCCATCCCAAGCTTTTTCAGCAGTAGAACAGTCTTAGGTGGCGTTTTCCACATGAGCATCTGTTGCTGCGTGCTAGGGTGTGTGAAGGCAAGAGTGGACTCTTTCACCCGCTCACGGGTGCAAGAGAAGCCATCTGTTCGCACCAAATACATTTCTGCTTTGCGCCTAGATTGAACTCTTACAACTCCAGTAGTGCTTGCACACATATCCCCTTCGACTATTGGGGCGTTCTCAACTTCAGATCTACCCTGACTTTCGGCAGGGTCCACTCTAACCAATCCTCCATTCCGCACAACTGGTTGTTCAGATCTGGAAGACATTTCTCCGTCCACCGTAGCGCCATTACTACTTCCATTTCTACTTACCTCGCCAGCTACATCACTATCTGCACTAGTCTGTTCATTTAATCTTCCATTCTCTTCTGAAGATTCAGGGTACCCCCTTGGCTTCGTCACTGACGAATCATCACCTGCGTTTGCTCGAGTAATACCTGGTTCTGCTAATCTCCATTGTCCAGCCGGCCCGGCAATCCCACCTATTTGATCCCTCCTTGCTGTGCTTTCAGCTAAATCGCTGATTCCAATTTTCGGCCCTGCTCCCTGAGGGGTTGTCTTCCGCCGTTTCATGAATTGGGACATTGAACTTTTATTGAATACATCTGGACCAGGACGTTGAGCCTCGAAGGAGCTTTTAACTGCTGTAATCATGAGCTGGTCATCCTCGTCCACAGCTGACTCGTCACCACTGGAAGATATCTCCATAGGAGTGATGGAATCCTTAGCATCCCGACCTCCTTCTGCGTCAAGTGCTCTGGAGTTGCTGGAATCAGAGGCATCTTCATCAGCTAAATCATCTGTAGAAGAACGCAAAGCTGCACCTACATCATCACTGGTATTTCCATCACTTGAGGAGTTACTGCTATATAAAGAGCCCTTGGTTGGGTTATGCATCCCTTCTCCACTACGCTGAAGTACGTACTCCCGCCACCTAGACACCATGGCACAGGCACGCCCCACTCCACCTTGACTGTGCAGATACAGTGGTTTATTCTCAGGGACAGCTACCAATTTAGCAAACTCCTCGACTTGCTCTGCCGTAGGGGCCGTGCGAAAAGGCACGGGCATCTTGATTATCCTCAGCTTTCCCGTCTTCTCTGCAGCTTCGAGCATAGATTGCACAAATGGACTACCGGATTGCTCAGCCCGCATGTCCACCACAACCTTAAATCCTTGTTGCAGAAGCCACTCCACACCCTCCTCCGTGACCTGCCCTCCTCGCCAGAATGCAATCTCTTCATCCTGGTTGAGATTAGGGTTTCCACTTTGGAAAGGGCGTAATTTAACGGCAGCAAGGTTCGGTATGTCAGCATGGTCTGGGGAGCCTGGCAACCTTGGAAAACCAGCATCGTAGCATATGTTATGTAGACGTTGTAACGGCCTGTAAATGCTTTCAGGAATAAGAGAGGGATATAGACATGTTTCGAGTGCCTTCTGAAGTGATTCACATGACTCCTTAAGCTCCGCCCGCATCCGTGCTAGCGGAGGAACAAATCCAGGAGAATTCTCCATGTTGACGAATTGTCGGCTTCCAACGACCTCCAGACGGCCCTGCTGCAAGATGGCCCCTATGCGAGCAAGCCCAGCAACGACCTTTTCCTCTAGAACCGGGATATCCCTGTCATTTGCATAGCTAGCCTGCACCAATGTCAAAGTACGTAACGAGGACATCACAGCCGCATGCAAGACTTCCGCCAACCTGTGAATGCGACAATAGGCTTCCACCTCCGCGAGATCTCCCGGCGGCGGCCCATTACGAAAGAGTCGAGATTCCTCCTCTTGTGCTTGGAGCTGGACAACTTCTTCAATGGAAAGAGACGGCGTCCATTCAGCAGACAATGTCTCGTTTGAGATAGCGTCCACAGGCCATCTTGCCTTTGGTGGTGGTGACCCAATTTTATTTGCATTACAGGACATAAATCCACGCTCCAGCCGCCGAAGCCAAGTAGAGGAGCCCCTGCCATGGCTGTAATTTCTGTCCCCTCTCACTCCACAGGCTCTGCGGGGGACATCCTTCTGAGGTAAACCGAGAACAATGTTGTACCTTGCTGTTGCCATTGTCCGTTTTCTCACTCACCACGGAAGGGGCAGATCAAAAGCCCAGCTCATTCCCACTCAGTCCCTTAAACCACAAATTTTCAGTTCCCACAAGCGTAGACCTCATTGTGTGATGGTCATATCAATCTCGTGGTCATTCTCCAGGGGCGTGTTCCTGCAGAATTGAATCAAACTATGTAATCAGCTTCGCAGAAAAGATAGTTCCATCCCATTCAGGGGTTATCACACGGGAAAAAAGAAGGCTGGTCGACACTACTTGCGGTGTGGCTCCTCATATGATTTGTCATCACTATCGTCAATTCATGCTCGAATTTCCATTCAACTAAGAATTATTCATGTGCATCGTTCAAAAAAATTCATCGCTACAGGCAATAACGCACTGAATCAAACCGGAGAAGGAAAACAACAAGATTGCCACCCAATTCCTCATTCAAATTTTTTAGGAAGAACCATGTGTACAACATACGAGCCAAAATCCACTACGCGTGGAGCCAACCGGCAGCAATTGCACAGTTCCTCCACAATTAAAACAAGACTCAATTCCGTTTTCAACACCAACATTTCGTGCCCCTCAACAACCTACCATTTCTCCGCCCAAATCTGACCGCGACAAGAAACCAAAAGTTCTGGAAAACCCACATACATGGACAGAAATCTACAAGCTTTTCGCCACGAACCACCTCGCAGAAACACAAAATTCACCGGAACTAGAAGACAGGCATCCACAGAATCCATCCACCGAAACAGAAGGCCGCGCTTGCTTCATTCAGCCCACACAGGAACCATGCCCATCTCCACCTAAGCCACAACGCCAGTCCGTCTCCACTAGTCCACCTCCACAGCATCTAATCCCATCACCCACCAACCTCAATTCTAAAACGAACAGAAAAAAAAAAAAAAAAAAAAAAAAACCCTACCGCATCTCCGCGCCACCGAGCTAACCAGCCAGCTTCAGGAGGCAACAGCAACAACGGAGCCAAATATTGGGCAAAATCAGTGCTGCAAGGCTTCCTCTGGAATGGCAAGAATGGCGAGGTGGGTGGGGTGCGAAAGCGTGTGCGGGGGAAGGCAGAAAGACAACAATCCTGCACCTCTCAACACATATCCTCCGGATTTGAAATCCGACCGAGGAAGCAAAATCCGCGAACAGCACTCGCCGATGTGGCCTCGCCGCTAATTCGACGACATCACTCCCTTCCCCTTCCCTGCCTTTGCGCTGCTGCTCCTCCTGCTGTCTCCCTCATGCTCCTTTTGCCATCCTCCCCTGGGGAACTCGGGAACCCCACTCGGGAACCCCCGCTCACTTCTCGGGGACTTCGTTCCCATCCTGGACTTGGAAGACTCTCTCGCTCTCTCTAATTATTGTTTTGTATTGTATTCAATGCACTGCTATTGTCAGGCCTAATGCATAGTTTGGCTTTCTTGCGTTCAGGGCTGTTGTAGGGCGTGGTTACTGTGCTTGTTGTCATGCTCTGGCTTCGGTTACCCTTGCAGCGTCCATCCATGTCTGTATTGTGACTGTTTGTGTGTGTGTGAGTGTGTGTGTAATGGGCGGCCGACAGAGTGCCGACACCCGGTAAATGTGGCGGTTTTGGGTGGCCTCCCCCCCCCCTGGGTGGGTCGGTGCAGGTGCCCACAAAATGCTGTGCAAGGTGGCTGTTTTCATGGCGCTCCTCTCGAAATGCTAGCAGTGTTGCCCACTTTGTTTGTTTGTTTGTTTGGTGGTGTTGGTATCCTTTAGCATGCAGGGGCGCATGGATGAGTGCATGCATGCATGTATATGTCGATGGATAAATTTGTGAGAGTAGGAATGAGGTGATTTGAATAGTGAGTGTGCGCCATGGTGTGCATGGAAGATTTAAATGTGCAAGGTTTATCATAGATCTTGAGTTCACTAGAAGAAACAAGAGCAAAGAAATGTTATCTTGGATTTTACATTGAGATGATTATGTAATTGGTAGTGTGTGTATATATATACTTATATATATATATATATATATATATATATACCAAAAAATTGTTGAGTTTTTGCATTTTGTTTAAAAATTCAAGAGACATGAAAAACAAACCAAAGTTTATTAAATATTTAATAGAGTTTGAATCTACTGAAAAAGTATTAATTTCAATAAAAGTAAAATTAAAAATATTTTCAAAATAATACATTATATTTATTTAAAATTTAAATATATAAATACACATACAACACTTAATCAAAAGTAAGCAAAAATTATAATATAAAATCAAATACTTTATTATTATTATTATTATTATTATTATTATTTATGCTATGTAAAATAAAGCATATAATGAATAATTTAGGCTTTAAAACAAATTCAATTTAATGTGTAACATTAAAATTTTAAGTTACTTTAAGAATTAATTCATTTTAAAATTTAAAATAAAAAATAAGTATAATTTTATCTATGAATATAAAAAAATGAGACTTTTATAATGCTATAAATATAAATATATAATGAAAAACTATTTTTTATTTTTTATTTTGAGTAAAAATTAATTAATTGTGTCTTCACTATTGATTGGTGAAAGAAGTGAAAAAGTCTTTATTGTTGTCTATAATGAGTATTTGGTCTTAAAAAATATATTATAAATTATTGATTAGTACTCTAATACATTGTATTTAGTTATTTAAGTCATATAAATAATAAAATATACAAAAATATATAATTATATATAATAAAAAATTATGTTTAATATGACAAACTATTATGTAATTAAATAAGTTTTGAAAAATATTATATCATTATACATGCTTATATTATTATTATTAAAATTATTATTATTTAATTTTTAATAAAAATATTATAATTTTTTAAATCAATAAAATATTATTTGAGAGATTTATACTTGTAGTTATTAAAATATAACAAATTAATAAAGTAAGATTCATATGGATAAAGATTTATTTGTTAAAAAAATTAATAATATTAATAATAATAATTTTTAAAAAAAACAATAAAATGTTACAATATTTTATTTTACAATTGATATTACTAGTTTTAAAACTAATTATTTTTTTGAAGCATAAAATTATAATGTAATCTTTATAAATAATAAAATTAATAATACTTGCTTTTATAATTAATATTTAAAAAATATATATATATTTTTTTACATATTATAGTTAAAAAATAACAAGACAAAAAAATATATATATATATTATTCACAAGGTTGGTTCTTTAATAATATCTGATTTATAATTTTAATATTTAGGATTTAATACACTTACTTAGATGGTAATTAATATAATATTAAATTTTAAAAAAAAATTAAAAAAATTAAAAATATTCCATGTAACAAAAAAATATGAATTTTTTTAAACACACATATATTATAATTATGTCTTGTGATTTTATCTACTATAAATAGATATAACATAACCAACTTGTTAACCATTTCAAATTGCTCCCATAGAGTTTCTATAAAAAAAGAATAGCAACACTCTTATACCATAGTATATGTCTTCATTGATAAAAATTAGGATAATTTGTAAACAATATTTATGAGGTTTAGCAACTCTAATATTAAATGGCTCTAATATTTAGCCTAATAGAATAAAAATTGTATATAAGCTTAATAAGATGTTAGTAAAATAATCCTATATATTATATGCATGTTTTTCTATACACATGTAATTTTATCTCATATTTTCAATAACTTGGTGTCAAAGCATGGTTGAGGTCATGCAACTATGATAAAGATTATAAATATAATATTTGAGGTAGAAAAATTTGATGAGGAGATTTTTTTTGGCTTGTAGCAACTAAATGTGAAAGATTTGTTTGTACAATATAGGTTGCACAAATTGTTAGAAAAAAAGATTATGAACAAAATTGACAAAGAGTAGAAGAAGGCTAATCTAAGAATAATAAGTACAATTTGATTGTGTCTTATGAATGAAGTTCTCTACAATATTATAAACAAGAATTTAATACTCAAGTTCTGGATAAAACTAGAAAGTTTTTATATAATAAAATTGTTGAAAAATTTACTATACTTTAAACAAAAATTGCATACATTACATACAAAAAAAAAAAAATACAAGCTTTTTGGATAACTTAAACACCTTTAATAAGATTCTTTGTAACTTTAGAAGTATTGATGTTAAATTAGAAGATGAGATTTCACTTTTTAAGGTTTATCCACCAAATCAGATTAAATATGTCTTCTTTATTTATAGTTTAAAATTTTAAATTATAAGCTTGTATATTTTTAAATTTTTTTTATTAAAAATTATAAATAAATAAATAAATAAATAAATAAATATATATATATATATATATATATAATAAATATAATGAGTGATATTAAAATAATCAAATGCCACAACAACCAATTAATTATTTTTTTGATAATCTTATAATAAATACACTTGACTACATCATTAAAGTATAATGATAATATATGTATATATATATATATATATATATATATATATATATATTAAAAATATAAAATTTTAATTTTTTAATTAAAAAATAATAAAATAATAAACAAGATGCTAAATTGAAGTAATTATATACTATTATAGTCTTTGTAAATTATAAGGTATCTTATTTTATACAAATATATAAATATATATATATATATATATATATATATATATTAAATTAAAAAAACTAAAATTATAATACAATATTACTTAATATTATTTAACTATTAATAGAATTAATAATATTATTTTAATTTTTATAAATATATATTTAAAATAATTGATTATTTTATTAGAAATTTTATATTCTAATTTTAAATTCTATTTTTAAATTTATATTATATATTCTAACTTTAAATAATAGCTATAAATTATAATTTTTAGTTTTAAATTAAATTTTATTAATTTTTTAAATATTTTTTTAAAAATATTGATCTTTTAAATAAATATTATAAGAAAGTGTCAAAAAACCAATATTAATAATTTTTAAATTTAAATAAGTTTGTCCTTGTATTGTTAAAATTAAAAAGAATACTTATATAGGAAGATAAAAATATAACAAAAAAACATAATCTTATGGGTTGTATTGATCTACAAAATTGTGTAACTATACAAAAAACAAAAAGAATAAAATGTGTAGAAGTGCAAGCTATACTAGTTCACGCTAATATGTAGTAGACAAAAAATAAGAAAACATAGTTGCATGAACTAATGTAGCTTGTATAACTTTGCAAGTTGACAAAAAAATAAGAAATAAAATATAATCAATGTCTAAAATATATAAGTAAATAAAAATAAATAGAAGTAAATAGAATTAAACTAAAATAGATAAATTATGTCAAATAGATAACATTTTTTATAAAAAATATCAAAAAAACTTCTTAGATACAGATTAGATTTTAAAATTCTTTTAGATGTGTAATGTGACTAATAAAACTTGTCATTTAAATTACTAATATTTAAAAAGCTATGTTCAAAGTAACTTACAACTTGAATATTGGGCTATTAGATTTATAGTCTATAGAAAGCTTCCACAATGCTTTTTTAGTAGTTAATATATATAAAAAAAAGATTAAAGAAATTTTTAGTCTTGCTTAATAATAATAATAATAATAATAATAACTATTATTTTTATTATATAAAAATTTAAAAGTTCTTAAATTTTTTTAAAAAATTAGTGGAAATAAAAAATATCATAGTTCAAATATAAATAAAAAAATAAAAAATAAAAAATTACCATATATAAACTTTATCTATTATTTCAACTAATATACGAATAATTAATCAAGAGGACAAAAAGATGATAAGAATTTCTTTAACAATTGCATCACATCAAGTAATTTATATAAATATAATTGCACCAATTAAAGAACCAAGAGTTACCATTTTATAGAAGTTTGATGGTACCAAATCTAAATTTTGACAATTTATAAACCAAATATAATTTTTTATTTAATATCAACATCTTAATTATTCAATTCAAGTATCTAAAGTCATATTTAATAACAATTTATTTAATAGATCTGTTATTTGTTAGTTATTATTTTTAAAATAAAAAAATCTTATATTAAATAATTTAGATTTTTCTTTGGCAAAATTTTGACCTATGAATAAATAATAAAATATTATATTTATATAAAGCAATAAAATTTAAGTTTTATAGTAAAATTATTCATTTAGATTAATATATATATATTATATTATTAACACTTAGAAATTAATATTAAGTAGAAAGATGTTACATTTATTAATCCAAGTTCTTTATGAGTCACAATATGATATAAAGAAATTATTACTTAACTTTGTTTAAACCTCAAACATTATATCAAACCATTAATTTTGGTGTCAAAGGTAACAATCAATTTTTAAAATTTCAATAAATAAGTTATATAATGGCACATTAATGCTTTTTTACTTTTACAATAAATACTTCTGCTAATCAAGATATATAATTAAAAGCAGAAGATATATATATTGATACCACATGCTTCAAATTTCTTACAATGTAGGAAAAAATTTGACGTTGAAAATAAAGATTGTGCCTATAGTATAGAGAATTAAAACATATTGCTCAATATTATCTTAAAAAAGATAAAATATCATAATAAAAAATATTATTTAAAAAAATAATAATATATTAAAAAAAAATTTGCCAACAATATCAATATCCATATACTTAGATTCTAATATAATATTATTTTAAGAAAGACTTGTATTATCTTTTGGATTCTTTTCTTATTTTTTAATATAGTCTATTTAGAATCTAAAAATCTTATTATTTCTACCTTCTCATTGTTATGTTTTAATATATTTATTTATTTTTATAATTTAGAATTATTATATATTATAAGATATTATTAGCATAAGAAATTAAACTTACATATATAAAATCCATAGATAGATTTTTTTTTTGTAGATATCACCTATGAAATCCTACTAGTAGAAGTAATTGTAAAAAATTATAAAAGTATAATAGTGTTTGATATCAAAAAATTTCCAACTAATCTTGTTATTTTGGAATTATTGTAGTTAAAAAAATACAATCCAAAAATAAATTGGATATCTTATAATCTTGAATGTCTTCTTGATTTATTTAAGAAGATATCATAACAAAAAATATTTTTTATATCTAGAAAAATAAAATCTCTATTTATTGGAATAAAAATAGTTATAAAGGCTGCAAAAGAAAAAAAATTATTTGTCATTTAGGTAAGACCAAGTCTTCTTTTTAGTAGAAGTTATATTAGAATCTTAGAGAAAATAGAAATAAATATATAAAAATAAAAAATAAAAAAAAGAAGAAGATGAATTTGAAAAAAAAAATGTTGATATATTGTCAAAAAATTAACCTTATGATTGTGCAATTGATCTTCAAGAAGAAGCTCAACTACCATTTGGACTAATTTACAACTTGTTATAGAATAATATAACTACTCTCAACAATTTTTTTATAAAGAATTTTATATAACATTCTAAATTTTAAGCAAATGTATCAATTTTCTTTTTAAAGAAAAAAGATTTTTTTTAGAGTCTATTTTCTAGTGTGTTATATTATTCTTGAGCTTCTTCTAATTGGAATTTCATAGTTAAATGTAGCTCTCCCAATTGAGTAGCAAATTTTTCAATTGCTAGATTGTTGGATCTAAAAGGAAATAATATATCCAACTTTGGATGATCTTTATAGTTGGCATAGAAAGGGATTTTATTAAATAGAAGCATGAGTGATATTGTTATAGGCAAATTTGTCAAGTAGCAAGTAGGAAGTCTAATCATCTTTTTGATGGTTGATAGTACATCTCAAATATTGTTCTAAAATTTGATTGATTCACTCCGTTTGACTATTCATTTGTGGGTGGAATATTAAAGATAACTTGATGCCTATTCAAAGAATCTCAAATAATGATTTTTAAAACTTGAATACAAATTGTAGTCTTTAATTTAATATAATATCTTTTAACAATCTATGATATTGATAGATATTATTAATGAAGAATTTGGCCATTTTTTTCCTTATAATTGTCTTTTTAAAAAAAATAAAATATATTATCTTAGTAAATTGATTGGCAATCATAAATATAGTATCAAAAGAATTAAAATATTTATAATAAAGTCCATAAAAACAACAAATTAAGCTTGGTTTAGAACAAGTAGTAGTTAAAGAAGTCTATATGGATAATGTTGAGGATTCTTTGATCTAGAATATATGTTGCATGAAAGTATAAATTCTTTAAAAATCTTCAATATTTGAGGCCACCAAAAATCTTAAAGAAGTAGTTTCAATGTCTTATTAAATCCAAAATGTCCAACATTAAAAAAGTCATAGCATGCTTGCAAAATACAAAGGTGTGTTGGTTCTTTTGAAATATATAAATATTCTTTAAAATAAAAAAAATTACCTTCAAATTTAAATTTGATAAAACCATCTTAAATATTATTAGTATATTATTTAATATTAAAGATAAAATAATCTATAATTATTATTATATAAATTTGATAAAAAAATAAAAAATCCATCAAAATTGACATAGTTGTTGCTCAAAGATAGACTTGCTCAAGTTTTATGAGTATTATTTGTTGTTGATTGTATATTGCCTCTTTCTCCTTTGGTATAAGATATGAATGCTCAAATAAAGCATTTAATAATCTTTGTTGCTTTTTATGTTAATATATGATGAAATAAAAATGGAATAAAGATATATTTTAATAAGCCTAACAACAATTTGAAACACAAGCCAATATAAAACATTCAAGATTTTTGAGATTTATATAGATAGTTATTATATATAAAGTATTTTCAAAAAAATGGTTCCATTTTTGAAAAGAGTCTATAATAACAAGAAGTTCTTTGTCATGAATTTTATAATTAATTTTTGTAGCTAAAAATTTCTTGGAGTAAAATATAACTAGATGAAGTCTTATTTCTTTTCTTCTTTCTAATAAGATTCCCTCTAAAGAAAAATTTAAGATGTTGATGTTGTATTATATGTTGTCTTGTTTAAGAATGCACTAGGTACTTGGCTGTAGAAGATAAATTTTTATATTGCAATTAATTAAGAACCTAAAAATCCTAATAAAATCCTAAATAAATCCCAATTTAATTTTTAATAATCCTAATAAAATCCTAAATAAATTCCAATTTAATTTTTAATAATCCTAATAAAATTCTAAAAAAATAATAAAAAAATCCTAAAGAAATTCTAATGAAATTATAAAGAAATCTTAAAGAAATCCTAGCCAATCCTAATAAAATTCTAAAGAAATTATAATTAAATTTTAATCAAATCCTAAGTAAATCCTAATAATATCTTAATCAAATTTTAATCAAATATTAATCAATTCTAATAAAATCTTAATAAAATCCTAATAAAATCTTAGTTAGATCCTAATAGAATCTTAATACCTTAAATAAATCTTGATGAAATTTTAATATCCTAAATAAATCTTTATCAAATTCTAATCAAATTCTAAATCAAATCTTAAGTCAAATTTTAATAAAATCCTAATATTTTAAATAAGTCCTAATCAAATTCTAAGTCAAATTCTAATGAAATTTTAAAGATATCTTAAGTAAATCTTAATCAAATCTAGTAGCAAATTTAAAACCATAGTAATTATTAACTTAATCATTTATCTTCATTCAAAATTTATAAACTTCTTGACTTATTAGTTAAAAATAAGCATACAAAATTTGAAGAGATTTGAACTTACAAATTAGAAAAAAAAACTCCTAATCTTCTTGGATGTTGGCTATTTTTTTATTTTAAACCTTGATGCTGATCTTCCACTATCGAAATCTCTTTTTTGCACTATTCATATATTCTAAAATTTTACAAAAATACTGAAAACTAAGTTGACTATTAGCAAAAAAAAAACCATTTCAATCTAAGTAATAGATTGTTCAAATTCATAGAAATCCTCACTGATCTTCAAAATCTAATTTTTAAGATTTTAGCTCACTTAAATTCCAATAACCTTTGATTTAACTATTAAATTGAGCTCAAATTCACAATAAACATCTAACACAATCATATTCACAAATCTACATATTTTTGCTTGTAGATTTATTACAAAACTCACGATATGCTCCAAAATATGAATCCACTTTATTTCATAATAATTAGAGTCATCCAAATAGAATTAATTACTTTGATTTTGCATAGCTTTTACAAAGTAAATATAAATTTGAAAACCTTAAAAATAATGCTTAAAGAAATCTTATCAAGTCTACTTTCTAATTCCACTCTTTGATCAACAAAAGAACTTCCTATTTATTGTAGATGCATGATTTTATGCTTTAGGATTTGATTTCAACATTAATTCATAATTGACCTTCCTTGGATATCAACCTAAGGTTTTTTTAGATAATTTTTTATTGAAAACTATTTTTTACTTTGATCTTAAGATGTCTATAGTAGTATTTTTGCTAATCTATCTTATTTTGTCTTGTTTATAGTCCTATAAAGTAAGTAAAAATCTTTTTTATAAAAAAGTAATATTAATATTAAATATTTTTTATTATCTCTCTATTTTTTTAATACTTTTTAAAATAATTTTATTACTTAGTCTTTAATTAAATTTTTCTTTAATATATATATATATATATATATATATATATATATATATTTCTTTCATCCTATAATCATGTTACAATAGAATAATATTTTATTTCTTTCATTTAAGATTTGACAGCATATATTATATAAATCTTATTAAAAAAAGATGTCATAGACATAAGATTTATTTTAATAGTTATTTAGGTAACATAGATAGGTAGTAGTAGATAAAAATAAATAAATTTGATAATACCTTATAAAAAAACTTTTAGAAGCTTCATAGATATAATTTCATCTTTATTCATGTCTATAGGTGATTGATAGGTTAGAAACTTGTCTAATAAGTTAATCACATATCGCACATGTTGATAATTTGTGGAATAAGTTAATTACATGGCACACATATAAAAAATTGTCTTGTAAGTTTGATATGTGTGTTGCAAATTAGACACATGTTAGAGATCTTATTGAACATTACCATATAGTTCTTATATAGATAGTATCAATTCTTCTTGTCTTTGATAATAGCTATTCTAATTTAATATTATACCATCTTTAAATGATTCTTTACTTTTTTTAAATGACACAAGAATATTTTGATACTTTGATTGTTTTTGTTTCATGCCCTTAATAGTTTGATAAGAATAAAGATTCATTGTTCTTGTTTTGTATTTTAGAAGTGAGTAGATTATTTCACTTCTATTGTTGTGTTTGAAGATTGTGGACTATCTACCTTTCAACTAATATTTTTTTTCTTTTTAATCTTGATTTTTTTCTTAAAGAGAGTGGATCATCATTTTTTGTAGAAATTTTTATTTGATATTAGAATTTGCGGATTACACTCTTCTAATTTGAATTGTAAATTTATTAAGTTGTCTAAAATAGAAAAAAAATTAGAGATGCTACACTTAACGGAAGTTAGAATAAATTTGTAACTATTATAGATCTTTAAGAGCTTGTCAATACTATTAGGATAGAAATTTTATGCATTAATAATGTCAATCATAGAAACATTATTTCTATATCTATGGAAAAAGTCCAAAGCCTATGCCAAAAAGTTATATAGTTGAAAGAAGTAAGTATATAAGTCTTACAACTAAATCCAAGAAGTCTTGCTTCTACAAGCATGAAAGAGGTTAAGATTAGTATGTCTAAGAAGTTTGATGGAACAAGATCAAAATTTCAAGGAACAAGTCAAGCTATATCTAAGGTTGGACCATTTCCAATATCCTAATGGATTTACTTAAGTTGGATTCATAAGCACTCTTCTATCTAAAATTGTTCTTTTTTAGTTTGAACCTTTAATGAAAAAAGATTCAGAACTTTTTTATAATTTGAATTCATTCTTTGAAGTATTTACAACCACATTTGGAGAAAGTGATCAAGAAAAGATAGCAGAGATCAAATTGTTTTCTTTACAACAAGGATCACAATCAATCACAATCTATATTGTCAAATTCTAAAACCTCGCTTGTAATATGTAGTGGAATGATAAAGTCCTTATTAATCAATTTTATTATGGATGCAACAATTAATTATTTGAAAGGCATCAAGAACATAGATTAGATTGGAGAGGAACAAATCAATTAATCACAACAGCTCCCAAGTTTTCAAAAACTTATTTGTCTAAGTCAAAAACAAATCAATTAATGACAACAGCTCCTAAGTTTTCAAAAACTTATTTGTCTAAGTCAAAAACAAATCAATTAATGACAACAGCTCCTAAGTTTTCAAAAACTTATTTGTCTAAGTCAAAAACAAATCAATTAATGACAACAGCTCCTAAGTTTTCAAAAACTTATTTGTCTAAGTCAAAACCAATACAAATTGATACAATATATTTAAACTTCGTACCAAGCAGAAAAATATTCAACAACATTAAGAGGATCTATGCTTATATTGTGGAGAACTTAAGCATACTACTCAATATTGTTTAAAGAAGCAATGTAATTATAAAATGAAGAGCATGGTTACTAAAATACATAATGTATCAGAAAATAATTTTTTCTAGCTATAGTAGAGACCATGCAATGTTGTATTACATAAAATCTTGCTTGAGAATGCATCAAGCACTTGATTGTAGAAGATAAAAAAGAAATTTCAATAATTAGTCCTAATACCTCTAATAAAATTTTATATAAATTATAATTAAAGATTAATAAGTATGCTCAAGCATTAAAAAAAATTAATTAGATTTTTTATTAATTATAAAAAAAATACAAAGAAATCCTTAAAAACTTCTAAAAAAGTCATAAAATAATAATAAAGAATTCTTAAAGAAATATTAATATAAAAATCTAAAAAATATTAAAATATTTTTTTAAAATACTAAAAATAGAAATTATAATCAAATCTTAATCAAATTATAATCAATCTTTAATAAATCTTAATCAAATCCTAGTCAAATTTTAGTCAAATCTTAAATAAATTTTAATCCATCTATTAGATTATTCCACCTTGAAATTTGTCAAATATTATTGCCAATATATTTTTTATTATTTGTAATATATATATAGTTTTTTTTTTCAACATAATTTATTGCACTTATCTATAAAAAACTAGATTCTCTTAGAAATTCAAAATTTATGCTTAAATATTTGTCTTAATTTGCTTTTACCTAATATGTTGATGCTTCATTACTTAAGATTGTATGTACTTTAAAAGTATCTCCTACAAACACCTTCATTCTTCTTTTACTAAAATTTGTCTCCAATTTTTTTTTACTTTCTTTTAAGTGTATCATACCATTTTTTTAAAAAAATTCCTTTGAGTAGTGCCTCTATAAAATCTTTACACTCCTTTCTTAAATGATCCATACTATTGCACCATATGCACCTATGTACAATACCTTCTATTGTTCCCAATTTTTGTCTTGTTGATATTTTTCATAATAGACCCTTTTCTTCAAATTTTATAAATTTTATTTATAAATCTTCCATTACACATATGATTTCATCCATGCTCAATCCATCTTTCTTTGATGTAGACATTGAAGATTGAATCATAGATGTATAATGGTTAATAAGAAATTTTATTTTAAATATTTGCAATGGTCTTTGAATATCTACCTTGTCCTTTCTCCTTTTTTTTTTACAAGTAATCCTATTGCCTCTTCTATTTCTTTCTAACTTGATGTCAATCTTTTTTCTTCTTCTTTATTTTTAAGTAAAATTTTAAACTTTTTTGCAACTTTCTATAAGCTACTTGAAGAAAAAACTCTACTTTACTTGGATCCAATAATTGCCTCTTTTTCTTTGATAAATAAAAATATTATCTTTCAAATTTCCTCAATAATTCTATTACTTGAAGATCCTTCTTAGATCTTTCAATCCATTTAAAAAATGACTTCTTTATGATCTAATTGCTATCTTCTAAAAAATACTCATCCTTCAATGCTTGAAAAAATTTCTCCCTTAAACTTCTAGAATGTCCTATAATAGACTTCACATGATTTCTTATTTTTGATGCTATTATGTTGTGACACGATTATATGGTGAAACTATGACTAAAAATAATTTTTTAATTAATACTCTATTATCTTAATTCAACAAGAATTTGATATATTTCAACAAGGCTTTTATGAAGGCCTCTTAATTTATTTTCTTCACTTAATAGCTAGTAGATAAGAATTAATTAGTAATTTTAACTTCTAGACTGTAGTAATTCTTTTACTGCCTTAGAAAGGCCATAAAATGGTAAAAATATGGTAAAGAGGATAAATTACTAGCATGATTGATAGTAGGATTAAGTTGAGGATATGATTAGGCTATAAAATCCCTAGGATAGGTTGGATTGATACCCGGGGATTGGCCGTTTGTAGGACATGGTTGAAATCAGACGTCTGGCCACTAAAACAATTGCCTAGGACAAAGTACGAGGGTTTTTTTAGATCGGGTTTTTGGATTGGATAGCTAGCTTGAAGCTTGTTCTAGGGGCATTAAGTTTGTTGCCATAGGATTCTAGATGACTTTGAAATTATTGTTCAAAGTCAGTGTTTGTATTGGTGTTTTGGGTTTTATATAAGACAATGATGGCTTGCATTCTTGACTAATTTGTGCAATTTGTATAGCATCTATGGTTCAAAATTTGATATTTTCTAGATTTTTAGGTGTACTAAGTATATACAAAAGTTTATAATAATCTAATAATGCAATCAGGAGATATTTGAGCTTTAATACAAAGGGTTGTCGGAAGTTGGCAGTTTAGGGTTGGATAGGATTTCTATGATAACTACAGATCTACGAATTGGATCAACGTAAATTTTGGCATGGTGATAGAAGACTTAAAGATCAAGCTATTTACTAAGTTTGAGCTAAAGTTAATAATGGAAGGAAGAGAAATCACCACTGGAATTTTTGCATTAATTTTCAAGTTGGTGGCCGAGTATCATCAATGTGGTCTTTGGGCATTTTCTTGCAATCTGTAAATTGGATTGGGCTGAATTTTTTTTGAGTATATAGAAGGCTTATACCAACATTTGTGTGCAAAATTTTACACTAAGTAGATAGTTGGATTGAAAGTTATAGCTTATCAAAGCTCACTGATTAAAATTAGGGCTTACAAATAAAAATAATAATTGCTTAATTATAAAAGAAACAAGGAAATTGACATATATGGATAGTTGATATTACTAAGAGGAGTGTTTTTAAATACTTTTGAACTGAACTTTGAATTATATTCTTCATACATAGATAAAACCTATTAGAGTTTCTTGATTATTTGCAAACACAACTTTATCTTCTACAGCCAGGTACCCGGTGCATTTCCGAACAAGACAACACGTAATATGACAACGCAGCAGCCAATTCAAATAATTTAACTATCTTTTTTTTAAAAAACATACTTTAATTCTATTACTTCTACATAATATCTTAAATATTTTATAATATCCCTTCTTACAAAATTAATCAATCTTATCTACAACTGCTTGTAATACTTTGTTTGCCGTATCTTTTTTACAATCTTTAATTTGTTACTAGTACATGAATAAAGCAAATGCTTCAAACATGCTTGTAGAGTTAGAATTAAAGTACATATCTTATCTTCTACTAATACTTCCACTTATAGCTCCACTTGAAGTACTACCCATAGCTACTCCTTCCATTCTTTTTTTTTTTTTTTTTTTTTTATAATTCAAATAAATAAAAAATCTAATTTCTTTTCACCTCAAGCTTTTTATGTCGGATTCACCAAATATGTCATATTACATGAAGTCTTACTTGATAATACATTGGATATCTGGTTGTAGAAGATTAAAAAAAAATTACAACAAGTCTTAACACCTCTAATAGAATTATATATAAATTATAATTAAAAATTAACAAGTATGATCAAGTATTAAAAAAATTTAATTAGATTTTTTATTAATTATCAAAAAAATACAAAAAAATCCTAAAAAACTTCTAAAAAAATAATAAAAAAATAATAATATAAAAATCTAAAAAAATATCTAAAAATAGAAAATATAATCAAATCCTAATCAAATATTAATAAATTCTTAAATAAATTTTAATTAAATCCTAGTCAAATTTTAAATAAATTTTAATCAAATCTTAGTCAAATCCTAATCAAATCCTAATCAAATCCAAAATCCTAAATAAATTCTAATAAAATTTTAATCAAATCCTAAATCTTAAACAAATCCTAATAAAACTTTAATCAAATCCTAAATCTTAAACAAATCCTAATGAAACTTTAATAGCTAATGATTGAACTGTTGATTTTGACTCAAAATTTACACACCTTTCAACAACTACGTTGATAATATGCATAAAATTTTTAAAGAAGATCATGCCTTAGTATAGAATACTATTGATGGCTATCAACTATCAACTACCTTTGAAAGTAATAAAGATCAAAGTATGTGGCAAATACAATTTGATGCATCTTAGACTTCTTCAACATGTAATCACTATTCTTTTTAGAACTTGTCCCTAAAAGGGGGGATAATGTCACAAATATAAGATTTATTTTAATAGTTATCTAGATAATATGGATAGATAAAAGTAGATAAAAATAGATTAATTTGATAATATCTTATAGAGAAGCTTTTTAGAAGCTTCATAGATATGGTTTCATCTTTATTCATATCTATAGATGATTGATAGGTTAGAAACTTGGCCAACAAGTTAGCCATAAATTGTACATATTAATATCTTGTGGAATAAGCTAAATATGTGGTGTACACATAAAAAACTTATCTTATAAGTTTGACATGTGTCTTATATATTGAATACATGTGAGAGGTCCCATAGAATATTGTCACATAACTCTTAGATAGATAGTATATATAGAGACAAGAATGAAGCCTTCTTCACTCTTATCAACACCTTTCTTATTCTTAGTTTTGTTTCAAGAGTCTTTACTCTTCTTATCTTTGGTAATAGCCATTCTAGTTTAATATTATACCATTTCTGTATGATTTTTTATTCTTTTCGAGTGATTTAAGAATATTTTGGTATTTTAATTATTTATGTTTCATATCTTTGACAAAAAGATTAGAAAGGGATCTTGATGTCAAAAGAATAATTAGGATGGAGATGGATGGAGATGGATGATAGAAATTTCTATTTCTATTAGCCAAAAGTGATGCCAAATATTGTGGATTAAATCAAGGAACTTATACAAGATTAAAATAAGATAATAAGATATGTAAATCTTATTACAAAGTAATGCAATAGAAGAACAAGAACAAAACTAAAAGATCCAAATTAGACCATAAGATATATATTATTGAGATTGAGGAGCCTTTTAGTCTTGAAACTTATATATATTAGAAATTAGAAAGCTTCTAAGTAACTTCTTATAGAAAGCTTTACCTCCAAATCATTCTAAGATGTTTCTTGAGTAACTTACTTGTAAAGAAACCTTGAGAATCTTTTCTTGTGACTTCTTTTGTTGCTTGGAAGTCAAACAACCTAAAAAACCTCATCTAACAACTCTTTAAAATCTTATACAACCTTTTAAAATCTTTTAAATTTTTCTAAGATCTTTTAAAATCTTCTAAAATCTTCTAAAATCTTCCCTAAATGGATGTCTATGATATCCAATAAACTTCAAAGAAGCTATCTAAGGCCTCATTAGGGATTAAAATTATTCTTTTAATGGAATTTAAATATTAAAGATTAGAATCAATAAGTTTAGATTTTTAAATATAATATTGGTATAAAAAATAAATGATTTGGAATTTTTGTGAAGGAGATATAGGCAAGGTGGCAATTTTGTATTTATAAAGTTAAGGTGATAATTTTGTACTTATTGTTATTCTTTGAGACATAATATATGTGTATATAGAGTGATGAAGGATTATTGACCAGAGTTAGAAAGAACACTTTCTTAGCTATATTGTAAATATAAGGCTCAATAAATTTTAAATAGATATGAAAGAAATATTGGAAGTTAAAGTCAACATTTACAAACTAAAGGCTATAAGTAACTCATTTATTTAAAGAATTACATTATAAATTATATTTTAAGTATTTTAACAAGATTTTAAATTAAAAAATTAAAAAATATATATTATTATATTTTAAAGCTACATACAAATTTTGATGGCATTTGAATTTTTTGTTCTTAGAATATAAAAAAAATATTACTTGAATGATTATAAATTAGAATTTAAAGCACTTATTAGGATTTTTGAGATATCAAACAATCAAAAATAAATCTACAACCAATTTTTTTTATAATAAAACTCAAGGATATAAACTCAAGGATATAAACTAAATTTCTAAATTTTTTTTAAAAAATATAATAGTTAAATTAAGAGTTATTAGATCCTAAAGTTTAAAATAAAATAAAATAAAATAAAATAAAAAAAAATTACAAGTAATTAAATTATTAAAAGAATTTTATTATAATTTAATTATTTTATACAATCTAAAGGATTTTTAGAAGCCAAGATCTTATAGAGATGTAAAAGATAGATGTATAAAGCTATGATAAAATTTTAATATAAAAATAATTCTTTAAAAGAAAATTATAGATTTTTCTTTAAAATTATTAAAAATCTAACTTGCAAGCAGTTGGTTAGCTATGGTTTGGCATAGTCAAGGTTAAGGAATTTTTAGATATCATAGAAAAACTTATATATAAATCTATTTAAATATAATTTTTTTTTATTTGTATAATATCTTTTAATATTATTATATATATTTATCCTCTATATTAAAGACAAATCACTTATTAGAGCATGTCCAATAAATTAAAGATAAATTGTCTATAGGTAAGTGACTAATATATTTTTAGATTAAAAATCAAGCTACATGATAATAATCTCTATTTTATTTGGATACATTTATTTTTTGACAATGCATTTATTGATATGGCTGCACTTGTCATTTGGTGGGTATGTTGACATTTCTCAAGACAATTGTCAATCTTATGGCCAATTTTTTTATAATATAAGTATAAATTTTGATCATTTTTTTTTTTTTTTTTTTTTTTTTTTTTTTTGTTTAAAAAGATGTTTAAAATAAATTACATCAATTTGCATATCTTCTACCTCCAAATGATTGTTAGAATTAAATGATGTAGAAGCTATTAAATAATTGGTGTATAGTCCTAGTGTGCTCAAAGAACATTTGTCTTGTTGACGTTGAAATAATTGATTGTTGTATCTCATAGCTTGATTGATTTTTTCATTAAAAATTTGAAGATTAAATATAGATAATAATAGATCCTTTATACCATCTTATAATCTATAATGAAATCGACTTATCAATACATCTTCATCTTATTTGATATTATATATTAATTGCTAAAATTCCAAAGTATAAACAAATATAAAATATATTTTCTATCAAAGGCCTCAAATTTTAATTATGGCAAAACAAATCTTATCATGTTTGTCAAATATTGCCAAAAATATTTCAAAGTTATGTAATTTGAAAGAATTATTTTTAAACAATAGAGTAAATCAATATAAAATTTGATTTGAGAGTAAAATTCCAACCAAACCAATATGTGATGTTTCTATGAAATATTATTAAGATTGGAGTAAAGTAATAAATTGTACTTTATTTATAAAATCACAAAATTTATAAACGTGTTCTATCAAATTTCTCTAGGAGGCTAATTTTTTGTTCTTTTGCTATTGATATTAAAATGTTAAAAGATATTGATATTAAAAGATATATACATATATATATATATATATATATATATATATCTTTTAATGAGATAGACTTTAGTGAGTTCTTAGGATGACTTGTGATAGTGGTGTCGTATGTTGTAAAGTCTTGTTTGAGAATGCTCCAGGCACCTAGCTATAGAAGATAAAAAGAAATAACAATAACTAATCCTAACATCTCTAATCAATCTCTAAATAAATCTTAATCAAATCCTAACTAAATCCTAACCAAATCCTAAACACTTTGATCAAATCCTAAACAACTCTAGTCAATCTTAATCAAATCCTAATTAAATCCTAATCAAATCTTAAATAAATATTAAACAATCATGATTAAATCCTAACTAAATCCTAATCAATCTTGGTCAAATCATAATTAAATCCTAATCAAATCCTAAATAATCTTAGTCAATCTTGATCAAATTTTAATCAAATTCTAATCAAATCTTAAATAATCCCAATCAATCCTGATCAAATTCTAACCAAATCCTAACTAAATCCTAATTAAATCCTAATCAAATCCTAATCAAATCCTAAACAATTCTAATCAACCTTGATCAAATCCTAATTAAATCCTAATTAAATTCTAAACAAATTTTAACTAAATCTTTTTCAACCCTAGTCAAATCTTAATTAAATCCTAACCAAATCCTAAATAAATCTTAAATCAAATCCTAAACAAATCCTAATCAAATCCTAAATCAAATCCTATTGAAATCTTAACCAAATCCTGAACAAAATCCTAATCAAAACCTAACCAACTTATTTTAATCCTAGGACAATTTTTATCTCAATATCTATTGATTAAACCATTGATCTTGCTTAAAAATCTATACACCTCTTAAAAACTAAGTTGGCAACAAGCATATGAAATTTAAAAAAGATCAAACTTACCAACAAGAAAATCAATCCTAAAGTTCAATCAAGTGTCGGTCGGCTTCCTTCTCTAATCTTAATGTGGATTGTCTAGTATCAATATCTCTTTTTTATACCATTTAATTTCTTCCAAATTTCATACACATGTAGAAAATTAAGTCTTCTATACACACATATAAATTTCACTCCAATCCAACTAGTAGATTGCTAGAAATCTTAGAAAACCTAAATGACCCTCAATTCCCAATTTTTGAGATCCCAACCCAAATAAACTTCAATAAACTTTGATTAAATTATTAGATCAACCTCAAATTTATAGCACCTTTCAAGCACAACTGTATGCACCAACCTACAAAATTTCACTTGTAGATCTATAACCAATCTTACAAAATGCTCAAAAATATAAATCTCAATATATTTTACAAAAATCAGAGTCACCAAATCAATTCTGACTTTGCAAAGTCCTTACAAAGTTGTTACAAATTCAAATCACTCCAAATCAATGCCCAAATAAGAACCCTCAAGTTTGTTCTTCCATCCAACTCTCCAATCTCCCAAAAGCCCCTTACTCCATTGTAGGCATGTGGTTTTGTACCTTAGGATCTGATTCCAACCCAAGCACATAACCGGTCCTCTTCAGATATCAACTCTAAGATTTTTAAGGTAGAAATTTCTAAAACCTCACCTTAATTCTTTCCTAAAGATTTCTATATTACTTATTTTTCTAATTTATATTATTTTATCTTATTTATGGTCCTACAAAGTAAGTAGAAGCCTCTCCTATAAAAAGGCAACATTAGCCTTTTAACTTTTTTTTTACTTTCTTCTCTATTATCTATAATTCTTAGATAATTTGCTCAAATATTTCTATTTGAACTCCTATATATTATAATTATTTTCTTTCTCTTTTACCTAATGGCCGTATCACTATAAGATAGCGACTGAAGTCGTTATGTTCTTTGACTATTATATATAATTGTATAAAGTTCTTCATTTTGATTAAATAAGGTCTTTGTCTTCACTCTCAATGCTTTAAGAGTATTAATAATTAAATCTAATTTGACTTCTTTAAAATTTGTTATATTTAATTTTTTACTTTTTTCCATAAAAATAAAATAAAAAATAGATATAATTAATTTATAATCAAAAAAATCAAAAAAATAAAAATAAAAATAATAGTAGTCTATAAGAAGGTAATTTGTAACTACTAAAGCACTATAATACTTTCAAGAAGATAAGTAATCTGCAACCTCTAGAGTACTATAACACTTCTAAAAAGAGGGATAATCCATTATCATATTACGTGTTGTCTTGTTTGAAAATGCACCAAGCACTTGAAGATTGGAAAAAAAAAAAATTCCTAATCTTCTTAGATGTTAGCCATTTTCCTTCTCCAACCTTGATGTTGATCTTCTAGCACCAATATCTTCTTTTTGCACCATTCATATTTTCTAAAATTTTATAAAAATACTAAAAACTAAGTTGACTATCAATTCAAAAAAAAACTACTTCAATCTAATTAGCACATTGTTCAAAATCTTAAAAATCCTCACTAATCCTCAAAATCCAATTTCTAAGATCCTAGCTCAATTAAATTCCAATAATTTTTTGATCTAACTATTGAATTTAATTCAAATTCAAAACAAACATCTAATACAACTATATTCACAAATCCACATATTTTTACTTGTAGATCTACTACAAAATTCACATTATGCTCTAAAATATAAACTCATTTTATTTTTTAATAACTAAAATCATCCAAATAGAACCTTGAATATGCATAGCTGTCACAAAGTGATTACAAACTTAAAAACCTTAAAAATAATACTTAAAAAAATCTTATCAAGTCTACTTTTTAATTCCACTTTTTGATTAATAAAAAAACCTCTTATCTATCATAGGTGTATGGTTTTGTATCTTGAGACTTGGCTCACAATCAACCTTCTCCAAGTATCAATCTAAGGTTTTTTTAGGTAATTTTTATTAGAAACTACATTTCATTTTGATCTTAAGATGCCTATAGTAGTATTTTTGCTAATCTACCTTGTTTTGTCTTGTTTAAAGGCCTACAAAGTAAATAAAAATCTTTTTTATAAAAAATAATATTAACACTAAATATTTTTATTACTTTATTTTTTTATTTTTTTATTTTTTTAATACTTTCTAAAGTAATTTTATTATTTAATCTTTAATTATGCTTCTTAATAATATATACCTTCTTTTGTTCTTTCATCTTAAAGCTATTATCATATTGTAATTGCTTATAGTATGTAAAAACTAGTCAAAATATGTAATATGTTCATAAGTTCTAATATGTGCTTAAATGGTTAATAAAGTATTTAAAAGAATTGGTGTAAGAAACATTATTTTGGTTATTTATTTATTTATTTATTTATTTATTTTGATTATAGTATTTGAATAATATAAGACCTAAATATTTAGTATGAAGCCTTGAGAGGAGATTGGAATCCAAAGATGAAAAATTAAACTACTAAAAGACTTATTTGGATGAATGAAGGCAAAGAATCAAGATCTTCATCTCTATTGGTCAATGGTCATGTCCAATAGGCTTTGCACAAGCTATTTGCCAAGAGAATAAGGATTTTGGCAACTTTAAGGAAAGCATTCAAAATCAAAGATTAGGATTAAATTTTTTTTATCTTAGATCCTATTTTATATAATTTAATTTTTTTTAAGCCATTATTTTATAAAACGAGATGCATTAGACTTTGTATTAAGTAGGCTTTTATTATAAATAGATATAAATGATAGAATTCATTTTAAAGTTTTTATTCAAGAATATTTATTAAAATTAATATTAATTTTGAAATTTACAATAAAAAAATTTATTGCTATAGAAGTTTTTTTTTTTTTTTTTTTTTTTTTTTTTTAAAGTGGTGTTATTATTTAAGGGACAATTTTAATCTAGTCACAACATATATCAATTACAAGAATCTTAAGTATTTCATGTCAATATATATATATATATATATATATATATATATATAATTATTGCTAAGCTTATTAAAGCATATCTTTATCATATTTTATATTTAATATTATATGTTAGTCTAAAAAATAATAATTTTTATTAGATGTCTTATCTAAATATGTTTATTCTGTACCAAAAGAAAGAAATGCTACTTATAATTAACATAAAATTATTCTTTTGAAATTAGAGTAATTATATTTGATACTAATATTCTTGATAAAATAGTTCAAATATATTAAGAGTTTTTTATTTTAGATGTCAAAAATAACCTATATAATAATTTTATTAAATTAGATTTTGAAAATAATCTTTTCTATTTTAAAGAATAATAATGTATTTCAAAAGATCAAGCATAATTATGAATACTTGAATAATTACTTGGACTTCTTTAATTTTTATTTATTTTTAAATAACTATAATCATTTATTTTAATAAATTTTCTTACAAATTATTTAACTTTTAATTCTTATAATTTTATTTTTATAATGGTGGATTATTTCATCAAAATAAAATATATTATATCTTGTAAAAAAATAATTATTAATAAAGCAAAAAAATAATTAATTTATCAATATCATAGCTTTTAAACTAATATTATATTAATTAAAGATTTTAGCTTATGTCAAGCTTTTGAAGGATGTTTTTTAATATAATAAAGGTTATTATTCAAAATTTAATACTTTTCACCTTTTAAAAGTTGAAAATTCAATAAATAAAGATTTGATAAGTAAAATATTAGAACTTCACATATCAATAAAGTTACAATTATAAAAAAAACTAAGGAATAAAAAAAATCAAATATAATTTTTTTATTTTTAAATAATGTCCATTAAAAGTTAGTAATAAGATATAGTTACTTCATTGAATCATTAAAATTAATTGATTTTATGAAAAATTAAATTAATAAAAACTTCATATTTTTATTAATAAGAATAAATTAACCTAATTTCATATTGATTAGAATTATTACAATGAATAAAAATTTACCATATCTTCTATGTGTCTTTTATTGAGCTTTATATTACAATCAACATACTAAGAAGAAAGCAATTACCACCACCTCCTATTAAAATAAAATAAAATAAAACTAACAAATTTATCTTGTAAGTTTTAATTTGTATAATTATAAAATAAAGCACAAATTTATTTCAACCTTTACAATTTCAAAATAAATATGAATATTTTAAAGAGAGATTTTAAAATTTTAAAATATAAAAAATTAAAAAATTAAAAATGATGATAAGATACAACATGTATGGTATTACAATCCTAGAAGAGACTCTCAATGCTTAGTAATATTAATAAAGGTGGATATTACATCCTATGGAGTTTTAAAATATGTTGTTTGAAAGTAGTTGTAAAGGTTTCAACAATAATCAAATAATTGGGTGGTTTTCTTGCTTTAATATAACATATTATTGATGGCTTAAAGGACCTATTAACTACATTCATATTAAATATAGAGTAGAATTTGTTATATATACCATACAACAATCTTAAACTTCATCAACTTATGAAACAATTTGATCATTCCTTATGGAACTTGTCTTTAGAAAAAATAATAATGTAATAGGTGTCTATATTATCTAAATAAATAGAAATAAATTAAAATATAGAAAATATATGAGATTGGTAACATCTTCTTTAAGAAACATTAAAGAAGCTTTATAGGTACATATAAGATATTTAGATTTTTTTATATATACTACATGGCTATTAAAACTTATCATATAAGTTTTTATTTTTAGAGCTATGTATTAGAAGCAACCTACAACTTGGATACTTGGATCACAAATCTCAAGGTCCTCAAGCACCTTTATCAAAGATTTTTTTGTAGCTAATATATATAGAAGCAAGACTAAGACCATCCTTAGTCTTGTCAATATCTTTTTTGTATTTTAGTCTTGATTTTAAATTATCTATTTTTTTATATTTAACAATAGCTATTTGGTTTTATTCTATCTTTTATCTATTTCATCTTTGAATATTTTTTTCTTCTCAATATATAAGTATATTATTTTTTTAGGATTTTATATAGACATATTTTTTTGATATATTAAAAAAAATTTACAAATAAAAAAGATATTAGTAATGTATGCTTGTTGCAAGTTGCAAAGCCTTTGTATTACAAATACTTTACATATAGGATACAATTATACCATACAATACAACATTACACAACAAGCAAGCAAAACCAAAATAAAATCAAAACATTAGAGTAGAACATAGTAGTTTGAGCCACAGATTATTAAAAAAATTGCACTAGAGTGATCAAAATAAATTAATGTGAATTTCAAAAAATAAATACTACTTTTGTTAAGAAACATATTTTAAAAGGATCAAACTAATTCATGACAATATAATCTAGAACATATTTGATTAGAAGCAATTTCCATCATCTGATTTTTTAGATGACTTTTCTATTGTCTATCTTTATTTTTTAGCAATATAATTTAATTTGAAGATTTTTTTGCTATAGTAGAATATATTGCTATTTCAAAACAAATTTCAAAAAAAAGAATATAATAGAAAATATTTGGTAGTGAATTTAATATAAGATTAAGTTGTATTACATAAAAAAAATAAAAAATATTTGAAAAGTTTAAATTTTCTTTAAACTTATTGAATAAAAAATATGCTTAATAGAAGAATATCTATTAAAATACCTTAGAAAATACATTAGTAGTTAATTTTATTTACATATAAAAAACTAATCTAAAATTAATATTGTCATAGTCATATCTTATAAATTTATATACTTGATATTAAGGAAGCATAACAGGCTTGTTTATTATTTTAAACTTCTCTCTTAGAGGATTTGAGAAGGAGCAAAGGTAGTACCACCACAACATTGTATACTTTGTTTGATAAGCAATTAAAACATCCCATAGATAATATTTAAGAGATTTAAGAACTCCAATACTAAGCTTGTTAGAATTGCAATTTAGTATTTTTTTAAATACATCTTAATAAAATAATCCTATTATGTGTATATTTTTTTATAAGTGTGATTTAGTATTAAGCTTTTTAACAATACAAATACATCCACATACACACATAAGATATAAGATTTTATTATTAAAATATATTTTTTAAAGATAAACTTTATTAATCCTAGTTTAATTAATTACAAGTTCATGTTATTATTTATTTTTAAAAAATTATTGAAGATTCAATGATTTTATATTTGTAAATTCCAAATTCAATAATCTATAATAACTTTAAACAGATTTTAAAAAGAACAATATGTTATATTAGATTATAGATAAAAATATTGATAATAGAAGCAAGAAAACAGTAACTCAGAAAAATTCTATATATATATATATATATATATATAGTTAAATTTTACTTATAATCTTTACATTTTTATATTTATATTTTATTATTATAAATCAAAATATAAAACCTATTTAAACATAATATTATTATGACACTTAAGATCAACTAAAAATTGGTTCACCATCTTCTTGTTGTAATGACTATTACTACTTTTTGATACTAAATAATAATAAAATTCTCACATAAATCTATAATTTAAAAATTTTAAATATATTTATAGTAAAAATATTATTAGCATATTGGTCTTAGAAGTACAAGTGTATTTTAAAACTTTTGTATATTCTTTATTAATATTTTATAAAATTTTAATATTTTTATTACTTACACTAAATGAAGCAAAAAAAAAAAAAAAAAAAAAAAAAAAAAAAAAGTCTATAGAAAATTGAAACTTCTAAATTGTAGGAATTTTTTTTAAAAAAATTACCTTAGAATCCTAATTGGAGTCTAGACTTTTCTAGGTAAAGGTAATTGCTTTATTCCTTCTTGATCATTAGCCACAATACAACTTAACATGTGATTTGGTTCTATTTGTACCAATTTCTAATATGTTGATTAATATATATATATATTCAATAGAATAAATTCTAATAATTTTAAATATTAAATTAGAAAATTATAATTTATTACTATATATATATATATATATATATATATATATATTAGAAATTATATTTATTAATCATGAAGTAGATAAAAGAAATTTTTTGAGGAATTTGACTAATATACTTAATTACTAACAACTTATTACTTCTATAATCTACTTGTAATTAGTAAAGCTTTGTAAGATTCTTTAATTCAAAATTTTTTTAACATAAGCTACAAGTAATAATACAATTTTTTGCTTTATATTACACACTATCAAGAAGCTTCTTTTTTCCATAAATAGAAAAACAATTCTTCAATAATGACCAACAACTCCAATTAATCTGCCTTTGCCACTGTTTAGATATAAAATACGAATCTTATGTGCAATTTTAGTAGAAATAAGTTTATTTATTAACACAAAGCCACGTAATTTATATTTCAACTTCTTATATCCAAGCCATTGGTAGAAATATTTGCTACAAATAATATAGATGATACTAATTCAAGATATATTTTTTAAAGAACTTAATGATTGTTGTACTAAGTTATAAAATGTTTTGTAATTCAAATTTCTACTATGATTGTTTTTTTTAATTGAGAAAGTTAATTTTGTTAAATCTTTTTTCATATAACCACTAAGAGTGCCAACCTGTTTACAACATTATATATGTTATAATAAAAAAATTTAGAATATAATTTTTAGAATATAAATGTTTTTTTTTTCAGATGAATTCATTGTATGTTGTATTGGAACTTTTATTTTGAATTATAGAATTTAAATAAATCATCCTTTCTATAAGAACCTTACTCTTTTGTTTCGGTAATATGTGCATCAACCCAATTTAAGAATTTATTTTTACTAGTGCAGCCTAAGGCCTTGATTTTATGGATTATTACTAGTTTTAATTGTTTTGTAATTTAGTTATAAAAAAATAAGTTAAACTTTAAGTTATAAAATTTTAATCAATATTACAAAGGAGGTTCCAGTATCCCCAACTATTGTAAAATTAGTGGACCAATCCTTCATCATTCTTTTGGTGGTTCTTTTTATTTTACTTATTTTTAAAAACTTTCAATTTTGTACATCCCCCTTTTTCTTTCTTTCTCTTCTTTATTTTTTAATTTTTAAGTTTTTTAAATTAAAACTCAAAAAAATATTTTGTACTTAATGCATGTGTACTATGAAAAAATCACAAAAACATATCGAAGTTCCATTTGAAACTCTTCCTTCAAAAAATGATAAAAAAAACATTGTGAAATTTCTAGATTTTAACTAAGTGGATTTCATTTTACTGAATTTTCTCCTCTTGTATGATTTTCGTCCGTCCAAATTAAGTGTGAGTCATTTTTTTCTCCAACATTTAAATAATTTGAAAGGCTGAATGATATGAAATATCTTCAAGTGACATGTCATCATATCTCATGACATTGCCTGTAACGAATTTTGCTTTATTTCGATTTTTTTAATCCATTTAAAAACATAAAATTTTTAAGACAACATTTGCATTTTTTTTTTTCCCCATAATGGCTGTCATGAGTGTGTTTCTTTTTTCTTTTCTTTTTTTTTTTGTTGTTTTTTTGTTTTTTTAATGCTTTTTGTTTTAGGCAAGTATCAATTTTGCCTTTGAGCCGTTCTTCTATTCTGAATGGTGCAATCATTAATTTTTTTTGTACCCATTTAATTTTTTATTTTAATCTATATTCAATTCTTGTTTCATGAGGTCCACCAATCAGATCAATTTCAAGTGCTACTTTGGTAACTTTTTCAATGTACATGGTTAAAGAAACCTCCAGATCATTATTATAGATGATACATTCACTAGAACTATTTAATATATTACTTTGATGGTCATTTTATTCATCTATGTATGGCTCTTGCTACATTCAAATTTGAATTTTTAAAATTTGAACTTTGAAACTTTTAAAAATTGAACTTGCAAGTTGTATAAATAAAAACAAGATTAAAATTATATTTAATTTTTTAATTCTTCTCTAATGTGTTTTTTTTTTTTTTTTTTTTTTTTTTTTTTTTCTGCCTCCTATTACATTTATAAACTATGATAATATATTTATTGGTTCATGTAGCAAAATAATTATTAAAAATAATACATAAATTTTAAAAAGTAATAATATTATCAATAGTATTAATAATATATAAATATTATATATACTTATATATTTATATATTTAAATTATATAATTAATCATATAATAATATATTATAATTAAAAAATAATATTTTAATATTTTTTCCTAAATATAATAATTTAAGATATAAAAAATATAATTATTTTTATTTATTTATTTATTTATAATTTATAATAATAATTTAATATCAATTACATATTATTATGGTCATTACTTCTATAATAAATATTGAATATGGAAATTATAGCTTAGAGATTAAGTATTCATGCTTATGCAATAAAAAGTTGGAAACATGGAAATAAAGATGCACCAAATTTTATAAAAAGGAAATATGCATATCATGCCATCTCTAGCTCAAAGTCTCTTCTTGTTGGTTCCAAATTTTAGAAGTAAAATACATGACCAAAACTCTTGTATCTATGGTAGTGGAGAATTTTAATACACATAAAAAACATAATTCAAACTTGGTTGTTTTGGCACCACCACAATCACCTTCCTTTACTAATATATTTCATAAATATTACACTATTCTTTGAGATGTAACACCCTTGTCACCTTTGGCATATTGTCATCTTTTCTGAAATACCAAAATAAACATGAGCACCAAAGCATTACGAACTACCCAAATTCTCAAAATTGGACCAACTTTAACAAATATTCTATACTGATGTACGTTCCTGCTCGTCGTGATTGATACTGAGCCAGTCATCACGCCAACCTCACGAGTGTTACAAGTTTGCAGCATCGCCCATTGCGGTGGACCTCAAGATGTTTCTCTGATCTCATATCTGCCTCACACTCAATCAACGTGCAAGGGTCAATGAGTTGGGGTGTGAGTCGTTTGCCGAGTGAGCTCGCTGCTGTGATTGTCTGTTCCACGTTCACCCAGCTGGCAGATCGTTGCTCCACACGAGCCTGGAGGGTAACAGAGGGCTTGAGATCGAAGACCTGGTTGTGCAGTGGACCAGGGTGATGGTGTGTGTTGACACCTATCAGCGAAAGTTCTATGCTGCAGTAGCGGTCTCCGTGATTATCTGACTATGGACTCTTTCTGTAATGGACGCAAAGAAGATTCGATGACATTGGGGTACTTCTCGGTGCAGTACAAAGTGGTTTTCATTCGATGGTCACTTTTGTTCTGTGGTTCTCAAATGATCGATAAGCAAGACAGGAAAAAACAATGTTATTAGATGAACAACACAGCTGCTTTTTGTGGTATCATTGGCAACACACTTACATCGTAAGCACTTGCTCAGCACAGAACATGAGGCTTGCACCTTGAGGAGCATTTTTCCACTTGTATCCTCACCATGCACTCTATGCACAATATTCGTACCGTCAATTGCTTCCATAACAATAGATATTGGTTTTTCCTCCCAATAATGAATAGGCTCTGAGTGTAAGGGCAAAACATGTGAACCTGAACGGCATGAGGCTGCGGAGAGGCCACGCCGTGGGATGCTTTTCACTTCAGCATGCCTGATTTTTTGTCCTGAAATATTACCTAGACTGCCATCTCCCTAAGGATTCACCAGAATATGTCTTTCATCTTTACCCTCAAAAGCTCGTAAAAGATCTCCCTGAATAAATACTTAAAAACAATCAAAATAACATATTCAAGCAATGCTACACCTAACTGCTTTTGAAGCCTGGGAAAATATACATTTAAGGGGTTTTTTCTTTTCTTTTCTTTTCAAAAAGAGTAAAAATGATAAATGAATATTGTAATTTGGTTTTAACTTTTACTGTGAGAGCATACTGTTCCAAGCAGGTGACGGACATTTGCGACTTTAACTAAGTGACTACTGCAGATGAAGGGGACAGAGAAGGGTCACAATTGTGGGGAGATCAGGGCTGTTTAATTTAAGCTAATGGAGAATAGACTCTGCATCCACGACTTGGTGAAGCTGCAACTGCTCGCCTATTCGGTTTTAGTTTTCTTAAAAACAGCATGTCGGTGTCTTTGTGAGCTTGGCATTGTTCACATCTGCTTTCATCCAAGTTTGAGATCAGGGGTGTTTTGCCATGGCCACTTCAATTTACTTTACCGATTCGCACAACAACTACCCATAAAAGAAGTTAGACTTGCTGCTGCTAGTCCACATTAAATGAGTAATTTGAAAGAAACCGCGACTTATGAGCAATTAGCCGTCCAAGAGCTAATGCATAAGAATTATCAAGGTTGCAGTTCATCCATAACGTCACCAGTACAACATATATTACTTTTCCGTGCAAGTTTACTTCCGCACAGATCTATTCACAGACTTGGCCCACATCAACGGACAACCCAGGTTTAGAGAATTGCGGGACAGTAATATGATCTTGAAACCATCTTGTGTTTTGTTTTAGGAAAGATCTCTTCTTGTGACGATCAGCGCCGCGGAATAGAATGTGCGAAATCAAATGTGATGTGTATGAGGATTATAGCAAGAGAGGTAGGCAATGAACGAGTGACAAGAGCTTAATTCCAGAACGCACGGTTAGGGGACCTGACAAGCTTCAGGAAGGGTTTGAATCCGACATTGCATGACATCGGTAGTCCAGAAGTAATGACGCGAGGGGGAGATTAGGCATTGGCTCAGCACGTTTGCCATCAATACTTGTCCTGGGGCTGCTTTCAACACTATGGAGGACGAATAAAGCTCAAAACATAAGGCACCAGCACCGTCTGACGCATATCCGAGGCACTGTAGGCATGGCATTGGAGCATCGTGAAAAAGGATGGCAAGGAGCAGGTTGCACAATTGAACTCCCCTCGTGGCATCTAGCGCACTTTTGCTAGATGGAGCTACTTCCAATTTGCCATGCGCAGGAAATCGAAGGAAGATATTATATCCACCGGACCAAGGCTGCACTAAAATGATGACTCAGGATTATTGTCGTTTATTGTTCTATTTCCCCTTTCCACTTCCTGCATGCCCGTGCAATCAATCTATTAACCAGGTCCATCAGCTGTGTGACGCTGCATCGAAGTCTTTCTGCCATCAATCACTACTGCACACTGCAGTGAGAGATTGGATGATTAATTTCGTCACCAATCAAATCTTGAACAGTACTCTGGTGTGCTCAAGATGGAAAGTCAGAGGTGGTGTTGAGTGTGCTCTTGTAGGAAAAGGGAGTGTCGTGCGTGGAATCTTTTTATTCATTACTGTCACGAGGAAAGTGAGGATGAATTGCTCGCCGAAGAAGTTGCACACCTACTCAGTAACACCGCATGCCGTTGGTCCCACATAACAAAGATGCTGGAGGGTTCACAACAAATGGGGAACACAAACGGAGCCAGTTTCTCATTCTCTGGTGACCCCATCCCTTGAGACTTGCTACCTGCGCTGTCGTCTACTAGCGTTCAGCTGCGTCGAGCTATATAACAGCGAAGAAACTGTCTGTTGTATCTGATGCCATCTCAGTTGCTGCTCTCGACACTTTCCGCTCACACTCCTCTGGCTTCTCCTCCCCTCCGTCTGAATTTCTTCCGGTGGCTGCTCCATTAATACTACTGACCAGCACTACTCTGTCTCCCGCGTAAATCAATTCTACGTTACCTGGGTCACTGCAGCAAACTTCGGCTTTCGATCGTTTCTTTCAACCGCTGTCCACCGCAGAGTTCAATTCTCTCGTTCTCTCTGAACGTTTTTGAAATTGGTGGCTTGTGCGCTCAGATGTGTAGGTGCGTCTCAGCATGTAATCTTCTCTTCCTTTGACGTGATAAACATTCTGGAAGCTTCAGAGTTCTGCCAATGCAGAACTTGAACAAAATATTGAAGCAAATCTAAGTATTTCACGACAGACGAGGACCTGTCATTCATGTAATGTTCTGGCTTTCTCCCCCTTCCCTTCCCCATTCTCAGTTCGAAGGTTTCTCTGTGTAATCCGTCTTTCCTGTTCCACGCCCTGAGAAAAGTTAACCTTACGGAGTTCCGATGATTTGCATGAACGCACAGTACACTGAATTCAGTGGGTGGGTTTCTCTGTGTAATCTTAGTTCGAAGATAGAAACTCGCAGAATTGCTTCAACACGATTCTTCCACAAGTACGTGCTGTGGCTGAGGGTGAATACTGAAGGAACTCGAGAGTAGGCGTTTTCAATGCCAACACCAGCAGAACCTAACCTATGCCATTACGCATCAAACTTGCCAGCTAAAATTCTTTGAGTAGCTTTTTGCCATTAGTATTGCCGAAAGAAACGTCATTCGCAGGGTAATAAGCTTTCGGAAGCACAGAGCTAAGAAACCAAACGTAGCAATTGCGAGGTCGTTTCGAGATTGGTAAGGTGACAAAGAATATTGAATGAACTTTAGCACAGTTTGATTTGCCATCGGAATCTAACATTATCTAGAGCACAATCGTGCTTCACTCGTCCGCGAAAATTCCAGGTCGCTAACCGTTGGACGAATTTGGTTGAGTGTATTCGCGACTCGACGCGGACTTAGCAAACGACAGGAATACTGTGAGGGTCGCAGGATGTCGTCGTTGGAGTCCTCGACGACTTTCTCAACGCTGCAAAAGTATTGTTGCGACAGGAAGCCCATAATTAAAGGAAACAGAGGCTCCCTGGAAGTGTTTGGCGGCACTCCACTATTGATGCAAGCGGGCCTCTATGGTGGACCAGCGGTTCCAGACCAGGATGCGCCGCCAGGAGGCAGTGCTAACCTTCTGCAAAGCGTCTTTGGGTCATCCGGTCACTGGGCCGGTATGGACACTACCTCGCAATGGCCCTTCGAGACGAAGGTGACCTCGACAGTTCCATCTCTGGCGCAGTGCTTTCGCAAGCTGGCAGAGGTCGAGAAATATCTCTCGGAAAGGCAATTGGAGGCAGAAGGATTAGAACCCAAACAGAATTCGCCCAGAAACTCCAGCTGCAACATGAAAACTGCACGCGGCAATCACCACGCGAATCTGATGAAGCTTGGAAAGGAAAGCTCGTTGTCGCAGGAATTCATGGCTGAGAGAGTTGCGGAGTGGAGACCAGCGCTCAGGACTGCCGAAGCTTGGCAATTGCAAAGCGAAACCACCCCAAGGTTGGTGGGAATCCAAAATATAGTATCGAAAGATACTTGCCAGGGACTTTCTGGCTCCTATCGCAGATCCTCGGAAGAGTACCAGACGTCGGAATATGTTCCGCACTCGAGAACAGCTCAAAATCCAATCACGGAGGTGTCAGACGAGATGCCTGAGCGAGTTACGGAGGGTCTGCTCGAGGCATTAACCTCCTTCAAGCAAACATTTGTGGTAACTGACGCAATGAGGCCGGACCACCCTATTGTGTTTGCTAGTGCGGGGTTCTTCACCATGACTGGATACAGTCCCAAGGAGGTCATTGGCCAAAATTGTCGGTTCCTGCAGGGCCCTGACACGGACCCCAAGGAAGTCGAAAAGATCCGACACGCTCTGAGGGTGGGGAAGCCTTTCTGTGGCCGACTGCTGAACTATAGAAAAAACGGAACACCGTTCTGGAACGTACTGACCATCACCCAAATCAAGGACGAAGACGACAGGGTCGTCAAATGCATTGGGTGAGGATTCCGTATACTTCGAAATGTGCGACCAGATGGTCTCATCCTTTCTCATGATGAGTTGATCAGTATTTAGTCAGATTGTGATGAATTCGCTGGTTGTGTACTGATTGTGGAGATGTTGATGGTAATAGAATGCAGGTGGAAGTGAGCAAGTACACGGAGGGCGTCAAAGCTGTGGCTCGACGTCCCAATGGCCTGCCCGAGTCGCTCATTCGATACGACGGTACGTGCAACTTGCTCAAGATTCTTCATAGACTCCGCCGTAGCCGTCTGTCTGTAGAATTTTAACCCTCGCGGAGCTCGGGAGTTGGGTGTTATACTGTGATACTAGAGTGAAGGGTGGATGAGATACACGTTCCTGATCAAATGTGTGCTTGTGGTTACGGTATGTTATTATTTCAGCACGGCAGAAAGAGATGGCAACTGAGTCGGCGACGCAGCTTGTGAAAGCCTTTAAGAAGCCATTGCCGGTATCACCGCCAAGCCAGATGATCCCAGCAGACTTGGCTATATCTCCGCGTCCGGGTCTTCACTCAATATATCCCCCCACGTTCTCGGGAACCAAAGCTTACAGCCACCGTCGCTCCAGTGAACCTCACCGTAGCCGGCGACTACAAAGGCTGTCTGGAGTGTTTCAGCATGATCAATCGCCCACTAGTTGCAGCATGCAGTCGTCAGAATTTTTGTCTCTTGTTGGAATAGGGAAGTCGCAACGTATGCATGAAGATATTGCCAAGTTTGAGTTATCTCCAGGTGTAGTGATGCTGGGGCATGAGCAACCTGAGAGCCAAGACGCTCTCAATCGCATGCTCGGCATGCGTAGAGGAATTGATCTGGCTACTACGCTTGAACGAATTGACAAGAACTTTGTCATTACTGATCCCCGGCTTCCTGACAATCCCATTGTAAGTTTCAATTGATAGGTGCTAATGTAAACGTAATATATCGCTAATGAAGGTACTTGGAGTCACCAGTGGCGGAACTAAATCTGAGTTGTCCGTGTGATTTACAGATCTTTGCCTCTGACGATTTCTTGAAGTTAACGGAGTACACCCGTGAGGAGATCCTTGGCCGCAACTGCAGGTCAGCCTCATACCCTTCAATCGATGAATTATAATTTCCTTGAGCCATCTTTGAGCCATGTATCTGAGTAGAAGCACTTGTGTGCTGAAGTAAGCGAGTTCTGGGAGTTTTGCAGATTTTTGCAAGGGCCAGACACAGATCAAAATACAGTGCAACAGATTCGAGACGCAATTAGGGAGAACAGAGACATCACAGTGCAATTGCTGAACTACACAAAGAGCGGTAAATTACCCCGCCTATCCATCGTTTGTGTAAAGTAGTCATTTCCTCTGCACCATACAATGACATGCAAAACCATTCCCAGTGCTTTGCTATCACAGTGAAAACTGATCACATTCACGCATGACTGATAACTGGTGGCAATTGCAGGAAAACCGTTTTGGAACCTCTTCCATCTGCAGGCTATGCGCGATCAGAAGGTAGTTCTGTTGTGCTCCTAACGACAAACTTACAGAGTAGAATTGTGGGTGTTTGAGGCTTGAAGGTGATTTCTGACAGTTGTTACTAATACTTGATTTCAGGGAGAGTTGCAGTACTTCATCGGAGTGCAGCTTGATGGGAGCCAGTACGTGGACCGGGCCAGTCATCGCTTATCCGACAACACTGAGAGAGCAAGCACCATGCTGGTGGGAGCTGCATGAACTTCTCTTCATTTACCAAATTAGTTCCTGCAGATCTTGAACCTTCAAAATCATGCTTCTCGGCTAATTTTGGAATGTATTATCTGGAATTTCCAACCTCACTCCATTCCTTATTTTAGGTGCAAGAGACTGCACGGAACATTGATGTATCAGTTCGTGAGCTGCCAGATGGAAATACGGTGAGCTTGATAAACTTCTAGCTTCTGTAGTCATGCATAGAAGCAGATATCAAATTTGACCAAGGTTTAGAATTGAGTTAAAAACGCCATTATTTTTGTAGCTCTGAATCCATCGAAACAGAACCTAAAAGTGGCTCCTAATGACAATTGCAGACACCGGATGAGCTGTGGGCGAACCATTCGAATTTAGTGAACCCCAAGCCCCACATGGGTGGAACTCCAGCATGGAACGCATTGATCAAGGTCTTTACCGAACCTTATTCTGGAGATCGTAGTCTCTTTTCTGATCTCTCGCTTAGAAAGTGAACAAGTTTGGACATGGTTTTCATGAGGTTTTGCGTGTTGCTTAATCTTATTGAGTAGGTTCGAAATAGTGGACAAAAGCTAGGGTTGAAGCACTTCAAACCCCTCAAACCTCTGGGATGCGGCGATACTGGAAGTGTACACCTCGTAGAATTACGTGGAACTGGTTTCGTTTTTGCCATGAAGGCAATGGACAAGATGGCCATGTTGGATCGCAATAAGGTGCACCGAGTTCGCACTGAGAGGCAGATTTTGAACCTCGTGGACCATCCTTTCTTGCCCACTCTGTATGCATCTTTCCAGGTTCGAAATCTCCTACTCCTCCCTTACCGACCTTCGACTCAAGAACGCTTGAGTTTCTTCAGCTTCTGGGCACTTGACCAGAGCGGGTTATTATAGATTGGGTGGTATTCTGACCTTGATGTTCAATTTGAACATGCAGACTATGACACATGTGTGTTTGATTACGGATTTCTGTTCCGGTGGGGAGCTTTTCGTGGTGCTCGAAACGCAGCCCGACAAACATTTTCGGGAAGACTCAGCCAGGTGTGGTTGCATGGCTTGCATGGTTATGGCATGCAGACCGTAGAGATATTTTGCAACTTTTAATTGTAGAGAGGCAGGTTCTTCTCTTGCAAATCGAGTTAACCATAAGTGCTCTTGCATTGTGGTAGGTTCTACGCTGCTGAGGTAGTTCTTGCGCTAGAGTATCTACACTGCATAGGTAAGTACAACCTACCCTCAATGTCCTCACAATTCTTGCCTTGACTTCTTAGCATGGAAGTTTTGTGCTGTTTTCGAAAAGCGGGTGATGTATTCTCGTTTCTGATCCACTCATGAATATTCCAATACCAGGAGTGGTCTACAGGGACTTGAAGCCAGAAAACATCTTAGTCACAGCTAGTGGTCATGTACAACTCACTGATTTTGACCTGTCCTTAATATCCTCGCCGCGAGTGGAGGTTTGTTCCATTTCCGAATCTTGACTGTATCAATCAAGTTAGTTCCTGTTATTCTCTTGCTCATTTGTGTTACATGCCTATCATTTTGCGATCTTAATACTAACCGAGGTATAATTATCTCGAGGAATGCCATGCAGGTGATAACTCCTGTGAACCTGAAAAAGAAGGGCAAGAAGTCGAAGGAGGTGCCTTCCTCCTTGGTCTTTGCACAGCCAGTCACGAAGTCTAACTCTTTTGTGGGAACTGAGGATTACATTGCCCCTGTGAGAATTTCACCTCATTTCTACCCTGGAAGCTTGCAAACTTAACAACGTCATCAGTTCTGCACATGTTGAGATTGTAAACCAGATCAAGCCAGTCAAGCCCTAGTTTTCTGAAGTTATTTGAAGTGAGTGTAATGTTCCACTTGTTTTGCAGGAGATTATTTCAGGCCAAGGGCATAGCAGCGCCGTGGATTGGTGGGCGGTAGGCATATTGCTATACGAGATGCTGTTTGGATGCACGCCATTCAAAGGGAAAAACCGTCAAACCACCTTCAACAATATTCTGGAGAAGGAGCTCGACTTCCCATCCAATATTCCTGTAAGCTTCCCATGATGCTTATCGCTAGTTATAAAATGCTATCGATATTTGTATCAAATCTTATCTGGCGAAGTGTAATGTGAAACTATCTGGTGCACGCAATGAGGACACACAGTTGACAAGAATGAGTTTGCAGGTGAGTTTGGAAGCAAAGCTATTGATCCGAGAGCTCTTGAACAGAGACCCAATGAAGAGACTTGGGTCTCGTCGTGGTGCAAGTGACATCAAGAACCATCCATTCTTCCGAGGCATCAATTGGCCTCTTATTCGCAACATGGTATGTACCAGTTTCTAATGCTTCCTGATGGTCATCACCCTCATAATTTGCTTGAACATGAAGTGCGTGTGGTAGTAAACATTTGCTTTCCTCTGTGCTTACAACCGAACCCACGAATGCTTGTGGGTTCTCTCTTCAGATGTTCACCACTGTGTCAATTTGCATGATCTGAACGACACATCTGCTTTGTGCTGATTCGATTCCTTGTGCTACAGACACCACCCCCTCTTCAAGTCCCTGTGAGTCTCATCCCAGGGCTGCCAGAGTCAGACGACCAAGATTCAGAATTTGAGTGGGAAGAGTGTGAAGCTGCCCCAACATTCAACGACGCTTTCTAAAACGCCAGAAACCACCTCCAGAATATCCAGGTGTGTCCTTTCTTTTGTCCAATCAGTACTTTACCCATCGAAATATGCAGAATAGGTACTTGGAAGTCAAATTTCTCTTCTGTTGACCCTCTTGCGATACAAAGTCACGTTTTAAATGAGTAACAACACTGACATCTCGTGTGGCATTCAAACAAAGGGATATGATGATTCTTGTGAAGTGAGTACTGATTTCAACACCCCGATTTGTGTCATAACACATATGCTTTACTTATTATGTCCAACCGGCATTTCCAGTTCCTACCATTTTTTTTGCATTATGCACCTTTGGTGGTGCTGTCAAGCAGCGACAGACCAGGAGATTCATGGTGCAATTAATGACGTGGAAGACAGCAAGATCTTAATTTACTTACGTTTGCGGAACTTGTGACATCGTTGGGGCTGTCTTATATAGATACTTACGAAGATTTCAGAGAAGGCAACACTTATTCAAACTCCCATAGCAATCACATGTTGTGAATTCAGCTGTGGCAGAAAAACTACGTAAAAATAAATAGTGTACACTTTTGGAAGGTACTGTTATCTCAGCTTACCAGAACTGCTCATTCTTAATCTTCGCTTCTGAAGTTTTTGTTGACTAGAAATGAAAAAGAATAAAAGTTAATTCTCCATGTTCAAATTTAAGCGTACTAAATGATCACGTTGTAAAGAGGGCATGCCCGTACTTGGCATCTACCTTGCACAATGTCCGGAAATTACATGCCATGCTAATTTTTTCAGCATTCACGGGATCTTTTGCATGGCTATTGTTCCGTACACGTGTTTTTCAGTGTTTGTACTTCTGATTTCACTTGTTTTTAGGAACGTCTTGCTTTCATTGCGGTTGAGATTGACACCGTATAGCTGTAATGTTCATGTTAGAAAATGTGCAAAGTTGAATTGAGATATAGAATTAGTTTTTAGGTGATTATTCGTAGACACTCTTTACACAAATATATTGTTCACCAAAAGCCATGACTTTTGATGCTCCCTGCAACATATTTATCGATGAAAGTAAACAAAACGAGTGACAGGCGCAAGACAGTGATTAAAAAAGTCATAAAGGAATAGTGCACTTGCATGGCTTCGTAACCAATTTTATCTTTTATAATGAAATGAAGAATTTAGACACTCAGCATGATAGTTGAACATATGCACGAAATAAGGGGAGTATCGGTAACTATGTACAGTTAATACCCAAGAATTGGGAAAATAGTTCAACAAATCAGCGAAAGCAGTTGGCGGCAAAAACTTTACCGACTGCCACATTGCCCAAAGATGATATATTTGCCCAATCGTTCTATGGCAGTTGCTGGGCAATCATCTGGCAGCAACGGCATTTATCACACGTTGAAGTCTTCAACTACAACGTCTCCCTGGAGCTATTGGCAATGAGAGTTCCTGCCTCAAGGGCATATTTTCACCTCACAATGTGATAATTTGCAGATGAATCGTTGACAGCTTTGTAAGGATCAGACCACGTGGGGTCTTCCTTTACAGCTCTCTTCCACCGTTTCAAAAAAGTCAGCATCTCTGCTCCAGATCGTTTCCGGACCTGACAAGTTAAAAATTCAGGGTTAGAGTAAAAAGAATTCAGGGCTGAACTAAAAAGAATTTTTTCTTTCTAATAAAGTTAGTCACAATATATGAAAATGGAGGAATAATAGACATATAAATGAGGTGGAGCTCTCACTAGTCGACGTAGAGAATGCGGTTTCTCGACGCGTGTCTCTTGGCTCTCTCCATCAAGTGCCTGAAACATCAAGGATTAGTTGAATGCACTCAAAAACGGTTTTAAGCGTACAGACTAAATGATCAATCAAGGAGTACTTAGTCACGGATGCTTCACCTACGCCGTATGGAATGCGATTTACCAGGTGATGATCAATCAAAGCATGAGGATTAAAATTGATAATGTAAACCTTCAGTGACTTAAAATGCCTGCTACATCAGCCGCAATTCAACTTACATTATTTGAAAGAGGGCCACCAAGAGACGGGATACCCTTGTGCAGAACGTACTCAGCATCAATAATGCCCACTTTGTTACTGCGGAGACCCTGGTGCCAAGCAATGGATGTACATAATTATGTCGGCATTAAACATAAAATGTTCTCAGAGCCACATACAACCTAATATCTCAGATATGAAGAATCACAATAAAACATTAGAAACGTATTCACGGATTTGGTAATCTAAGTCAAGAGTTTGCATTCAAACCTGTGAGCAATAACCAACTTTGAAGTCGATACCCCACCCATGAACCAGATCATTCTGCAGAGGCACCACCAAGTAAGAATTACTTCATTGGGAAGCAATACAATTTCTCCAACACTCGCAACAAGCTCTCCTCAAAAATACGAAGCTCAGTTAAGGGTAACCACTTACATACACCATCGTGAAAATCATGCTTTTCATCAACAAATAAATAAATGGAAACAGAGCAAAAATTGAATGATCTGCTAAAGTACACACACTCAATGCAAATCGGTTACTTAGGGCTTTCAATTTTGGTCAAGTACGTAGGGTGGTTGCGTCGTACACACCTGAATCATATACCAAATGCAACGCCAAGCGGCCTTGGAGAAAACTGGCGCCATCACCTCTACGAACCTGCATCCAACTCTTGCATTGTTATGCATGTCTGCAATATTGTCCAATTTAGTTAAGATATCACTGGGAATGGGAGAGAGCGATCCTAATAATGTTCGTTAACTGAACCCGGATTGGTATGGACCCCCAACATACATAGTGATATGGACCCTCCAGATGATTCATGATGGAAACGCTTACCCTGCACATGGAGGGCCATTGCTTTCGTTTGTGCACACCGTTGAACCACGATTTAACAAAATATTCCTGCTCCAGGTAGACAAGTAACCACATGAGCAAGAAAATGTTGATCCTGAACTCTGGTTCTACACACAGGCGTTGGTACAAGGAGTAATTTTATTCATAATTACGCGACGATTAAAAAAGAGAAGCAAGTTCATACTTGTGTACTCTTTTCGAGGGTTGTCGTCTAGTAATAACATGGTGAATATCAAGAGAAGCACCATCCAGTGCAGGCTGAGAAATCTCAAGTCCTTCGGCCTCCATAATTTCTATGTACCTGAAAGATCATTATGTCGTTAATTTTTCCAAACTGAAGAAAACAGTTCCAAGCTTCTAGAAATTCTTTGAAAAAACTAAGAATCTTATACTGAACGAGCAATTATGTTTAACAAGCAATTGATGTGAAAAAAATTACTGGGCCAGGAAAATAATCGCACTTGTCCGCATGGAAGTTTTCAACCCCCAAGTCCTCATCCCACAGGAAGACGTAGTTGTATTGCGCAACAATGTCTGGATGCATAAACCGTTTAGCAAACCACCTGAATCATTGCCAGAGCACAAGATTAGGATATGTATCTTTGTTACGATGGCATTTAAGTTAGTGAAACCAATTAAGAACGCAAGATGAACTTATCAAAGAGAAAGCTCTGACGTGAAGAGTGTGAGTGAAGCATGTACCATTTGGATTGATGCAAGCCAACAATGTGGATGGAGTAGTTACTCCATGGGAGATCATGCCACTGGTCGACCACACCGTCATAGTGGAAGAGCATGATTGTGAAATTGGTCAGTGGAAACTGGACACAAACAAGCAAGCTGGATTAGACTTCCAGAACTATGGATCTAAAGCGGATCACCAAATTAACACAAAAACGCCAGCCTCAACTGTGAAAGCCAGATTAGTATTACTCCCGATCAGCACAGGAAAAACTTACTTTATGAACAATTTCGTCGACGACTTTCTTCTGCTTAATACCCACAGCCATGGCGAGAAGATTCTTAGTCATTGGTGTCTGGACCTGGAAAAACCGGAACATTACAACCTCAATTTACGTGCATGAACAGCAAGGAACATACTCAGACTGTGCTTGACCGTATCTACCTCCACAGTTTGTCATTAATATTCAGACAAAAGCTCACACCAAAGAGAAATATAATTGCACCTACACGGGTCGCCACCGGCACTGCCACACAACAACCAAGGCGTATACTGTAATACCGGTTACCTTGTCCTTTTCTTCAAATCCAAGAGATCGCATGTGCAAGTCGCTTGTCTCCACAATTATTCCCTTTGGCAGAGCCTCGCCACCACCTCTGCTGCAGTGTGTCTTGGTTAAGCGACACGCTTCAACCTGTGCAGGAAAATCAAGCCACAATTCAGAATGACGCAAACTATTACATTAGTGTGACACGGAATAAAAACCTAAAATATTGGCATAATATTTAGCCGTTACTAGTAACTACTAGGGAGTACACATTACATCTTCAGTGCGTACTTCCTAAGGACAAGGAAACAGCTCACACTTACTTCCAAAGGTCCTGATATCTTCTCCACAAAAGTGCTTCTAAAGCTTTTCTCATTGAACATCACAGTGCAGGCAAGGAATGTAAACCCAATCAGCACTGCAGCCAGGTAAAAGATCTTTGTGCATCTGAAAAATTTCTGCAGCTTATTGTTGAAGACAAAATGTTTCCCTGATGCCTGCAGCATCGAGAGACACCATCATCAACATCAAATTCGGAACAAAATTCAGTATTCTCAAAACCGCTGCAACTAGTTTCACAACACAGAATGCAGTTCAGCGGCGGGAATAAAGCAAGTACAAATGATGACAGTATTCTTGACTGGTTAATGGGCGGACGGAATCAATGATAAATGAAGCTTTCCGCAGATGAATTCACATAATCGAGGACACATAGTGCAGAATTCCGTTTCCAAGCGATATCGGCTCTGATGAAGGGTGTGTGAAACAGTGATGTAATAGCAAAGATGGGTACCAGGAGATGAAACGCGTACCGAGTTCGTGTAAATGGGATAGATCTGATTCACAGGCGGCGACTGCTTCAGCCATGTCGCACACGCCTGAGCCATGCTTCGGGATTTCAAGAATCCAAGCTTAATCTGCCCTCCAACTTTCAAGCCAAGCTCACTATTCGTTCATTTGAACTTCCCAGCTACAATTCACACCTCCAGTGATAACCCAGTGTCTTCTCCGTTGCTTGAAGTAGGCCAACCGTTAACCGAGAAAAAATGCAACAGAATGCCTTCGTGAGCATGCGTATATCTCCAAGGTATTTCACTGATCTGCCTCAACTACGCCCCTAGTTCTCTAACATTCTCTGCAACTCAAAGACTTGTGCTATTCACCAGCGTTCGAGGTATTGTACAGCGGTCCACCAAGAAGATGATCTGACTGATCACATTAAAAGCCTGTCAACCAAAGTAACGCAAGATAATCAGACTTGTCATTGACAGCAAACGCAAATGCAGCCCAACCCCACACATCGCAAAGCCCTAACCACAGAAGACTCGCAGAGCTTTTTAATCTACTCGACTGATTCTGGTACACACAACGGGACAAGGGGTTCACGGCTACACAGCCTGCGGAACCCGAAATTCGTTGCGATCGAAAATTAATATAATCTTTGGAACCAACCCACAACAGACACAACCACCTCCCACCTCCCACCTCCAATCCGTATGAAAAATCGGCATTGAACCGGCTACACTGACACAGCATTCATTCATCCCATCGCAACCATGCTGGCTCACAGTCATGGGGCCATCGAAGCCAATAGAGGTTCACAGGCCTCACAGCACCTGCGGATAAACATGCCAGAAGTGCTGCCACCACCACTACCACCAACATCTTCGCTACAACATGGACGTACAGCAGACTCCACAACAACCTGCGAAACTGACTCATAGCTTCGCTACCACGGCACGTCACCTGGGACCAAGTGTATGCACCATTCGACTCTCACCTGAGGTATCCACCTGACAATCCACCCTGAGACGATACGCTGTGCGAGCTACACTCACAACTCTCAACTCTATCGGCACCCAGAAGGAGCTACACAAGCAATTGTACACCACAAGTCAAACGCACTCACTCTCTGCAGCCCAAATCTAACACCTGAGTTGATGTAACACCCGAGTAGACACAGGTCCAGCAATTGCCTGCCTGGCCACGCCCTTCCCTTTGTTTCCTCTCCTTTCTGACAGACTAACTAGGTTTCCGCCATATCCCCGAGATACCTGCAACACTTATTGTAACCAAGGGAGGATCGACGCGCCCGTTGTGATTGCCACCGAGGTTCCAGTTGTCCCGACCTTTGGTTCCGTCATGGAACTTGAAAGCAAACCACCTTTTGTTTATGTGTGTTTGTTAATTTTTCTGACACGGTCTTAAAGCATGACGTCCCCGAGACTTCCTGAATTAGGAATTGACCCGTCGTCAACTCTCACTGCAAATAGTCACCTGCAGCTGCGGAGGAGGGTGTAGCGATAGTGAAACCTAAGACACACAATTGTAAATACACGCATCAATTGTGTTGTGCAAGAACCATGTGTTCATGCCGTTTCTCTAGAGAAGACCGTTAATTCGTCTCGGGCGTCTCACCACGCCATCGCCACACCTTCAAGTTACGCCGCAGCCTCGAAGAAAAAACTGTGAATTGACGTCAATAGAATAGAATGGAATATAATGACATAATCTTATAATGTATTTTACAAGATCTCATAATGCCTCTACTACACCACCATAGAACTTGTTGTAGGATTTCTTTCGGAAGGCACCATGAACTCCTTATACAAATCACAAAACAACTGTGTCACCTAACTATCAAACACTACAGCAAGACTCAGTTGTGGAATCCATTTCAAATAATAGTTGGAAAGGCTCTGCATGGCCTAGATTTTATAAGGCTCTTGCATTGGCACATTCAGGGCTTGGAGAATAAACTTTCATGAAATTTTTAGTATCAAGGTGGGGCCTTTGACTGAGGTGAAGTCGTAACAAGGTAGCCGTAGGGGAACCTGTGGTTGGATTGACTCCTTTTTTTAAACCAAAAAAATAATGGTTTTTCACCATATCTGTAGCCAAATATATACATCTATATATTTTCTGTCCTTTGGTTATGTTTGATATTAACATGAATAAGCAAAAAAAATTATTTCCTTTTGTAGATAGGCATGGTTACATAGCCCGAAGGTAAAGTGGCCAGCATAATGCAATATTAACCTTTAATTTAAAGGCTTGATTGAAGTTTTGGTCAATATCAGTGAGAGCCGTGGTGCCCCGCAGCCTCTCTAATCACGCCTTTGGATGCCCTGACTATCAAAAATAACCATTCTCATAGAAAAAATGTTGCTTCCTGCAGAAAGAAGGGGTCAATAACACTAAAATTGTACTCTTCTATCTTAATGCATTTAATCACAAACTATTTACCATAAACTTTGTGCTTATAATGGTTATGACGATAAATCAAGTAACTACGATGCAATTATTATTTTCATAATAAAAATAATTACGGGTAGAGGAAAAAGTAGTTCACATTTGTACTCCCTTCCTATCGTAAGAAAAATATTACCATTCTATTGAGATTCTTTATATATATATATATATATATATATTGGATACTGCTAATACCACCACAACCTGCCAACCATTTGTTTAATCAAATGGTTTGAAAGGTATTGAACAAAGGTAACATGTGGTAGATGGTGGGTTGTGATGACATAAAGAACCTTGCAATCATCAAAATCTAGTAAACTTCGATTTATGTAAATTAGCGGTTTTTGCTTTCCATGAATATGCAACACATTTCTCAATACAAAATGATGGCTAAAGATATCAATGTAGAATGATGATACTGTAGCATGCATCAAATTCGCACTAAAATTTGAAGCTATTGCATGTAGATATTAGCAACGAGAACATAAGCAGGCCACGTTACCCATAAGAGACTTAGGGTTAGGATTTATCTGGGGTGGTGTACATATCCAGAATAGCTGAAGGCTGGTTTTCGGCATGAGCAGCAGAGTTGCTGCGCAATCGTGGTGGAGGCACCGACCGGGGCCGGATTTTGCTTTACTCTGCCCTAGAATTAGCTCAGGGGCCGTAGCTCTAATCCAGGGTTCAAGACAAAAGACGCCATAGCATAGAAAGAGAAGAGTCCTTAATTTGTCCACGGGTAGATGTGTAGCTGGTCCGTTGTGCGTCAGTCGGTTTCTGCCTAAACTTAACATCACGGACATTTGTCGCGGTCAATCTCGTCTTCGTTGAATGTGGTCCAGCTTACGCTTGATGAGACTCCCAGCTGTGCGTTTTGAGCAGCTTTTCACTTCTTTGTCCTCACTGACACCTTTTGCCTAATTTCTTTGTAGGTTCTGGAATGTGATCTAAACTTCTGTTTGTTCACCTGAGACTTTAGTTGTAATGCCTGAGCGTATTTCGGGAAGCTATTTGTAGAGAACACTGAAAATGTCAAATTTTGCGCCGACATCACGCTTGTGATTAGAAGGAGGTGACCAAGTTTTCCACGTCTGTGGGATTTCTTCTCATCTTCACAACTGATATTTTCATGCAGTTGATGGTTGTAAAGTTCAGCAAAGGATAGAAACAGTAGTGAAGCCTTTTCACTTTTGGTAGAATTCTGCTGCTTTGAAGTTCTTCAGGGTTCACATTTTTCACATGGCTGGGTTTGCTTCAACGTGATCGTGTTTTTTGCCCTTTGCTCTCATTTCGTTTTAAGCCCATTTCATTTTGTACTTTATTAGAGGCTTCCCCTGTTGCAGGATGAGTATATGCAGGTAATTCAGACCCGGGTCAAATCCTTTAGAGCTTTGAAATTTGGGTTTTGGGTTTGAAAATCAAACCAGATAAAGCTGGCCTGCCCTGCTGAAACGAAACCTGGAGTACAAAGAGTCGTATTCCTTATCAGCCTGTGCTATAGTTGGCGCCGAGCAAGCAAACACCGCGCGGAGTTCCAACTTGCAAAACCTCAAATGTCCCTCCCAATTGGCATTTAGCAGGACACCTCTTCAACTTCTCCATAATGATGGCACATGAGAGGCACAGAATAGAATATCCCATGGATCTCTGCTTTTGAGACCTGATTTTTGTAACGAAGAGAACTTCACCCTTATAATGTTCGTGAGACTTTCTTCGTCACCGAAGTGTAATTTCAGGAGGTGTTTTCAATTCAGCCTAATTAATGTCAATTCTGTGACACGTACTACCACATTCTGTGCTAGCAAATAAACAGTAATGGCGACACAGACGCCATGATTTCAGACCAATCAATCAGACAGGACCTTTAACCAGTGGGAAAAAAAGGAAGGATCCAGAGCGAGGATGAGAATGAGAATGAGCGACGGTGGGAATTTAAAGCTGCCACCTTCTCCAGGGAGGGCGTCGCCATGAATCCCACAATTGAAGATGACAACTTTAAACGATTGTGAGGTACTGCGTAGCCTCACTCTCATGATTGTGGAGGGTTCATCATTCCGACCACAGACTCGTGTTAAGATGTAAGGATGATTTCTTCTTCAATCTCTTCAATCTCTCGGTACCAACACGGCTAGGTTTCAACAACACGGAGCCAATCCTTCGATGCCAACCAACTCTCATGTTGTGAGCTTATCAAAACTTACTTCGAGGACTTTGATGTAAGAAAACGAAGTCCATGGTTTTTATTTTTTTGTTTTTATTATTTGTATATATTTTACACAGAATACAGTGGTTGTCTCTAAAGTTTGAAAGCTAGAATGTCTTTCAGAAAGATGGCTTCGGTTCCATGCAAATTAGATTGACTCGGTATGTACGTCACCGAAACCGATTGGAGAAATGCAGAAGAATCATCTCCATCGTCTGGGGAGTGAAGAAAACCTGGATAGATGCCAAAAACATGCCAAAACATGCCAAAACATGGTGATGGATCCATTAGTGGGTGGCAGAAGGGGGCTGCAGAGTGGGGGAAATGAGTGGAGAAATACAAAATGGGCATTTGATGTAGACCAATCCAACAACTAGAGTGAATTCATCTTTGTGTTTAGTTTAACAACCTATTTATTCAGTTCACTTGCAGGGAATGTCCTACACAATGGTTGTCTTTGAAGACTATCTATTGTTACCTAAAAATCTATGAAGAAATCAAAACATTTTTATTTTATTTTATTTTATTTTGGGTTTTATGTGTGGCTATGGTTAGGAGTTAGGTTAAAAGATTAGAATTTAGGGAGGCAAGTAGCTGCCTAGACAAATGGCACAATTATTGCATGTCCTTTGCTCAAGATGGACATTGATAGACATTCATTGAGAAAGTATATTCCTAATGAGAAAGTTGTACAAGATATATTTTGCAATTGATTGTGTTGGTGCAAGCAATGTATACTTATTTGGAGAATGCATTTATGAATACTTTGGCCCAACCAACCTCATCTCATTAAAAAATAATCCTACAAAAATAATAATAATAATAATAATAAAGAAGATGCTATTGAGAGATTGGAAAGCAAGAACCAACATGAACTGATAAAATCTAGCAGCTAGATAAACACATGATACTCTTGGAAAAGAAAGAATAATAATTATGTACGATTTAATTAATTATTTTTGTAGAAGTAGAAAATACCACCAAATATGCAAGTAAGTCCACTGTTACATAGTTTCATTTTATCTTACTTATATATATATATATATATATACATATATATATTTCTTTTCTCTTTTTTATATATTAAAAAAAATCTTCAAACTTAAAATGTAGTATGTTGACAACATCAAGTTTAGATATTAATTTTTGGTGAGGTGGGTTTTTATAAATAATATCATAACAATTTAAATTAATATAATATAAATTTAACATGATTTTAAAAACTTTAGCATTAAGGGCCTCTCTTTGCTTTGGCAATAACATATTAAAGCAAGTTGTTGATATATAATTATGTAAAATAGAATAATGAATCACAATGCAAACAATGTGACTAAAATTTATAGAGATATGTTTTTTATTAATACCACAAAAAATTAACTAAAAAATCCAAAGAATTATATAAAATTCTATATATATATATATATATATATATGAATATAAGAAAAAAACTTATAATAAAAAATTTAAAAAAAGTAAATAAAATTCAATTACACAAATCTTATGGTTTTGGCTTGTGGCATGTTTTTAGAAATTAAAATTAACTTTTTATATAATGTTATAGAATAAAATATAATAAAAAAAAATTATATCTTGTTTAAGAAACAAGATGTTATTTAAAACATACAGCTATGTATTAGTTCAACATCATGATTGAATTTTCAATCACTACAGAATTCAAATCTATACCTTGTAAGATCACAGTTGAGATCTTTTAGACCACGTAGCTTAGGTATCCCATAGAGAGATCTACATGTTCTTGCCCAATTAGAATTGATTATGTACACTATGGCAACAAATACATATACAAATGTGCTTAACATTGTAATAAAGAAGATTATAGTTATTTTCTTGATGTGGTGTAAATATATACATATATATATATATATATATATACACATAAATAACCATTATATCATCATGTATGTTCAAGTATATAATTAAATATATAACATACTAATAAAAATATATATATTTGAAATTAATAATTATTGTTGAATTTGTTTTAGTTATAAATAATTTTATTTTATTAGTTTTAAACTCATTTTTAAAGATTAAAGTATATTATTTAAAAAATAAAAATAAAGTTGAAGATATTTTTTAGATATAAAATAATTTTATATTATAGATTTTTAAACTCAAAAATCATTCTTTTTACTTCTTTTATATGATTTTTGAAAATTAATGAATTAAAATTTCAATAACATATTTTTGTGAAATGATTTTTTTCTCAAGATTGTTTAAAATTTTTAAAATTCTAACAAACCTTGATTATTTAATGAGTTTTATTTTTATTTTTATTTTATTTTTTCATTTTACCATAATTGTAAGGTTTTTTATTTTAAAATAATATTTAATGAAACTAAAAAAAAGAAAAATATATTTTCTTAATTACATTTGCTTGTTTTAGGATGCTTCTAAAAAAAACATAGTATTTGAAATGCCTGAAAATATTAGTTGTCTTCAAAAAAGATGCCAAAAATACAAGAAGGAAAATAAGTAAATAATACTAGTTATAATAAATGTAACTTTTGATTTTGTATGATACAAAACTATCATATGGGATTATTATTATATTTTGTAAATATTGTAAAATTTCTAGCAATCTTTTTTAAAATATCTTTTAATGAGGTTGATAAATAACTTATACATTTTTTTATAGAATGACAATGAAACAAAATAAAATAGTCAGGGTGAATGCTTTTAAGAACCAAAGGAGTTTTTTTTGAATCATTACCTCTCACACTACAAAACATTTAAGAAAACATTAAATCTTACAACAGAAACTAAGACCAATTAAATTGATTTGAATTAAATTATACATTCAAGTTATGACATTTATTCAAACATTTTTAATCATTATTAACAATTTACTTTTGAAAATACTTTGTTATGTTTTTTAAAAATCTATTGAAACATTTTACCAAGAACAACAACTATATATATATATATATATATATATATATATCATCAAATAGAGTTGCATAATAGACAGTTATAGAAGTATTTTAAAATATCACACAAGAATTAAGGTGTAAACAATTAATGCTTAATTACAAGTCTTACATTGAATATATATATATATATATATATATATTCATAATTTAGTGTTGCCATGTATTCTTGGATATTATTATTTGGTGATGCACATGTTTAGAATTCCTACTGAAGTTGATTATTTTCTTATATTTTCTTATTAGTTTGTTTTCCATAAATTACAAAGAAAAAAAGACTTGTGACATAATTATACTTTATACTTGAAAGCCTTAAATGAAAATAATAGTTTAAAAACTCTCTAAACTTGAAGCAGAATTCTCACCAATTTACACACTTAAACTATGATTATTTCTAATAATTAATTGCTTTGTATGTCCATGAGAAACTCCATCAAAATCAAAGTATTAAAGTTTTTTGTCCTATCATGGAGAAGACAGTATAAATAACACTTGTTATGCAATAATTATGTCTTCTCCATGAAAGGATTTATATTGGTCCTTTCTTAATTTAATGCAAGTGTGAGTTTGACTTTTTGAGTGTGAAGTGAAGTAACTTCAATTTTATTTTTATTTTTATATTTTTTAATCATATACAAAAACATATTTTATTTTTGAAAACATATTGGTCTAATCAATAAGCATATCTTATTGCTTGGATCCTAAATTGTACCAATTTCCCTACTCAAATATTTAACAAAGAACCATTGTTCAACTTCTATTAAAGAATGAGATTGTCCACATGGACAAGTATAAATAAGATTTCTAAATTTGAATAATACACAAGAGAAAAATACACGCAGATATATACACACATACATACATACACATGCATTGGATTGAATGTCAAAGATATTCAGTACATTGTTATGTATGATGTTTTCATTCCAACTTAGCACTAATAAATCACTTAACATCTGTTTATAGAATTAAGTATAATATAGAATTATTTCAAATGCAGTACCAATTTAATTATCAATTTTTTCGTTTGATTAAACAAGAATGCATGAATAACTGTAATAATCAACTATCAAGACAATTAACTATTTAAATAAATCATTAGTAAAGTAGAAGAATAAAAAATAATCATTTGATCAATCATTGATTTTAAATTAAAAATATACCCAATCTAATTACTGAATTACAGGCCCATAAATGTACAATGTAGAAAATAATGTGCTGAATATGTATTGAGTATGACGAGTTAGCATCCATAACTAGCACGATTTTTGTTTTTGTTTTGGGCATCACGGGCAGCACAGGTTGGGCAGGTGCGAAAGTTTTAGAAGGGCAGCGTCTCTCTTTCTCTCTTCTCTCTCGTGCATCACAGCTCGACGTGGCTCCGATGAGGCCTGGGCACTTTTGCATTACGTTCCTGGTGCATTGCGTTGGAAATCAGGGAGGGGTTGGAGCCAATTCGGGAGCCATGGCAGGAGGAGGAGGAGGACACGGTGCTCACAACATCACTCACGGCGGACTGTCCCTGCACGCCACTAAAGGATGGCACTCGCGCGTCGGCCAAGGCATGTGCGCCGTCATGTGGTATATCCTCGGGTCTCTGCCACTCTGCGTTTTTGCAAGCTTTTGTATCGCGGTGGAGCTTGATGCAGTTCGATTTGGTCGAGTTTTCATTTTCGTTTCTAGCCAGCTTGTCTAGATTTCTTCGCTTCCGTCCCTGTTAAGCTAATTTTGATAGAATGTGAATGGCACAGAATTAGGGTTTCGTTTCCTCCTGATTTTTTATTGGACTTAGTTCCTTTAAGATTTGTTGCGAATTGGGTGATTCGGCAGTAAGGTGGTGCGTATCGTGTTAAAATTCCTCTAGTTGTGTAAAGTATTGGTGAGCTTTGCTCGTAGGGTTGAAATCTGTTGTCAGATGGATTGAATCATGTCTTTTGCGTTGGCGAAATTATGGTAGAAGTTTAATGTGGTTTGTATATGGTGTTTTCGAGCACTAATGTGAGGTATTTGTGGGGTTCTTTGCTGGTTCAGGTTCTGGGTTTTGTACAGAGCGAAGCAAGACGGTGCAGTGTTGATGGTACGAGTTCTAACTTGAAGGACATTGTTGACACAAGTAAAAGATGAAGCATGAGTATAATTAATCCTGTTACACGATTGTCATTGTGACTTTTGCATGTGGTGAAACTCTGATTTATTCTTTGTAGGGACTATGAATGAATGAGCTGGCTATTACTTTATCAGAAGGATATTCAGACTTGATTTCGTATTTTCAGGGATGGCGTCATCCTTGGGAGGGTCATGGGCACGGTGGGCAATATGAACATGAAGAGGTGAGCTATCCTTTTCTCCAGAGGTTGTTGCAAATATATTCGGGTAGTGGAGCTATGTTTTTTTTTTTTTTTTTTTTTTTTTTTTTCCTGGGTGGAAAGGACATTCTACCTATCTAATGGTAGTCAACGTCCGTGGGTCCCTTTGAATTTCAGGCTAAGCATCACTGAAACAAGTTGGAGCCTGGCGTCTCCGGAGAAAGGAACATTCTAAGTTTTCTTGCACATCAAATGACTCGCGTAGTTGTCCTGATAGCTAATAGAGCACTGTGAGGGTACTGAAGCTTAATCCTGTAGCTTTCCAGCCTTGAAATTGTTTATTACATGAGGTGCACCAGCTCAGAGCATGTGAAGAAAACGAGGGGGTGAAGGGCTGGTGTATTCATTGGTTTGAAAAGGGCTTTTTGTGTTCTGGAACATAGCATATCTTGGTTCGTACTGCGTTATCTTTTCTTTTTCCCCATCCAATAAGCTGATTCCATTGGTTTTAATTACGAGAGAACTACATTGTACTCTTTCTCGGTCGTACCTCTGATAACACGTTCAGTGTTTATGTGCTGAAAGGGTAGTGTATTATTATTGTGTTTACCAGAACCCGCAACTTTACATGAACTGAAGTAAAGCGAAATAAAACTGTAGGTAGGTCTGCTTTTTTCCTGGGCAAATGCGCTGTTCTGCACCTGTTAATCGCAATCGACCTCACTTTTTGTACTGTATGCGTTAATTTTACGTATGGTGACAAAAACGCTCGTGATACTCGCCAAACTCATCCATAACTTCGAGGTCCTGGTAACATTTAGAGATTTGCATTATTTAAAGTATTGTAGGAATGACCAAACTCTCATGCGTTAATAAAATATGAATATGTCCACTGTGTATGTATCACTCTGTACTTTAGAAGTGCCCACCTATCCAAAGCCCTCAACTCTTCGAAGGTCGATAATTTGTTTCCTCACAGTTTTGGTCGAAGCTTCACGAATCCAATAGATGTGTAGATTCACGCAAGGGTGTTGTCACTGGAACAGAGTTTGGGGCATCATGTGTTTTACGACGCAAAATTCGTTACAGAGGAGGTAGATGAGTGTTGAACCATGTGTATGATATGCTGTCTGCGTCCAAGATGATCTTCTTGGCTCTATCAGCACGTCTGAACGAATTCAACATGGAAGTGAATTCGTAGAGTCGTGTTCCATAAACTGAAAATCTCGTGGGTCTGAGAATCTGATGCATAGGGTTGCTTGCCGCCATTGGCCCTATTCTGCCGAAGAAGAGAAAAGTGTTAACATATGATTGTTACAGTGCTTTATTAAAATTCCCAAAGTTGACTTGCAAGAGGTAGTCGTCGATTCCGTCAATTATTAGATAACAGCAATATCTACATGCTAAAATAATAGGCTAAAATGCTGGGTTAGTTTCAAATGAGGACTGTTTCTGTACGTGGTTGGAGGTCAATAAGTGTCCAAGTTCTTCTCGCATTTCATCATTATGCAAGTACTGCTATCACACGACATCAATAATGAGGAGGTGAATAATGTAACTAATAACCTTTGACAAGGATGCTCATCCCCATTCTGCAGGGGGGAGTGGAGGATAACCCCCTTCTGGTGGGGGGCGAAGAGAGAGTGGCAGATCCTTCATGAGTAAGTTTGGCAGTGCTGATGATTCAGGTGCCACATTCAAAGCCTCTGCCACAACAAGAGCACCACTCAGTTTTTCCATTGCAAAGAAGAACATTAAATCCTAACTGGAATCTCCCTCTCCACAAAGAAATACACAAATTCTAATGAAAACAACCTTCTGTGCACTCACCGAAAGGGCCCGACGCTGGTGGAGCTGGTGGTTGGACCGGGTGCTCGAATCTACATTCACTTCCGTATTGACATGTTCCCTGTCAACGGAGAAAAATTCAATGTAATTGGTTCCCATGACCATCTTTCTTCAAAAGATTTCGCAAACCAAAAAGACAGGAACCTATGGTCTTCGAATTGCAGTATAAATAGAAAATGCCAGGCTTACCGTGCGCAAGAAGAATGTGCACGGCGGTCGTTTCGCATCCTGGGGTAATCCAGATTCCTGGTCTGAACATTGCATACTTTGCGTCAACAGAAATACATCATGGTTGGACCCAGACTTCCCTACCCTTCGATTCAGCGTAACGAAACCATCGAGAGTAACATCTTACTAAAATGAACTTCTGTAATCATTTGGACAATTGGTTCTTGTTCTGTCGAACCTGAGACCACGAGTATAGAGTTTCATAAACACAGCGTGAATCAGTTTCGCTATCCCACTCTCACGATTGGCAACGAAAAGAGACACTGAACTCACCTCTGAATGAATCAAACCATTGTTTCTTGGCTCGCTGGTGCGAAATTCCCTGCAAGTGGCGTTTGCGCGACGCAGGAGTGTCGTAGAATTGCTTGTCGCAGTAATCGCAGTAATACTTGTGCGCAGGCATCACTGAAACCTCTCACACCCTCCCATGGGACACAGTGATGCAAGAGCTGCCTTTCTCCTCTTACAAACGCACCGAGGAAGTGGCTACTTTCACATTGTAGTTAAAACCAAGGCTCCCTCCTCCCCCGCCCCTTAACCCTAACCCTACTTGAACTAACTCACTTAACCCAACTAAAGTCCTCAAGCGATTGCAGACATTGGGTACTGATATTCAGTGGAGTGAGAATACAATGTCGGAAGCAGACACTTCGATCGTTGTCACCTCTTCCAGCGATTTGGGGAGTAGTGACGAGGAGGTGCAGCAGGCTAAAAGAGGTGAATTAACCGAAACTCCGGAAGATTCTGGAAACCTGCTTAGGAGGGTTTTCGACAACGACATCGGCAATGCTATGGTGTTTCGTCCAACGACATTCATCTTCCGTGGGAACTTGAAATTTGGAGTTGAAGGGCGACACAGTTAGCAGGGGCTGCAGCAATTCCAGGAGATGCTCGATTGCTGGAAGAAATTCCACGTGGTCATGATTTTGTGAAGGATCTCCGTCACGATCATCTGTAATTTCACGAGTGTCTCGGGTTAGGTCACTGGGTTGAGCCCTGCCATGGATACTCTCATTATATTCGACTTCGATTGGAGCTTGATCGATTGCAACAGCGATACATGGGTGGTTGACAAGCTGGGGGCTATGGAGCGTATGAAGCCGTTGATGAAGGTTCTTCCTTGGACGCGACTCATGGTAATCCTTCAATCGGTTTTCCGCAATCCTCGTTTTTCCTTGATGGAGAAGTATCAGAATGGTGTTTGCATCTAGGACTTGTGATGTGTTTATGTTGGGTTATCTTAGGATTATTTTAAGGCTTGGTGTTATGGCTGCGTATATTCCATTTGAGTGTGAGGCTCGGCGGAATGAGTTACTACCAACGTGGAAATGGAGCTGAAGTTCTTTTGCAGTGCCCCTCTGGTTCGTTTGGCAATTGCTTCATGACCGTGTCGCATGTAGGACACGATGATGATGGAGCTGCATAGCGACGGACGAACACTGAAGGATATTGATATGTGCCTGCAAATGGCCCCAATGGAGCAAGAAATGGTGACGAGTGTCAAATTTGCAGCTGAACTTGGGTGATTCTCGTGCACACCAGATTTGTGAGCGACTTGGGATGTTTTCTTTTTTCTTCTTCCTCCATTAGTGTGTTGCATATTCCACAGCGTTAACATTTTTATTTTTGTATGGTATTGTTATGTAAGTTTTTTTTTAAAGATTTTTCTTGCTTCCTCTAGGTTATTGAATTTTACGTGCATTAGGGCCTATACTGAAATAAGATGGTGATTTTATAGGTGCGAACTCCAAATCGTTAGTGACGCCAATTCTCACTTTATCAAGGTGATCTTGGAGAAGCATTGCCTGCAATCATATTTCACGAAGGTTCATACCAACCCAGCGCATGTAGCTGAGAATGGAGCGCTGCGCGTTCTTCCTTCTCATCCGGAAAACAACCCACCGCACGGGTGCAAACTCTGTCCACCCAACATGTGTAAGGTATGGTGTCCGTCCATGTATTCTGATTTAGCAGATTACAAGTTGAATTTTAATGATGGTTGATAAGCATTTCACGGGGAAATTTAATGTTTGTCTTCGGGGTATTTACAGAGCCCAACCTGCTCGAACAAAATTTGAAGATCCATGTCAAAGTATTTTATTGAGGATATGGGCGCGCAATACAAAGCATTCAATACCCCTTTTTTTTTTTTTTTTTTTTTTTTTTGTTTTTCCCTTCGGCCTTGTTGGTTTAGAAATTAAGATAAGTCCGGAATCATTTGTTCTTTTTTATGCTCCTTATATCCCCTATGTTTGATTTTGTAGGGTTTGATTTTAGACAGCATAAGACTGGGATCGTCGGAAAACCTTAACAAGCGGGTAATTTACATTGGGGACGGCGGTGGAGACTATTGCTCTTCCTTGAAACTGATACATGGAGACCATATTCTAGCCAGACACGGGTAAACCTTTAGTACTCTCAGCCTACATGTTTTTTCACGGGGGAATGAGAGCTTCCTTGGGCACTTTCGCATGTATAGCTAATTCTTCCTTTTTCTTCTGCAGGTTCCCTCTCTTAAAACTCTTGAAGGCGAACATTGGCTCTGTAAAAGCCAACCTGCACGAGTGGACGACAGCACGGGATGTAGAGAAATTGTTTAGAACGCTCCTTCTGACTTGATGGTTTTGAAGTCTACCTTGTTCACAGTGCATGCGAATCACGCATTGCAGTAGATCTTCAGAGTACAGCATTGCCAAACGAGAGCTGAGTGTTTTCTCCTGGCTTCTGTAGAAGCTGAATCCCCTGAGCTTTGGTCATCTTAAGGAAGAGCTATTGACATGTACCCTGTGTTGATTAGTGTGGGCTCGTTTTGCTCGCTTAAAAGCTACACCAATTAGTGCTTTTCCTTATTTACGCAGGAGAACATACGTCCAGGAGAAGTTTGAAGGGGGGAGGGATCTGGTCGCATTAGATGTACCCAGTTATGAATCGGACTAGCTGGTGCGGAAAGACCTATATAATTGTGCTCATTTCTGTATATCCCTACGCTTCTCATTTCGTCGGGGCCCACAGCTGAACATGTTTTAGTGCATCAGATTCCTTGCATTGCAATGAGCATAATTTGAGCTAAAGAGTTGCACGGAATCATTCCTTCATTCTATGCCTCTAATTGACGCCACTTCTTTAGAAGAACTTTCTCTTTGATAGTCCTCCAAGGGTTTTCAGCTCATTATTCAGAGCTACATGAAACACTGACGGTGTAGTCAAGCAATTAAAAGTTCACAAGTACATTGTGAACAAGTACTTTTATTATTGTGAAAAGGGCAGTTAAAACGGATTACAAGTGGATCGTCATAAATTCTTCATAGTGGATATTACATGTTCTATCGAGACCTTGTATTCAAGTTCTGCCTATTCTACAGATGGTCGGGTCACAACTGGAGGTGTTGCGACAAATTTAAAAGGGATCAGGGTTGCTCCTTTTAGAAGAGAAGTTGCAGACTGATCAATCTGCCACGGCATCTTGTTTCCACATGCAAATGCAAATGCCTGTAAATGTCTGAACTGAAATAGCCCGCAATAGATCTTATACAGTACAACTTGGCATCAGTCATGTTGTTTCGTGGAGAAGTTACTGAGCAGTAAGTTGATTGACGCACAACCTACCTGAAAACATTTGTTTAGTTTAGGTGATGTCAAAATCAGCAAACAAGTCGCCACTTGTTTTCAACTTCTTCGAGCTCTGTATTTCATTCTGTGCAGCAAGAGCTTGAATGTAAATGTTGAATTTACTTGCCAACCACGGATTCTCAACTCAAATTTATTCCAATATGAAGCTGTCATATCACATGTAGCTAACAGAATTTATAGTTGGTCTAAAATAAATACCAATCATGTGTAGCTACAATAGTGTATAATTATCCCCGTATCTTAGCACCACATCTTTACAATTCAGATAGCAAAAGAAAAACAAGTGTTAGAAATCTAGACAATGTTTCCTAATCCACTATACAAAGGAAATGTTATAAAAGAAGTCCATTAGCTAGGCTCCCAATTGATTAAAGGCTTCAACCACATTATCATTGGAAAAGTAAATTGGGTGTAGTTGAGCTCCATCTTTAATAGCTTCTATTGTACTTTCTTCCAATCGCTTCTTAACTAAGCTTCAAAACCAAGTTCCACCAATCATATTTCTACCCAAAATACCAAAATAGTAAATATTTTTGATACAAATCATACAATAACATGGTAGTTGTACTTATATTTTTACCACATACAAAATATCTAAGCCCATTTGAAACAACCGCTAACTTTGGATATATAGCTCTTTCAATAGACAAATAACAAAGAATATAATTCTTTGTATTGTCTCTACATTCTTGTTCATCCTTGTCTTTTAAAAGAGTGACTCTATTAGACAAGATTGCTTTAATCCTTAAGATGGTCCTTCTTGCTTGTACATCCAAAGTTGTTTGTGCTTCATGTTGCAGATATATATATAATTATCAACCTTAAACTATCAAAGTTAAGATTTATAAGCCCTACTTCTAATTCATTATTGTATTGTGATTTGACTACCATGTAAAAATAATATACATGTATATTTAATGTATAATTTATTGTATAGCTAAATGAGAGCCATATTAGTGGATTTTAGTTGGTTACAAAATATGATTAGATTATTATTTTGGAAAGAATTTGTTTAAAAAGTCTATTATTAAGATTTATATAACTTTATTTATTTTTTAATAGTGACTTTTGTATATTGATAATAACTTTTATATATTTTAAATCACCTTTGTTAGACATTGGTGATCCTTGAAATTTTATTTTATTTCTTTTATTTGATATTTAGAATACATACTATATAAATCTTATTAAAAAAAGATTAGAAAGGAATTTTTAATATAAAAGGGAATAATTAAGCCACTCATGTGGATGAATGGAGATGGATGATAGAAATTTCTATTCATATTAGCCAAAAGTTATGCCAAATGGACTTTAATGAGGTTACTTGAGGCCTTATTAGGAATTAGGATTTTTCTTTCAATATAATTTGAATATCCAAGATTAAGATTAATAAATTTAGATTTTAGCTATAATTTGGGAGCAAAAATTGAGTAATTTGGAGTTTTTATGAAGGAGATATAGGTGCTCAAAATTAAGGTGTCAAATTTGTATCTACTATCATTCTTTTGGATATAACTTGAGCATACAAAAAATAAAAAAGGATTAGCAACTAGGATTAAAGAGAGAACTTTTCTGGCTACATTTTATATGTATATTTTGATGAATTCTTATCTAAGATGAAGGAGATATTGAGTTGAAGTTAGTGCTTGTAATCTAAAGGCAATAAGTGACTTGTTTAATTAGTGGTTTTATTTTGAGCTATATCTTAAGCAGTTTGATAAGGTTTTGGCTCAAAAATTTTAAAAGTGTGTATTTTTATATTATAGAATTATATACAAAAATTTTGTGGCATTAAAATTTTGGATTTTTGAGATATAAAGAAAATAATACTGAGGTGTCTATAAATTAGGGTTTTAAGCATCTATTAGGATTTTTGTGATATCAAATAATGAAAAGTGAATCTATAGTTGAATTTTCTTGTGGTGAAGCTTAAGAATATAAGTTACACTTTGAAAGAATTTGATAGAAATTAAATAGCTAGATCAAAATTTATTAGATTCTAAAATTTAAGAAGAAATCAGCTTTTTACAAATAAATAAGGTATTTAAGGATTTTCTATGATTTGAATATTTTATACAAATTAAAGGGATTTTTTGAAAGCCAAGACTATATAGAAGTGAAAAAATGAATACATAGAGCTATAATAAAATTTTGATATAAAGATGAGGTTTTGAAAATAGATTATGGATTTTTTTAGAAATTATTAAAAATCTAATTTATCAACAATTGGTTAATTATGATTTTATACAGAAAAGGATATTAAAGATTTTTTATATGCCATAGAAAAATTTTATATACAAATTTATTTAAATATAAGAGATTTTTAATAATATTATATTTTTTTATAATATTATTGTATCTATTTATGCTTCTTATTAAAGATAAATTACTTATTAGAATCTTGCCAATAAATTATAAGTAAATTTTCTATAGCTAGGTATCTAATATATTTTCAAATTAAAAATCATATCACATGATTTTGTATATATTTTAAGATATCTTTGTGTTGCATTATTGTTAAATTCTCTATAGCCATTAGTATGGACCTTTAAAAATACTCAGTTCAATCTTATAATACTTGAAATCAAACTCTTGAATCATCCAAATGAACAATTGGATCCAACTTCACTTTCACTACCAATGGTAGTATGGATTTTCTATCATATAATAGTTGATAAGGACTAAAAGATATAAGAGATACTTATTAATTAAAATAATAATCTATTGTTATTTAAGGCAACTTCAAAATTTAATCTTTGTGATTACTTGCTAATAATCTTTACTTATGCAATATATACTTGATTGCACAAACTACTTTCTTTGCCAATCTATTGGCCTTTAGATGGTCTTTAGATATTGTATGATAATTAATAAAAGCTTTAATATACAACTCTTCAAAAGATCCAAAAAACTCTCTTTTTTGATCTGTCAATATTTTTGTAGGAGATTCAAATTAAGCAAAAATAATATTTAGGAATGTTATCACTGCTAGCTCTGAGGAATTTTGTGGTAAAGCTATCAACTCAATCTACTTGTTGATATGCTCTATTATAATAAATATATACTTGGCACCTTGTGGTATGGTCATTAATAGTCCAACAAAATTAAGACTCTACTTGTAGTCCAATTCCATAATTAGTAAAGATTGCCATTTAGGAGACTAAGTGTTGAAGCTTGATTTAATCTAATCACAGACTTTACATCTTCCTACATAGGTTGCTACCTCTTATTGCATGTCTATCTACTTATACTAATCATATAGCATTGAATATATATAATATATTCTAAAATGCCCTAAGTCTTCATGAACTTATCATATTAATTAAAAATATTAGTTAAATTTCTAGTAAACTTATTAGATTCCATCAACCATTTTAGTGGTTGATGATTTGTCACAAGTATAAAGCCTTAGCTATATAAATATAGATAAAAATAAACTATTACCTATAACATTATTAAACTATTACCTATAACATTCACTAGCATAAGATGAATACTTGGCCTTTTGCATTACCATTGCTCTATAAAACATATACAATGTCATATTCTTTTTTATCATCAACTTTTTGAGCCAATACTATACCAATGCTCAATATACTCCAATTTATATCAAATTGGAAATATTGCCAAGCATCTAGCCATTTCAATACTTGTACTAAATCCAATGCACTTTTTAAGGCTTCGAATGCTTCTTCTTGAGTAGGATTTCATATCCAATCTTGATTAGTCTATGTCAATAAAATCAATGGTTTAGCTAAAATACTAAAACTACAAATAAACCTTTGATAATAGTTTGCCAATCCTATGAAAGCTTTCAACTATGACACATCACTAAGTACAAGGTGTGAGGAAAAAATTCATCTCTCAATCCAAATTACAAGATGGCCTCAATTAAGAATTACTTATAATTTGTAGTGCAAAATGTAAGGAGTGATAAACAACAAAAAAAGAAAAGAATAACATAAAGCAAGTGAAATATATGTAATTAAGTACTTGCACACTACAAAATTAATCACAGTCTATTCATTAGATTTTTATCTAATAAAGAATAAAAATAAAAATAAAAAATATATATTTTTATTTTTTAAAATGATATAAGTATTTTTATTAATAAGACAATAGTCTTTGTATATTTGCTTCTTCATCTAATTTCTAAGAATATTCTTTTTAGCTAGCAATATTATTGTATATGCATACTCTCCATTTGAAAGTTCCACCAATCTATCATTTAATAGTTTTTTACATCTTAATTTGATTCTAATTCTTTTAGAAACAATGAGCTTACATGGATGTTTAAAAACTAGATGATCATCTTCTAGTTGAATTCTAATTGGTCTTTTAAATATCCTTCTGAGTTATTAAGTTTAAAAAATAAAATAAGCCTTATACAAGCATTTAAATATTTGTACTACTTATGCTTCTATACCAATGAGTTCCATCTCTGTGTCCATCTCCTAGATCTTATCATTTGATAAAATTATTTTGTTCTCTAAAGATCCCTTGCTTAGTGTTAGCACCTTCTTTAGTTGCTAGTTAGATGATTATGCACGTTTGTCTTTCTACAGAATAATAGGTGCCTCTCTTCTTTTGTCAACTTCAACTATTCTAATTCCACTTTTAAGCATAAACAAACCATCCATTGATTTTATGGATGTGCTTACAAATAGAGATTTTTTTACAAAAAAAACATCTTCTAGAATTTTTTTTTTTACATCTTCCATATTCCAATCTTATATAAACACTACCAAAATAGATTGGCATCTTAGATCATCTGTTGTAAGCTATTCTATAACATCTTGGACTCTCACTTTTTCAAGAATTTGATTCTATTCCTTCTTACTATCATACCAAACCTTAATTTTTAAAGGGGCTATTTTTTACACAAGTAGAAGTATAATATTCTTTGTTCCCTAACTTAAAGCATGTGCCTCCAAATGTTTTTTAAAGCCACTATTATTATACATCCAAAATACCAAGCACACTCCAAAATACCAAACCATAGTAGTGAAGTCTATAGCTTGATTAAGCATCTGACAATGTTGCATCTTTGTCACACTAAATACACTTATGGTGCGTATAAAAAAGTCTATGGCATATTCACGTTTATCCATATTGGACTCTTTATGTCTTTGTCTATATATATTAAATACAAGATGAGATCCACCTTCTTAAATACAAAAGAATAAGGATAACTAATCAATATAATTAATACCAATCAAGGTTTTTTTAATTGATTAATTAATGTTAGTGAAAATTGATCATCTTGTATTATAATTTGGATATATCATCTTTTATTTAAAATATGATCAACCTTCTTTCCTTGTGAATAATCAATAAGATGTAATGATAGTGATATGCCAAGCTTATAGACTAAGTAGGTCCACTTCTACTTCAATTGATGAATATAGGATTCTAAAGCTATAGCATCTACTACCACTATCTTTCTAAGATATTCGCATATTATTTAAAAATCCTTATGGACTTGTAACTCCTAGTAGTAGTATATTTTCAAATATATAAGCTACAACCTTATCTTGTTTCAACTACCACAACTCTAACAATTATAAGAAATTCTAAAATAAACTTAAGCATAGGTTTCAAAGTCTTTGGCCATTCCCTGACTAAGAATGCCCTTGACAAGGCCACTTAGTCATCACAAGATCTACTATGTCCAATCTTTATAGATCTTTTTTTCCAATTAAGACAATATTTGTTGGAAGTTGTGATATATAACCTTGAATGGCATTTGCAAGTAATTGTCTTAAATATTATAATCCTAGCTACTCCAAGTAATGCTTTATTATCTTTCTCACTATAATATTGTTGTCTACATACATATAGCTTTGTATTGATAACCTTGTCTCTAATATTACAACCAAATCAATATTAAATCCAATAAAGAATTCTATTAAATCTATGCATCCAAGACCATCATAAAGTTGTACAAGCTTCTATAATGGTGATGAGATATCTTTTGGCTCCTATAAATATTGATCTACCTTCTCTACTATCTTTTGAAATCAATTGTTTAATACTTTTGATGGAATCTATGGTAGTATAGGATCCTTTGGATGTCTTATAATTATGCTCAATTGGCTAGGAACTTATTTATTTGACTATAAAGATAAGTCCATTGTTGGCATATTCCCTTTAAGTAATAAATCTTATAATATAAATAGTTTTCTAAGATATTTGTATATAATTATTTGTTCTTCAACTAAGCTAGCCATACTACCAAAGAGCATAGAAATAGCTTATTAAAACTATACCTTTTTAATCTAAGAATCATGACTAAAACCAATGGAATATAATACTTGTTGTTTTAATAAGATATTATAAGAAGTTGTACTATTAATCACACATTTTATGAAAATATAAGTGAATGCATTGATTTCCATCTTAAATCAAAGTTTTAAAGGTTCATTATTAAGCCTTTTAAGTTGCTCTATGCCCCGTAATGATGTTGCAATAATAAAAGAACATGGATTGAGGTCTTTAGTATTATGGCCTAAATTCTATGCAAATGATTTTTTCAGCATAACCAATTGTGTCCTCACATTAAGCAACATCTTTTGTGGAAATATACCAAAAATATTGTCTTAGGCCACTAAAAACATATGATTAATATTACACAATCGTATAATTTTAGATTTTATTTTTAACTGCTTTTGAGTGGTTTTTATAAGAATATTGGCTAAATAATTAGTAATAATCTCCACATTAGTCATAAGATAATATTCCCATGTTATATTATGATCAAATTTTATATGAGTAAGAGGATCCCTTAGCCATTTTTTCCACCCTCTCCATGCATCAATTGCTACTTTAGTAGTATCATCTCTAATGGCTTCATCATTTTTAACTTCAAGTAAATTTTTCTTCTCTTCTATAGTCGCATAGATAAGCATTTGGACCATGTCTTATATCATCTTTTCTACCATATGATAAATGGAAGATGCATTAAAATTAAGATGCTATAACTGAATTTTTAAAAACAAAGGGATTTCTAACACCTTAAGAGCCAAACTCTTCATCACATCCTCGTTGACATAGATATCTCCTTTTTTAAAAGATGCCCTTGATATGGTACTAATAATTACATCGGTCAATCTAAACAACAAAGGCAACTAAAATTACCTAATACTATTTGTTGGTCCTCTATAACATATATTAGATTTATTTTTAATTATAAAATCTTTCACTATTGTTGTAATTCTTGGTGGTGTATTTGATTATGATCTTATATTAGTAATTGCTGCCATCACCTCACTAGATGCTCCATATTCATATTGATTATGTTCTTGTAGTTACAAATCTAAGTTGATTTGTCTTGAATCAAAAGCCACAAAAATAGACTTCATACTTTTTACAACAAATAATTCTAATATATTCTATAATTCTTCTATCCATGCTTCAAGACTGTTGCCCCTTGAAGTTATTCCACCTCCTTAGGTAATTTGTAGTATAAAAGATTGAAGCTTTAATAGTAGATTTTTAATCTAGTATTGTGCTTTTGTATGTCTTATTTGGCCATAAGGTGTATGAATATATTTTGGTATTGTATTAATTGTTGATTATATTTTTTGTGCTTTTTCCAATTGTTTTTGGTTCTTTATCACTTCTTTGTCCTTAATGGTAGAAGTTTGTCTACGACCCTTCTCTTCAAATGATATTTTTGAAGGACAATTCTTTTTTTTTTAATCTTCTAAAATCTTTTTCAATCTTCTAGAATATTCTTTAATTTTTAATAATCTTCTTCAATCTTCTAGAACCTTCTTTAATCTTCTAAAATCTTTTTCAATCTTCTAGAACCTTCTTTAATTTTTTAGGATCTTCTTCAATCTTCTAGAATCTTCTTTAATCTTCTAAAAACTTCTTCAATCTTGTAGAATCTTCTAATATATTCTTAAAAGATCCATAGATGCTTCATAGACTTCTAAAAACTTCTTACTTTCTTTTGTAATCAAAATCTTCTATAGGTATTTCCATCAAGTTAAAGAAGCTTTTATAGAAGGTTCAATAGGACATAGATTTTATAATATAAATAGGATGCAAGACCAAAGTACATCTCAATCTTGCCAATATAAGACTTGAAGCAATCTAAAGTATTGTCTTATTTCTCAATATCAATTTAATTCTTGTTCTTCTCAACTATCTAATTTTTTGTTCTTGAAATCAATTTATTATTATATTCTTTTTTTTATCTCTTTACTAATCCATTATCTTGTATCCTTGACAATTTGGCAAGACTACTAAGGAATCATATTAGAGCTTTGATCTCTTGATAGAGAGTAGATTATTCCTCTCTTTAAAAATACTATTGCATTTTAGAGGAGTGTGGATTATCTTTCTCTAGATTGATATGTTTATTTGTTGCAATTTGATCTTTTTTTGAAAAGAATGGATTTTTTTTTTTTTTTTTTAGGATATATTATTGTATTTTAGAGGTTTCAAATTACCTTCATCTAAATTAATATTATTTAATAATATTTCTTTTCAATATTAAAAATATTACATTAAAGGCTTGTTGATTTTTTCTTTATCAATATAGAAGTAGATCAAGTTATGGGAGGTGCATCTTTATAAACAAAGAATAGAGTAGCAATTCTTGTAAATCTTTGAGCTCTTTTGAATAGTATACAAGAAAAAATGACATTCTTTAGCAATTCAAAAAAAAAAACCTCAAATAAAATTAATATTTAAAAAAACTAAATGAAAGATTTATAATTTGTAGTAAGAAATTATTTAATTGAGGGAAGGAGGTGGTAGACAAGCTATGCATATGATTCTTACAAAAGTTTCAAGGATTGTCATTAAAGAGTCAAAGGTTAATATGCTTCATAAATTTGATGGAACAAAATCCAACTTTTGAAGTTTTGTGCAACAAGTACAACTCTACTTATGATTATATTTTTTTTGTTATCCAAATGGATTCACTCAAGTTGCTTTTGTAAGCATCTTTTTATCAAGAAGTACTTGATCATGATTTACTCCACTGTTAGAAAAGAATTCTCTAATCTTATATAATTTGGAGGCTTTTATAGAAAGATTTATTGTTGCATTTGGAAATAGTGATTAAAAGAGGGTGGCAAAAAGGAAGATCCAAAATCTACAAGAAGGACAACATTCAGCTATAATTTATATCATGAAATTTTAACAAATTACTTGTGATCTTGATTGGAAAAATAAGGCTTTTATAACTTGATTTCATTATTGCCTAAATGACAACATGAAGAATTTATTGATCTCAATGCCAAGAATTGAAAGCTTAGAAGAATTCATATTTTAAGCTATTACTTGTGACAATTGCCTATTTGAATTGCAATAAGAGAGACAACCATTTTTTAATAATACCTATCAAGGTACAATTGCTACATCTTCAAAAATATTAGAAAAGCCATCAACATATCTTAAATCCATGCAAATTGATGCAATTTAATTCAAGCCATTAACATTAGCAAAGAAGATTAGACATCAACAAAAGAATCTATATCTATATTATAGAAGATTTAATCTTATGGCAGCAAACTATCTAAACAAGTTTAAAGAATTCATGGCACAAAGTGTAATATTTAAATTAGAGAAGTCAAGAAACAAAGATATCCAACTATAGTAGGGACCTTGCAGTTTGACACCTCCAAATCTAAATTATCAAAAAAAGATCTTTTTTTATTTTTAAATCCAATATCTTATTTTATACTTCATATACATATAAAAACCTCAAGATAAGAGATTTTTGCTAAAGTTCTTTTAAATATTGGAGCCTCAACATATTTAATGGATAAAAATTTTACAACCAAATATAATTTAGTATTTATAAAGAAGATCCATCTTTCACTTGTTAAAATCATTGATAGACTGTCACGGACATATACATAGTTACTTATATGATCAGATAGAACTAGATAAAAGAAAATAAAAGCAGGTTAGTTCCATAATATCTTTAGAGAAACTTCCTAGAAATTTCATAGATGCTGCTTTGACTTTATAAGTGTCCATAGTAGACTTTTGGATTAGAAACTTGGTCAATAAGTTAGCCACATGTTGCACATGTTGGTAGCTTGAAGACCAAGCTAAATACGTGGCGAACATATAGGAAACTTGCCCTGCAAGTTTGACACGTGTCTTATAAATTGGATAGGTGTTGGAGGTCCTATAGAACGTCGCCACTTAGCTCTTAGGTAGATAGTATAAATAGAGACAAGAGTGAAGCCTTCTTCACTCTTGTCAACTCCTTTCTTGTTTCCAGTCTAGTTCAAGGGTCTCTAGTTTTCTTGTCTTTTGGCATTAGCCATTCCAATTTCTTTTTAATATATATACTTCTTTATATTTATTTCTTTGAGAGAGGTCTCACTTTCGAGAGAGGTCTCACTTGTTTATTCGATTTCATCCAGCTTATCATATTCTCGAGATTGACAAGAGACACATACAAAGATTTAGCTATTTTTCTTGATTAAGAGAGGATTATCCCTTTCTCTTGATAAGACATAAGCATATTAGAAGTTGTGGAGTACCCACTTCTAAACTGATATTGTTTTTAGAATTTTTTTTCTTTTGAGTGTGTGTTTCGTATTTCTTGAAGTAAGAGTACACATCTTCCTTTCTATTATATTATCATGGCAGAGTTTGTTGAAATGAGAGCAGAAATAGTACAAAATGTAAGAGTAAACGGTAACTAATGCCGTAATGCATCAACTCGGGCCACCACCACAAGGAAGATCAAGAATAAGAAGCTTAATGAGATTATTGGAGCTTACGCTCAATATCTACACCAAACCACGCTACTCACCGATGCAGACCGCTCAAACGTTAGAGTAACCAAAAAATCGCTTGTCTTTTAGAAGTTTGACGGCACAAGATCTAAGCTCGGCGATTCATCAATCAGTACAACTGTGATCAACTTCAACCCCTGAGTTATCCTACGAAGATTCTAAGTTAGGTTTATCGAACGTTACTGTGTCCCGCCTTATCGCGGCCATCTTTTCTTGGACGACGTGATCCAATATTGGATAACTTGGAGGCATTTTTTGTGGAATTTTGATTGATGTATGGAGAACATGATGCAATTCGTGTTGCAACCAACAAGATTCACATCCTACGACAAGGCAATCGATCAGTGTCATTATACGCTTCACAATTTTGACAACTAGCGACCGACATCAAGTGGGACGATGCTGCACTCATCAGTCAATTTTTCTACGGATTACAATATGAGATAAAAAAGTTAATGCTCAATTTACCCGATCCTCAGACATTGAGTCAAGCAATTGATTTTGCTGTGAAGTGTGACAATCGACTTTTTGAGTTTCGATTCGAGAGTCGTACAAGGGAGCCTCAACATTATTATTCAATGGCAACATCAACATCAACATCCTCACAAAACGTACATTCGGAAGTAGACGACATGCAAATTGATGCGATACGTTTTAAATCTCTTACTGAACAAGAAAAGATTCGTCGTCGTCAAGAAGGATTGTGTTTATATTGTGGAGAACCTAAGCACACTGCTCAACATTGTCCAAAGAAACGTCGCAACTACAAAATGAGGAGTATGGCTGTCAAAGAAAACAACATGTTGGAAAACGAATTTGTCCAGCTATAATAGGGACCGTGCAGCTGGAACCTTGTACAATTCCCAGTAAAGGTCCTATTCTCTCCTCAGAACCCTCTCCCTGTTTTATGATAGATGTATATTTAGAACCAAAAAATTACAGAGCCTCTACCTTATTAGATTCAGGAGCCTCAGCATGTTTTCTAGATGAACAATTTGTTAAGAATCGTAAAATATCTTTAGTACAGAAACCTAAACCCGTACATGTAGAAGTCATAGATGGTCGCCTATTGTCCTCAAGAGATGTCACTCATGAAACCCGTCCTATAAAAGTAACAATAGATGGTCATAATAGCTATGCAATCTTTAACATAATTAAATCTCCATCTAATCCAGTTATTCTAGGTTTGTCATGGCTAGAAAAATACAACCCTCAAATAGATTGGAATTCTTGTAGACTTGACTTTTTTTAGGATATTATTAAACATCCTACTGATCCAATAAAAAGCTACAAGCCTAGTACAGTAAAATCTGTACTAAAAGGTGCAAAAGCTTTTATACACGCAGCAAAAGAAGGACCAACTTTTGCTATTTACGCAACACCCATTTCTGATAGTGGAAAGGCTTTAAGTGGCATTCCAAGCCAATACCGAGACTATCAAGATGTTTTTGAGAAGAAGAATGCTGATATTCTTCCAGAGCATCGCCCATATGATTGTTCGATTGATCTCAAAGAGGGATCTCAGCCTTCTTTTGGACCAATCTATAATTTATCACAAAATGAGTTGGCTGAACTCAAGGAGTATATTGAAGAGAATCTGGCCAAGAACTTCATATGCCATTCCAAATCTCCTGCAAGAGCTCCAATTCTATTTGTGAAGAAAAAAGATGGATCATTATGAATGTGTGTGGATTATCGGGGACTTAACAAGATCACTATCAAGAACAGGTATCCACTACCTTTAATCTCTGGACTTCCTGATCAACTAAATCAAGCTAAGATCTATACAAAAATAGATCTACGAGGAGCATACAACTTGGTTCGTATTAAAGAAGGAGATGAATGGAAAACTGCATTTCAAACAAGGTATGGACATTTTGAATATAATGTTATGCCTTTTGGACTCACAAATGCACCAGCTGCTTTTCAACATCTCATGAACAATGTTTTTCATGAATTCTTAGATGATTTTGTTGTCTGCTACCTAGACGACATTTTAATCTACTCTAAGAACGTAGAAGAGCACGAAACACATGTTCATCATGTCTTACAAAAACTCAGAGAAACAGGATTGTATGCCAAGATGGAAAAGTGTGTATTTCATACTACTCAAGTTGACTTCTTAAGATATATCATCTCGAATGATGGCCTCATGATGGATCCTAAGAAAGTCCAAACAATCATGAATTGGAAGATTCCAAAAACAGTAAGGGATGTACAATGTTTTTTAGGATTTGCCAATTACTATCGAATCTTCATCAAGAACTTCTCTCAAGTTGCAGCCCTACTTACACGTTTGACTTGTAAGGACAAGCTCGAGTGGAGTAAAGAAGCAGAAGTATCATTTGAAGCTTTGAAGATAGCTTTTACTTCTGCACCAATCTTATATCGCGTTGATTTTTCTAAGGCATTCTTTATGGAAACAGATGCATCTGACTTTGCTTTGGGCGCAGTATTGTCACAAATGGGAACAGATGACAAACTCCATCCAATAGCTTTCCATTCCAAAAAAATTTCGACAGCAGAGATCAATTACGAAATCTACAATAAAGAACTTCTTGCAATTATAGATTCTTTTCAAGAATGGCATTATTATCTAGAAAGCGCTTCTAATCCAGTCATCGTATATACAGATCACAAGAACCTTGAGTATTTCATGTCAACACGCGTGTTGAATCGTCGTCAGGCTCGTTGGAGCATGTCTCTATCAAGATTCGAGTTCATTATTACATATCGGCCAGGAAAACAACAAGGTATGTCCGATGCACTTTCTAGACGTTCTTATCTTGCACCAAAAGAAGGAGATGCAACTTTTGATCAATAAAGAACGACTCTCTTGAAGCCGGAGCAATTTCATCTTCGGGCAACAAAATCAACATTAACTGTTGATTCAACTTTTTTCAAGCAAGTCCAGTTAAGTATGTTCTCAGATCCCCTTATTCATGAAATTAAGAATAATTCTTCTAAGTCTCATGATATTTCAAAGTTTGAGTTCAAGAAAAATCTACTCTATTTCGAAGGGTGCTTATATGTTCCAGAAGGTGAAGCACGATTACGTGTTTTTGAAGCTCATCATGACTTCTCGGCAGCAGGACATTTTGGATACAATAAGACTCTAGAGTTGATATCTAGAGATTTTTGGTGGCCTCAAATGTGGAAGAGAGTCAAAGATTTTGTAAAAACATGTGATGTTTGTTCAAGATCAAAAACTCCTCGCCACCGACCCTACGGACTTCTTCAGCCATTACCCATTCTAGAACAACCATGGTCTTCTGTGTCTATGGATTTTATCACGGATCTTCCAAACTCAGGTTCTTATGACTCTATATTCGTGATAGTAGATCGTTTCACTAAGATGGCACATTTTATACCATGTAAAAAATCTATCACAGGCAAAGAAACAGCTAAGCTTTTCCTTGACAATATCTACCGCTATCATGGATTACCTAAGGATATTATATCGAATAGGGGAACTCAGTTTGTATCGAGATTTTGGAGAACGCTTTTCAAGATTCTAAAGGTGGATATAAAGCTATCTTCAGCTTTCCATCCTCAAACTAATGGACAAACGGAGTGCGTTGTCATGTTGTAAATTAAAACATAGTGTGAAAGATATAAAGGAATGTGTTAAAATAAAAAGATTAAGATTAGAAGAAGAGAGGATGAAAAAGAGAAAGGGTTGTGGTTCTAACCACATTATCTTGAAGGTTATAATATTTATCACAAGCTCAGGGATGATAGGTAGGCCAAACTACTAATTTCCTGCTGAAATTTCCACTAGTAGTACCAAGTATGAAGCCAAGGAATTCTACAATGAAGTCAAGTGGATTCAAATCCACATCAACTCCAAAGTTGCTAAGAACTTAACCATACAAGCTTCTTTGACTTGGCGGTGAAGGATGTAGTTCTTTCTCTTTTATCTCTAATCTAATCTTAATTGTTTTTTCTACTTATTAGATTTTTTTTCTATTTTATCTTAGATCTACTTTACTTTTATTCTCTTCTATTTTAGATCTAAACTTAAATGTTGTGGGCTGAAATTAGAAGAGAAGTGGGTAGAAAAAAAAAAATGGTAGTAAGAAGGTAGAATAGAAATTTACCTCAAAAGGTGAGATTCCTTCAAATTAATCCAAAAGAAAGGATTAAAGAGGTGGAAAGATATGGCTGAGGTGTCTCTTTGACCAAGGGAAGAAGGAAGACCAGGCCGGGAGGACAAGAAGGGGGTCGTGATGAAGAAGAGGGGGTTCTTTTTGGAGAGATAGGGTTTCCTTTTGATAGGCAGTAGACGTTTTTGTGTGTAGAAGAAGCTTAGAGAGGATTTTAAGTGAAATTTTTTGTGGGTTTGTAGTAGACAAGATAAGGAACATATAGAAATAATTTTTATGTCTTTTGGTTAAGTATCAAGGGAGATATGAGTCGTCAAAGTTGCAGGTGTTTAAGACTAGGGCAGTGAGGTTTACTAAATTTCGGGCCTCGGCTCTTGAGAACCATTTGGACTTTAGAGGCAAAATTTGTTGGGGTTGTGTTTCTTATTGAGTTTACTACTTTGAATCAAAATCTTAAGTCAATATGATCTTTGAGCAAAGAGTTATGAGTGAAATTGTAACCGGATGTAGGTGAAAAGAGAAATAGAGTGAAAGCAGAATTGGGGTTTGTATGGGCAGAGTGTGTGTGTGGGTTTTTTTTGGGTATGAATGAAGTTAGGGAGTGAATTTGAGTGTGAAATTTGATAGACGTGATCTAAGCAAGTTAAGAAAGAGATGAGGGTAAGTTTGATACTCATTTATCTTATAAAAAAAATGTTATGCTCTTTCAAAGTGATAGGGGTCTATTTCTAAGTCAGTGAAGTTTGGGGGAGCATATCTTTGTGATCAAAGTAGCATTTTGAGTAAAATTTGTTGGGGTTTGTAGATATATATGAGTCTATTAAGTTGTGTAAAAAACTGATTGCTATTGGAGTTATGGTTAAAGAATTATGAGGAAATTTGTAGTCGGATCCAGAGTTGGTAGAAGACAGAATTAAAGGAGGAGAGTAGAGTCTATAACTCTATTTCCAAGAGGAGTTTTGGAGCAAAAATTGGAGGATGTTTACAACATAAAGCAAGCAACAAGCCTACCAAATTTAAATACTTGGGGTTTTGATAATGAGGAGCAATGAAGGTGTGAAGCAA